>JACWFN010000067.1:0-49738 GCA_019775635.1 Cladosporium sp. VS III D KN 1
TGATTGGCAGTGATTGGCAGTGATTGGCAGTGATTGCAGTGATGGCAGTAATTGATTGGCAGTGATGATAAAAGTGCCTTCTCCAACCTGCCACGCACTCTCTTTGCCTTTCTGGTTGAGACAGCGCTGGCGTCACGTTCCTCCGACTGTGAAGACCTATGTGTGCTCAGATCCCGAGCGGATGAGATCGGGGCTGAGCAATGTATGATCAGACTATGATGGGACAGTGTCTTATGTTGTGCTAAATCAGCATTATAATCTTCATATCTAGATACTGTATCGCTGGGGCATATGATAACTCAGAAGAATGCGACAGTCACATTGCATACTCAAATTTGCGCACTATTGAGAGACTTCTGTTTCCCCTTTGATGTTGTCAATGGAACTTTGTGACTTCATGTCACCCCGAACCATGTCTAACGCTTGATTGTATGACATGTCGCGCGATGTTGTATGTGAAAGCCACCAATGAGAAGAGCTTCAATATGTCGTGTGTTTTCACCTGATTAGGCTCGGAGGAGTTCAACATAACATATTCCACAGAATCTCAGAGGCAACATGTTGTGAGATCCCTGCCACTCTATGTAGACTTGGCCGGCAGTCTCAGTGAACACCTGCACTGAGTCTTCTAGAATAGCGGACAATAGTGGGATTAGCATGATGTGTCAAGACCTTTCTAACTCCGTCCGAGGGTTGGCAAGGAGAAGGCTCACAGTCAGCTGAGAATGACAAATGGACCAATGCTATTCATAGTCGATTGCTAAGTAGTTCGAGCCCGATTTGGCACGACTTAGTATGGTTACGATCGCCCCACATAGAATGCGACAAGAGATGACACGACCCGCAGCGATTATTCTCAAGATATCGCGTGAAATTGGCGGACAGCATACTGTACCAATGGTATTGTAATCTATGTACCTTGGATAATGACATAGCTTATGGGCGAGGATGGCAGTCAGTGCTTTCAAAGAATCGCTTTCTGAAAATCACGCGGTAGATAACGACTGTTGGCCATAACTCGATACTTACCCTATCGCCCTTAGGTGACTGCAACATCTTGCATCATAGACAGCAAAGGTAAAATTGAGCAAAAATGGTCTCGCACCGTGTCTGGAACCTACGGTAATTCACCATGCATGTTTGCGACCAAGATTGCCGCGCGCTAAAACCGGCCGCAGGTAGAACTACTAGACTGGGGCATCGACGGCTTCCTGCCGATGCGGGTTGTATGCGGCACCTGTACAAAGCTCTCCGAAACTGCATGGTGGACCCGTCGTATCTTTCGATTAGCCCTGCATCCTCTTTACATACCGGGAGATGAGTTAATTGCGCAGTACATGTTGTCATATGTACTGCAGTTCCCGCGGCGGGTACTCTTCGCACAATGAGTGTCAGCACACGCCGACGCATGTCATCCCCAGAAGACAATTCTGTCACCACCAATGAGACAATTGAAGTACGACAGCTACGCTTCGAAGAACTTGCCCCGGAGTTGAGAAATGCCATTTACCACTACGCGTTGGTCAGATGTGAAAATGAGTCAATCGACTTGGTATCAGGCACACTTCGTGATTTGGCGTTGGGACTGCTGACAACGAGCTCAACCATCCGGCGCGAGGCCATGCCGATCTTTTACGGCGCCAATACTTTCCATATCGACTGCACCGAGATCGATCTACATCACCTCGAAAGTCGAATGCGCAGGTTGGCTGACTACAATCTCGGCATGATCCGAAAGTTCAAGTTCATCTACAGTCACAAAGAGCTGGGATTTCCTTCACACAGACGCTGGCCGACTACGCCTGGATCTCTCAAATCTCAATGTCGAGAGCGGACTGCGATCACCTTGCATATTCTACATCGTTCGCCTTTCCATACCATCAGTATGGCCCCTGATCATGTTTGCGAGGCACCGGACGCGTTTGGAGCTGTGGCGTATTTCCTCGAGGATATAATCTCGTACAGAAGGATTCGCAGGCTAGCCATGATGGATGTCCTAGATATTGCATCTTTTGTCGATCGGTGTGGTGATCTACATTCGAGAGTCTTGTGGCAGAACAATCCATAGAGTGTGGAACAAGCTGTCAGCTCACCGTAGCAGTCGACAATTGCGAAAAGTACTTTGGCACATCGCATGCATGCTATCTTGCGCAAAGATACTCAGGTTGCTTACAGTACTGGGAGCCTCCAGTCACTCACTGACGGTGCTAAGAGGAGAGACCAGCTTAATGCGTTTGGTGGCGTCGCGGTCGATGAGGCGTAGCATGAAGGGTGACACTCGTTTATCCAAGAATAGCGACCATAATTAGTATATGACCATGACAAATACACAATTTGAGAGACTCGTGCAACCTTACCATGAGCCCCGCAAGCGCGTCCATGATTGTCGACATCAGCTGCCTTGACCAGTCGTCATGCTTGGATCGCTCGTAACCGATTGCCGCAGTCGCCGCCGTTACAACCTCCCTACCGACGACAGCTATTTTACCGATCCTTACGCCAACCACATATCATGATTTGATCATGATGTATGCCTCTTCTATGTTGCACGAACGAGTACACAAACTGAAAAAGAGTGGCTCATCGCCGCGTAATTGGAGCGGGTTGCAGTACATGCACCGTTTTAGCGTTGCTTCCAGAAAGACTGGCGGAAACCTTCTAAGCGAATCTGCTTCTCTAGTCATCGGCGCGATTTTCTGGTCGTTGCTGGATCGATCGCAAAAGTGGCCCGCGTCAGTCGGCTGCACGTCATGACTCGAGTGTGATTTGGGCTGCTGGGGCAAGCTCGCGTTTGAAACATACATGGGTCGCTGAAGTGCGGCGGTAGGGAGTCAATCGAGACTCAGAGTGATGTGATCCGCGATGCTGTATGTAAATGATATAGTAGCCATCGGGGAGAACGAATTTAGCACTGGGCTTCCAGGTCGATCCTCAACTGGTCACCATAACGTTATCTTCTCGCGCGCTGCATGCGCACCCCTGCTCGATGCAGACCCTGCGTCCGACACTGGCCCTGGCTCCGCATGTGGTGCAAAGTTTCGTGCTGCAGTAGGCACACCTCTGCTCAGTCCGGACCCTGCGTCCGACGATGATTTTCGTACCACACCCTATGTAGGATCTGTAAGGCACTGCAGTGCGCATGACTGTGCCACGCTACGCAGAAACTAGATCGCATCTCTCCATTCACGTGCTGTAATTCAAATTGTAGCGATGCTCAGTCGAAATATATTGCAGAGACAATTCTTGCGTACTCAAAACCAAGTTCTTGGTGTTCAGACAATATCTAAGTTACCCGTGTGGGCCAGACACCAGTTGACGCCCCTTGAGAAAGCGTCTGGAGCTTACGCGAATGGTTTTCAAGCCTGGTGGTCAGCTCTCTGAATATGGGAGCCCTCCGAGCTCTCTAGGTCGCACGGAGAACGGCGAAGGTGTCCACTGGGTTCCCATCGATGCTACAGCAAAGATCCTGTTGGAGATCTATGACCATGGGTGCGCCCCGGGATCCAACAACATCTTCCACATCCTCCACCCCAAGCCAAATCCATGGGATCGTCTGTTGTTGACTGCGAAGCGAGTGCTCGATGAAGCCGTATCTGCTAGGGGACGTCCTACGATCGAAGTTATATCCTACCATGAATGGGTATCGAGATTGGAGGCAAAGTCTGGCATCGAAACGATCAGCGCTGAAGCATTAGCTGCGAACACTGGGCCATAACTGCTTCCATTATTTAAAAGCTTACTCCCCGAGAAAGGGAGAATTGACACATTCGAGCTCAGCCGGTCTGTGGTAGCCAGTAGCACCGTACCAATCCTACTTCCTATAGATATGTATTGTTTGGAAGCTTGGATTGGGCTGGCTTTCTGGAGTCGAACTCCTTTTCTTCTTTTCCTTGGAATAACATCATTGTCCATTCAGAGGGATCTACCGAACGCCGATACAGTGCCCAGCATTCAGCACGTTATCTCCATCGTAGCGACGAGGTGATCGACCTCTGCGGAGACGTACGTAATGAGAGAATCGCGCGATATAAGTACTTTGTAAGGATTGGAAGCTTGCTGACGAGAGCGTGATTCAAGTGCGACTGGGAGTCGCGTGGTCGTACCGATCCGCTCGATTTGCCGGGAAATACTCATACACAAACCAGAAAGTTCTGCAGATTACTGATATATGGCAGTCGGCACGCGAGAACGGGCGAGTCTACCTTTACAATAGATGTAAGATCGTGGCCTCTGAGTCAGAACGTATAATGTATGTAGGAACGCTGCTCCAAACCTTTCCGCCATGCAAAGAGTCACTTTTCCCGGTTCTGAGTGGCATGGCCAGATCTTCCTATTGCATATAAAGTAAAAGCGACACTCATTGAAGTACTGTGGGCTTCGAAAGAACGAAAATCTCTAGAATCTGTGTCTCAGTACTGTAAAGTAACATCGTGTCAGACCGACAAAGAGACAGTCAGCAATGCCTGCTCAATTTCAAGGGCCACCGCCTCCAAAGCTCGACCCCTTGGCACCTCGTGGCCTGATAGCAATTCAACCACGCGGGCATTGCTGGGCGTGCATTGTGTGATCAGATCTCGCGAGAAGTGGCGAAAGTCGTCTCTCAACCCAACCACGTGCAGCGTGGGTATGCTGATGGCGGCCGACATGGCGTCAGATGACATTATACGTACAGGATTGATAGAACGGCTTCTGTGGCTGTACGCTTTTGCATCGAATATCTCGAGCGCCTTTTGTATATCAATCTCTGCCATCTCTTTCCCGAGATCTTCTGACGGCGATAAGACGTTGACGGCATTGATGAAGATGGCGCAGCGGAACATTGGCTTACATCCGCCATTTTCCTTCGCCGCTTCGGTCAATAGAAGTGCAGCGGCAAGTGCAGCGCCTTCGGAAAAGCCGATCACGCAATCGTAAGGCTCGCCGTCTGTCACTATCTGCCTGATACGTTCGTGAACGAGCGAGACCTCGGACGTCGTGCAGTTTCGATGCCAAATGAAGTAAGGTGGCGGGAAGACATTCGCAACTCCAGGTGCCGGTCGGTCTTGAAAGTGAGCATCGACAAATTCGAAGTTGCAAGACCATGTCGACGCTAGGCGTGCTCTAAGGGGGCCTAGAGTGGCGAGATGAGTAAGTCATCACAACAAGCAGCGGCTGGAGATTAATACACTACCTACGAAGCTGGTTCTCGAAGATCTCGGCGCTGGTGCCTCTTCCGTGCAAGCAAAGGAAGCGCATATTCGTGATATTGGCTGCAGCGAGTATCGAGCTACATTACTACCGTGCTCCTTTATTCAAGCTACGGCACATTCATAGAGCGGCTTGCAAACTGTCGCAAAAGGGTACTAGACGAGACGCTGGACAGCGCCACTGGGCAGTCGCCCTACTGGAGCTCGCATGTGAGTGATTTTTGCTCGGCGCAGTCAATAGTGACTGATGCGTTAGTGCACCGGCCGTGAAGTCTGAAATGACCGATGGCAGAGACAGATTGGTGGATAGTCCGAGCAGCGTATCGACTGCGCTTGCGGTGGCGATCTTCCCAAACGAGGCTGTACGGAGTGGACCCGTTGCCTCGTGTGTCTACTCTCCTGCTTGTCGGCCGCTCGTTTAGTCGAGCGATACCGATCGATCGGATCGTAAACTCGAACATACGATCCTTCGATGCGTGCTGCTATGCGGATACCTTGGTTGCCCACTCAGGCTTCAATTCAACTTTGTGCTATATATTGTAACCCAAGCACGCGTTTCTGTTTCTACTGTAGTAGAGACTATAGACATACTATATCACTTGTGTTTGTTTGAAAGTTACCCTTCTGTCACCACTGGCACCGCTGCCCAAACGATACAACAAAGATGTCTAGCGGAGGACCGAAGGACAAGAATCGTGTCGATATAGCGATCATAGGTTCGGCTTGTCGATTCCCGGGAGAAGCGAGCGACGAGAAGTCGTACTGGGAGCTTTTGCATCAGCGTAAATGTTTGTGCCCACAATCCAAAACCTTGACGGCCTTAGGCTGAGTGCGTGAAGCTGCATACTCAGTAGTCCCGAAGAGCCGATACAATGTCGACGCGTTCCATCAGAAAAATGCTACGCACCTTAACAACCTGGCCGCCGAGGGCGCTCACTTTCTTGAAGAAGATATCTCCGCTTTCGATGCGCCTTTCTTCAACGTCAATGAAGAAAAGGCCAAAGCCATGGATCCAGCGGGAAGAAAACTACTAGAGAGTTCGTATGCGGCGCTTGAAAACGCTGGGATCTCTCAGGAATCGGTCAAGGGAAGCAACACTGGCTGTTACGTCGGGTGTTTCACAGATGACTGGAAACATCTGCTGACGATGGATCCCGAGCACGCACCCATGCATTCAGGCACAGGGACCGGATTTTCGCTGCTCGCCGCACGTATCTCTCACTACTACGATCTGAAAGGGCCTAGCATGGTGGTTGACACGGCTTGCTCGTCTTCTCTGGTGGCGTTGCACCTAGCCTGCCAGAGTCTCAGATGTGGAGAGTCTGAGATGGCTTTGGTATGTGGTGTCAACTTGATACTCGCGCCAAACGTGGCGCTCTGGTATTCCAGTCTGCGCATGCTATCGCCCGACGGCGTCTCACGTTCTTTCGCCCAAGATGCGAGAGGCTATGGTCGTGGCGAAGGCATCGCAGCAGTCATCCTCAAGCGTCTGCCGGACGCTATCCGCGATGGCGACACGGTACGCGCCGTGATCAAGGGGACAGGTGTCAACCAAGACGGTATGGCATCTTTCTCGAACGACAACATATGCGCGTGTGCGACCGCAGTTCAACTAACGATGCATATCAGGTCACACGAGGGGCATCACGGTACCCAATCCCGACGCTCAAGCAGAGCTCATCCAGAAAACGTACAAGTCTGCGGGTCTCGACTTCGGCCGGACCGGTTACTTCGAAGCTCACGTGAACAGGCCCTCAGTCCACCTAGAGAAGTCGAAGCAGTCGATACTGACAATCTGTTTAGGGTACAGGGACCTCGGTGGGTGACCCCATCGAGCTCGCTGCCGTGGCCAAGTCCATGGCGAAGGCTGGTCGCACCAAAGAGCTCATTGTCGGGTCTGTCAAAGCCAATGTGAGTGCGGGAAGGGCGTGAGGATCAGATCCCACATGCTTACTCAACTCACAGATCGGCCATCTCGAAGGCGCCGCCGGACTTGCAGGTTTGATCAAGTGTATGCTCATGCTAGAAAGGGGCGTCATCCTTCCGAATATCCACTTCGACGACCCCAGCAAGAGTATTCCGTTCAATCAATACCGCATTCGAGTTCCAACGGACGCCATGCCGTGGCCTATCGGTCTAGCTCGCCAAGCGAGCATCAACTCTTTCGGTTACGGGGGCACTAACGCCCACGCGATCCTTCAAGCGGCTTCTACCCCCACAGAACATGCTCTAACAGGCGAGCACGAGACTGACGTGTCAGGCGGCAGGGCGAGTATCGATGGGAGACGATTATTCGTCCTCAGCGGACAGACCGACGAGGCACTACAAGACATGCGGTCACAATTGCTTACGTACATCCGGGACAAAAGAGCAGCCAAAGATCTGAGAGTGAACCCTGACAGCTTGTCGTACACACTGGGATGTCGGCGCTCCCACTTGAGTTTTGCCGCGTACCATGTCACCTCCACATTCCCAGAGCTCGAGCGCGAACTATCGACCACCAGGGCAGCCGTTCCTCAACCAGCGAGGGGCACCCGTTTGGGCTTCATCTTCACCGGGCAAAGCGCTCAATGGCCAGGCATGGGGATGGGATTGCTGCGGTACCAAGCCTTCCGCCAAAGCATTGAGCAAGCGGAAGATTTTCTACTCAAGGAACTCAAGTCCGGATGGCGTGTCACCGAAGAATTGGCAAAGCCAGAGGGTGAGACTCGAGTCAGGACCTCCGCAGTTGGACAGCCTATCTGCACCATCGTGCAAGTTGCCATGGTCGATCTTCTGCGGAGCTGGGGAATCCATCCTGTGGCTGTCGCGGGGCACTCGAGCGGTGAGATTGCAGCTGCGTACTGCACTGGAGCACTGACGAATCGTGCTGCGTGGGAGATTGCTTTCCACAAAGGTCTCGTCTGTGAAGTACTGAGACAACGATCGCCAGCACTCCGAGGCTCCATGATCGCCGTTGGAGCAGATGCTGATGCTGTGAGATCATACCTCAATTCCTACCCTCCAAGCCAGATGAACATCGCTTGTTTCAATTCCCCGTCGTCAGTGACTGTCTCTGGAGACAGTTCGAGCATCCGCGATTTACTTCGAAGATTGAACGGCGATAGCATATTCGCCCGAGAGCTGCCAGTAGACAGCGCTTATCATTCGCATCACATGTCACTCGTGAGCGAAGAATACCTGCGCTCGATTGCGCACCTCAACCCTCAGCATTCCAATCACCCAGCAGAAATCACAATGTCGTCGAGTGTCACCGGCAAGATCGTCAAAAGCTCTGACCTGACGGCTGAGTACTGGGTTACGAACCTGGTGTCCCCGGTACTCTTCTCCGAAGCCGTGTCGGAAATGATGAAAAGTCATGCCAAGATCGCGCGCCATCGGCACAAGAGCGAACCTGGCATCGACTTTTTAGTCGAGATCGGGCCTCATGCGGCGCTGAGGGGTCCGTTACAACAGATTCTGGACTCTCAAAGCCTACAGAACATAGCTTATGCGTCGGTGCTGCACCGTAATCAGGAAGCAGCGGCAAGTGCGATGAAGTTGGCTGGGGAGCTATACTGTCGTGGGCTTCCAGTTGATATCAACGCAGTCAACCACGTCCAAAGCAAGCCACATGTACTGGTGGATCTACCGGCCTATCCTTGGAACAGATCACTCAAGTACTGGACATCATCTCGGCGAGCCCATAACTTCCTGCATCGAACACATCCCCGACATAGCCTGCTCGGAGTGAGGTCACAGGACTCCGACGCGTTGCACCCGTCTTGGGTACGATCTGTCGATTTGGACGAGCAGCCTTGGATCAGAGACCACGTCGTGCACGGATCTATCTTGTATCCGGCTGCCGGTTTCGTCGTCGCTGCCATTGAAGCTGCTCGACAACTTTCAGAGCCTGATCGTGAGGTCGCAAATGTCCGGCTTGAGGACTTTAAGATCCACACAGCTCTGGCGTTGTCGGAGGAGGGTCCTCGCGCAGAGATAATCACTCGTTTCCGACAATCAGAGCTTTCCTCCCGACCGAGATCGTCCGGTTGGTGGAATTTCTCGATTTCATGTGCTCGGGGGAAGAGGGAGCCCCAGCAGCATGCATCGGGTCTCATTAGCGTCGAGTACGCATCGAAAGGCTTGTACCTCGCCTCAGGATTCGAGCGCATTCACCAAGCTCGAAAATCAGACTTCTTGAGCTTCTTGCCAAACGTTACCAGCATAATGGAACAAACAGAGTTTTACAAAGCAAGTGCTGATGCCGGGTTCGCATATGGTCCTGATTTCAGGGGCATCATTGAAATGTCTCGAGGTGCGAGACGCTGCGCCTGGCGTATAGAGATGCCTGAAAGAGAACAGACAGCGTCAGGCCGACAGGAAAGTAGGCATCTTATCCACCCCACAACTCTGGATGTGGTGGTGCACACTTTATTCGGTGCAACCAACGCTGGTGAAGACTTCCATAGTGTTCCCTTGCCGGTAGCATTCGACAGCCTAATCATCGCAGCGGACATGTCAGCAGAGACGAGGGCTCGACTTTCCGGATATACGATCATAACAGACACGAAGCAGCGCCAAACCACGGCGAACATTCACGTAGCCTCTGTCAACTGGGGCAAACCTTTGTTACACATAGAAGGTTTGCGTTGCACCGAGTTGCCGTCCCAAGGACCCCCTCCGACCACTGCGTATGGCTCCCCGGCACCTTTGGGGAGTGTGGTGTGGAAGCCCGACATCAATTTGCTGGACGTGATGGGACTGAAGTCGTACGTCGAAAGTTCGTACGATCCAAACGCAACCCTGGACGAATGCTCAACCGAATTCCTTGATATAGCCGCCATGGTAAGTTGAACGATGCAAAGATTAACGACACTTGTGAGCGAAGAAATTCTAATCGTCCCCGTAGATTGTCAATCTGAAAGCCTTCAAAGACCCGACGCTGTCCATCTTGCAAATTGGATTCGCAGACCAGAGCTCAACCAGTGGGTTGCTCTCTTTGCTCCGCCGCGATACAAGTGGGGTCTTGCAAGCATCAAACACGGTGATCATGGACTTTGACGAAGAGAACGTCGCCGAGATTCGTCGAGATCGTGACTTCAAGAGCATGAACGTCACCGCTCGAGTCTTGGACGCAAAGGCTCCTTTCGCAGCTCAAATATCAGGGAATAGCCGTTTCGACGTCGCAATCTTTTTGGGGTCTCCAGCGCTGACCTTGGAAGAAAATAGAACTATGCTCACAGATGTTCGGACTATGATGAAACCGAACGGGTGGCTCGTGGCCAAGGATTCTTGTAGTACCGCCAACATGTAAGACGGCAACGCGCTTTTCAGTGGGACTTTCGCTGACGGTATGCTAATGTAGTATCGATGGTCACTCTCCCGCCTGGGAAGGCATCACAATCGAACGCTCGACTAGTGGAGGGGGAGAGACAGAGGCGCTCAACATACAGCCGAAGTCCGTCGATTTGGCTCCCGCACCGCGTCACGTTTACTTGCTCTCGGACCCCCATTGCTCCACGATGGCTGCTCTAATTGCGGAGGAACTATCGAGGACACTTCCAGATGACGGCTTCATCGTGAGCACAGTCGCATGGCCACCAAACATCGCGGAGCTGAAGGGTAAGTTTGTCGTCGCTCTCCTCGAGCTCGATCGGCCGCTCTTAAGCCGTGTTGAGCCGACAGAATTCCACACGCTACGTCAAACGATTCTACAAACCAAACGCATGTTGTGGGTCTGTGCCGGGAAGGATCCTCGCATGCAAATAGCTGTTGGCCTGCTGCGTGTGCTCCAGAGTGAAAATGTCAGCAAGCAGTATCAGCACGTTCTCCTGGAAGACAAACGGGAACGATCTGTATTTGAGCTTAGCAGACAGATCGCCAAGGTGATAGGATTTGAGACCATGGAATCAGAGTTTCTGGAGAGAGACGGAAGTCTTCACATTCCAAGATGGATACACGAGCACGAGATGACTCGCGCTGTGACAAAGAGCAAGGAGATGATGCAATTCGGCGCCGCGCTCGTCGGGGAAGTCAGATCGTCTCTGGCCGTACGGATGTCGCACGGAGCTGATCTCGACAATGCACACTTTGTTCCCGATACCTCTGACATTTTGGGACTTCTTCCCCATGAAGTCGAGATCGACATACACTCCATCGTGCTGAACGACAGTGACATAGGATCTGCGGACAGTCTGTCACTTCGCGAGGCCAGCGGCGTGATAAAAGCTGTGGGAAGTGGTGTGTCATCCCTCCATCCTACAACTCGAGTGTGTGTCGTTTTCTTCGGCCGCTTGTCGAGCAGTGTGGTGGTCAGAGAATCACAATGTTATCAACTACCCGACAGTGTTTCGATGCGGGAGGCCGCGTGCTTGCCGATCACCTTTGCCACAGCCTTCCGCGCGGTGATCGACAATGCATGCGCGAAGCCTCATCAAACAGTGTTCGTACAGACCGCTGGCACGCAGGTCGGAAGAGCTGCGACTCTACTCGCAAAAGCGTCAGGTGCCACCGTTTATGCAACAACGGAGACACGCGCAGAAGTCAAGTGGCTCGAGAAACTTGGCATATCCTCGAACAACATTCTTGCCGAGGGTGACCCTGACCTTGTCACTGCGATGGGTGAGATGACTAAAGGCAGCGGCTTCGATGCCATCGTGCGCACGAGCGAGCCGAAAGGGTCTCAATTTGATCTGACCAAGTGTCTGGCGCCCGGTGGCAGTCTCATCGACACCCAAGATAAAAGTACCAGCCAAAGTGGTGCGCACGCCAAAAATCGTGTTGAAGATATCATCATCTCCATCACACGCGCCGGGGAAGCGCTCCAATGGATCTCTGCTCTGCGAAAAGAGACGATCTCGACCGCCCTTGGGTGTTCGACCGAGTTGTCAGCAATGGGGAAGTTCTCCATCACCTTCTCGGCGGATCGTGTCGTCGACGCACTGAAATGTCAAAGAAGGCAGAGCGGCCGCCGAAATGTTTTGCTTTCTTTCGATTCAAGGGATCGCATTGCTATAGCTCCGAGCGTCGAGAGTCGTTTCCGTCTACCGGCTCAAGCCAGCTACGTCCTAGCTGGTGGCATGGGAGGAGTGGGTAGAGGCCTCGCCCGCTTCCTGGTCGCAAAAGGAGCCCGAAATCTGATTTTCCTGTCGCGCACCGGAGCTGTCTCCTCTCAAGCCAAAGACCTGGTCGTGGAGATGGAGCAGAAGCGAGTAAGAGTCGCGGTGTTCGCCTGTGACGTGGCTGATGGAGACGCTTTAGCGACCGTCTTGACGACATGTCGAGAGACCATGCCTCCGATACGCGGTGTGATACAAGCTGCTACCGTGATCCGAGACGCCGTCTTCGACAATTTTACCTTCGAAAGCTGGCACGCAAATCTTCGACCGAAAGTGCAGGGCTCTTGGAACCTCCACAAACAGCTTCCCACAGACATGGACTTTTTCGTGATGCTCAGCTCGATCGTCGGCCTCATCGGCCATCGGAGCCAAGCGGGATATGCCGCTGGAAACACCTATCAGGATGCTTTGGCGCACCACCGCAGAGCACAGGGATTGCCGGCGGTCAGCATCGATCTCGGTGCAATGGCTGACGTAGGCACTATCACGGAAGGTACAACTGCCGCAAGCTTCTCCGCCTCGGAAGCCGCATGGATGAACGAAGCGGGATTCCATCTCATAGCCGCGATGTGCATATCCGGGGCGATATACAGACGTCCGATGCCACCGCCACAAGTCTGTACTGGTATGCCCACTGGCGGAATGTTGCGAGCAGGGCGTCACATAGAGCCGACTCACTTCGAACGACCCTTCTTCGCCGTGCTGAAGCATCTAGGCGTTTCTTCTGTGACTACAGAGATATCGACAACGTCGACAGACAAGGCAAAAGATCTGGTTGACGAACTAGGACTCGCAAGATCGATTGAAGATGCACACCTCCGCGTCTCAGATATACTTCGCTTCCGATTGGCAAAAGACCTGGGGCTGGTGCCAGAAGCCGTGGACTTGCACAAACCTCTACATCAATACGACATCGACTCACTGAAAGCGGTGGATCTTAAGTCTTGGTTTGGTAAGGTGTTGAAAGCAGATGTGAGTACCTTCGACGTCCTCAATGCCGACAGCATTTCTGCTTTGGCATCGAAGATTGTCAAAGTCTCCGAGTTGTTGAGCAGTGGACCAAGGTAGTCCCGAAAGCCAACTGGACCATTTGCATGTACTCAGCTTCGAGTGCTCTGTGTCTGGCGCGACAGTGTTCGTGTGGCCGACGCTACATGGTATGATGCAGTGTATCGGAAGCATGTTTTGAGCAGGGGTATAGGTTACTACGGGACGACCAGACAGGCGATTCGAAAGTATACTGCACGAGTGGATACGGTACAACCAGCAAGAGTCTGTATGCAAACACACATCTGGATGTAGTAGTCCATCTGGCACGAGCACCTGATGATTCTTTCCTGCTGTATCACGTAGCTATTGCGCGAAACGAGTGGCTTCAGAGTAGCTTTCAGCTATGCCCGGGTCGTGTGGCGTGGCGTGGCCTGGCTTGACTTGACTGTATGTTCCGAGTCGAGCTTTGACTTCCACTCGTCAACGAGAGCATCTTATGCTCGAGCAGGGATTTTGTAACGGTTTGTATGTACTAGGCTGTTTCATGTGCCGCCGACGTTAGCGTGGGCGCTTAGCATGGGCGCTTAGACAACACATATACACGATATGAGGATGACCCCGACAGACAAAAGTGTCAACGCACAGACATGACAGACAGCATAATGTATCCTTGACTTCTGACCATGTTCACTTCTATTGACCCTCTGCATTCACTCTAACAGATTTTCTGCTTTGCGATATTTAATGCAGTGACTTAAGCACGCTAGCATGCTTTGCTTGCGCAGAGATACTGTACATGTGCCGTGGTGACTCGCACTAACTTAAATTAAATCTTACTTTTGATGACAGGCAGGGCGAAGGGTAGCCTGAAATGGGCAGTTGCACGGAGGTTAGCATGGTTGCACTGCAGGCGGAGCTAAATATAGCTTTGAGCGAAAAGCAAAGCTAAAAACAGCCTGCGGGATAGGTACAGTACTGTAGTACTAACGATACTTTGTGATGACAGTCCGAACACAAGACAGCGCTGGTATTGGGAGCGGAGGCTAAAAATACCAGAAATAGCTCATAACAAGAAATCGGTTCTGAAAGCGGCCTGCGAAGGCAAAATGCCTCTGATAAGATGTGGAATAACCCGAGGTACATTACTGACGATAACCTGACTCAAGTTACGTTCCGTAGCGGTCCATTGCGCACTATGGCGACATAGCCCGTGATAATATGCGGCAATGAGAACCATCTATGCAATGGTTTGGGTGATACTGCCATGATGTTTGGGTGAATGAATCTCCACGTTGACTCATCTCAATTAAGTCGTGCTTTCGTTCTTGACGTCTGGAACCCTTAGCTATGGCGAGGCGACTTCCGTGACTGATTTCCGCGACCACTTCTGAGTTGACTGCACGACATAGTGCGCAAACAAATGCTCTCGATGGAATGACACTCTTGTATTGTGACACAGTACATAGGACCATCCAACCCTGGTGCCACTTTCGACCGGTGTGACAAGATTACACATGACCTTCGATCTTCTTTTCAAGGCGATGCAGCTCTCCAACGCCATCACTCTCGTGGAAACCCGGACATTCCGCACAACAGTGTACTATTCTCGCTTTATACCAGCGTAGCGCGTAGATCTGCGCGCTAATTGTCAATGTCTGTAGAACGATCAGTACGAGACGAAGGGACATCTTGTCAACGCGAGATAGGAACAAACCCATCTATCGTCAAACTGGATCAGCGTGTACAGTACCAACCACTCATCTATATATCACAGAGGAGTGAGTCAGCCTTTGCAATGGAGTAACAGCTCTTGGGCCACCTTCGCATACTGACAAACTTCAATGGAAGAATCATTGACAAGAATGCCTCTTTGGGACCGATACTGTGCCACGACTACTGTACCCGAAATAAGCAAAATATATAATGGCTCTTTGGATGCTGCTGACAGCTCTTAAACGTATACCTACCATGACGAAGCTCACTCCATGCCACTCCGCCTTTTACATGATTCTGTTATATCTCTTCGCCTCCTTGGGCGTGCACTCGGCTCTAGCTTTGAATCATAATCCTTCTTCTAGCTCTTGCGTTACATCCCACGCTGGGTCCGCGGCTAACACTTCCGAAACGTCCCAGCATATCGCCTATCGTCACGTGGCCTACTATGTTGTGAGTAGGATGTTCCCAGGTACGCCATTTGCAAATGATCCACTGACAGAGCTTCAGAACTATGCGATCTACGGGCGCGATTATCCGCCACAGGACGTGCCAGCCGACAGACTCACCCACTTGCTATACGCATTTGCCAACGTGCACCCAGAGACTGGCGAAGTTTTCCTAAGCGACGCTAATGCAGATACCAACAGAAGGCTTCCCACAGACTCGACCAACGGCACCGGAACCAATCTGTTCGGAAACTTGAAGCAAATCTATCTTCTGAAAAAGCGAAACAGGAACCTCAAAGTTCTCTTGTCTATCGGTGGAGCGTCGAGCAAAGACTCTTTCGCCGTACCGGCTTCAACTCCAGAGGGCAGACAAAAGTTTGCACAAAGCGCTGTGACATTGCTGAGGGATCTGCCATTAGATGGCTTAGACGTCGACTGGGAATATCCAGAGACTCCTCAACAAGGCCACGACCTGGCTGAATTGCTCGCAGTGACCCGCAGCCAGCTTGATGACTACGCCGCGTCCCTGCCATCGAAGCCGTACTTCTCTCTCACGATTGCTTCCCCGGCAGGCCCACAGAATTTCCCGAACTTCCCATTCCAAGAAATAGACAATCACCTAGACTTCTGGAATCTGATGGCATACGACTACGCAGGCTCTTGGGATAAGAAAGCTGCACACCAAGCCAACGTGTTTCATTCTGAAGCGGCGCCGGAAGGGACTCCTTTCAGTACAGATGATGCAATCAACTACTACGTGAGCCAAGGAGTACCAGCTGATAAAATAGTCATGGGCATACCGCTATATGGGCGCGCATTCCAGAAAACAGCTGGACCAGGAGATGCGTTCGATGGTGTTGGGAGTGGCAGTTTCGCAGGGCAAGATGGTGTATGGAGCTACAAGGTAAGACCCCGTCGTTTTACGCATGAACTTAATGAATCTTTGCTCGCGTCATGGCAAGAGGTTGTTGCAAAGAGTGGATCTCGGTACCGTGCTCTATGGCTTTGCTGTAGCAAATGCCGCGGTGTGGATCGACCTACTTTCATTACCCGTGATCAACAAGCCGACTCTCCGCACGCTGACCACTGAAGATACTGACATGTTCTCACCAGGATCTTCCCAGATCGGGTGCTCAGGTCTTCGTAGACCCCCAAGCCATTGCGTCTTGGTCTTACGACAATAACACTCGGACCATGATCTCCTATGATACTCCCGAAATTGTAAGCCAGAAAACCGAGTACATCAAAACCAGACGTTTAGGCGGAGCGATGTGGTGGGAAACATCACAGGACCAACCGATCTCTAGCAAAGACAGCTTGATTGGCAACGCGGCCAAGGCCTTAGGTGGGCCGGGGGACAACGATATGGAAAAGAGTGAAAATTGCTTAGATTACCCTCAGAGCAAGTATGATAATCTGAGGCAAGGCATGCCTGGAGAGTGAAGCCTATGTTGCACCACTAATCGCTGATCATCGTTGGGAACAGGAAGAGCAATGAAGAATTAACTTGCGCCTTCACCCCAATTCAATGTTACAAAATGGTGCATTCTCGAAATGCAAAGAAGGCACTTTTGTGGACCCACCAAATATTGAAAATCTTGTGTAGATGTGACAGCGTTAACTTAAAAATAGATTAGTCTAAGTAGCAAGCAACTCAAACTATATAGCCATCCTCAGTTCCGATTCGGGACACCTGACCCCACGCCAGTCGTCATCCCACTCTGAGGCATTGTCTCCCAAAGCTAATCAAGCAAAAGATATTTATGCCAACATCTCGTTGCTATTTCCGACTGCGTAACGTCAGAAACATAGATTTAGCCAACGACCTCTTGTACTTTAACGTTAGTAAGCGAACATGGCTTGATGCTTGAGCAAGAATCTGGACGTACCTATGGCAGTGCAGTGTGGACACGTCAGCACAATTTGTGATTAAGAATACTCCAGCGCAGAGGAACATAACAGACAAGTCCATTCAAAGTAGCGATTGGCTCCGCAGAACATGAGATGTCGCTTACGTTGTCTCGAATTTAGCTCAATGCATTCTAGATGAGGCGATCTAAAACAGGGAGAGCCGAGAACTTCCTCTCTGATGATTCTCTGATGCTAGATTACACCCTGATAACAAGCTTTGTCTCCAAAAAATACAAAACCACCCAACATCAAACGTGGTGCGTGCTAATGTATGTCCACCTTGTTGACAGCATCTGTTCACGAAAGCAGCACACCGTTTCCGTTAGACTCGACCCCATTTTCGTCGGACCATGTTGAGAAGGTCATACCACGCATGCAGCCGGTGCCACGATATCCTAGAGCGAAGCCAATGGCTACTGGAGCCCAGAGACTGGAAGTTGCAAGAGCTAGGTTCCGGCGGGAACGGACAAGTATACAAGGCTAGATGCTTCGAGACCGGCTGCGAGCATGCTGCAAAATTCCTCCTTTACCCTAGTGGTGGATGGGAATGCGACACGACCGAACGCGTTCAAAGGTCTCAAAGCAGACATATCGTCAGGGCGATCTGTTCCGGCATGACTAGACACCCTGCGGGAGGGGCAAGCGAAAATGCACCAAAGATTGTGCTGCTTCTGGAGCTGATGTCTGAGGACTTGTTCGAAGCGGTCTTTACGCCGTCCCCAGTATCCGTCCGTATGTTTCGTAAAAGTTGCGCGCTAAAGCACGTCGCATATCAGCTTTTGGAAGCCATTCGAGGTCGGTGTCAATATGATTCACAGATCCGAGGCCCTTGTTCGCTAACGAGGCTGTTCGATAGTCACTCACGAGTTCGGTGTCATTCATGAAGATATCAAGATGGAAAACCTCATGATGAAGTACCTGCCAGGATGTGGCGTCCTGAAGCTGGGCGACTTTGGCAATGCCATCTTGAACGAAGATGACCGCCGCATTGGCGGTACCTTTGCATACACCGCACCGGAAAACGTGGTCGGACTCAGGAACAGAGGATGCCTCGGTGACGTTTTCTCGAGCGGAATTGTTCTTATGGAAATTGTATGTCGGGCGACGCTGATGCCTGAAAGCCTCCTCACAGCTTATAGATCTCACACAAGGGACAAAATGTCCATGGTAGCGTTGAGTCGCGTGCAGCTATACCACTTGGTCATTCTGTCTTCCGTGATAGCACAGCGGCCGGTCTATACTGGCTTTGTGGTACGCAGCTACTTCGGAAACATTGCGAAGCATCGTATCATCGACATGCTCAGATCGCAGTTTCCAAGCTTCGAAGAAGAACTATACAGTATCATTGTAAGGGCGGCAAGAACTTTACCCTGCCAAACTTTGCGCCACTTAGTAGAAGCTGACGAACATCTGCAGGCTAAAATGAGATGGGTCGAACAGACAAGCCCTGAATTCTTCCGATTTGCACAAGCATTATTGACAAGGTTAGAGCAGAGACCTACTGCGCAGAAGGCGATGGAGCACGCATGGTTTGCGAATTAGCAATTTGTGCCAGTAGCTCTCGATGGCTCCGAGAGAATGTTGTTGCGCAGAAACTCTAGAGACTCTATACGATGGAGGGTTGCATCGTCATGGAATTGAACATTTGTGTCGAGATATAGTTCTAGTCATGAAATCGCAGTTAGGCACGAATATTTCGGAAAGACCGCCTGGCACCTTCGCTAATATGATACTACATTCTAGACATGTTCAGCTCTGCCGAAACTTACTTGTCGATAGACTCTACTGCACGTACCTCTGCAAGTCGAGGACCAACGTACGCGGAAATTTGTCCGTGATCTATGCGTTTTGGAGACAGTAAATTACTCCACAAACGCTATGAATAACAGATTCTTCAGGTGCGCAAGATAGATAGCTGCGCGGTCAAGATATCTCAATCGAATGATGGTTCACGGTATCGACACTGGACTCGCATGATTACAGAACTATAATCGGCATGTTCCCACATTTTTGTCAACTGCAGCGCATCGTTCAAAAGGCTCTGAACTGACATTACGCAGTTTCCGTTCGGAAGCGGGAAGCGGACACGGTATGGATTGTCGTTCGCGCTTCTCGAACGATCAGAGTGACTTGCGAGGCTTGATGCCACCAGTCCAAGTGCAATGTTTAATTGAGTCACACAGTGGAGACTTGCGAATTGTTGGAGAAGGGCCCTGCCCAAAATACTACGTGGATACTACATGTATAAGACCTTTCTCTATTACTGTATGATGATGACTGGGCTGTACAGCTGCAGTGGACGTGACACTTACCATCCTTTGTGTTGCCGAATGCTTCAGCTGCCCCGGAATCGAGAATAAGTAAAAGAGATTCATTTCAGTAATTGGTAAGCTGCGGCGGGGCCCTACAAGGGATCAGCACGGCACAAAATTCCTTGTAGGCATACTGTCAGCAGCACAAGACGTAAAAGTGAAATTTCTCCTCATGACACAGATGATCACACAGATGACAGCGGCTTATACTAATCATGTACGGTTGGCTCAGATCTTAGTTTGTCGATGAAGAGGTACAAATACTGTCTTGATCATCGTTTAGCCTCTACCACAAGTGAGATCAACTTGTAAACCTTCCCAGTCTAATCCATGCCAACTACCACGCGAGCCAGATCGAATGTAGGTGGCGCCGGAGCCAACAACCCAGGCTTCTCAGACAACGATGTGAAGCCTCCACCCAAAAAGCGAACGCCAGCACCCGAAAAATCCGCATTGCCAACTGTCAAACGTTCTCGAGGTAGCACCAGTAATGATGATCCGCCATCAGAGGAGCCACGAAAAGCATCTGTTAAGACTGGTAAACGTAAACTCGTCGATAGCGACGGAAGCGCCGATGACACCGGAAAACCTCCGACGAATGCCACGCCATCCAGGCGCCACGAGACCGGCACCGCCGCGTCTGCCACCCTTAGTAACAGTAACAAGAATCTAGCAGGAGTTTCGCCAAGAGAAGTCAGGATGAATGGGTACTCAGGTCTAGAAAAAATGGCGTCGAACGACTTCATAAAAGTACTGGCTAAAAGTGGGGTTACTGCAAAGAAGGCCTCAATGCAAGGGTTCAGCCAGCTGAAGGTCGAGGAAACAGAGCGCCGAGCTGCAGTACGATGGAAAACGATCACCGAGTCAAAGCCAGCCGGGGTGATGATACCCGACACAGCGACACTCGGCATATGTAGCGTGTTCGCAGTAAAGGCAAGCACGGAGGGGCGCTTCAAAGACAAAGCGAAGGAGTTCTTGGGTAATAATATGGGATCAAATGACCTCAAGTCAAGCTTTGCCTTCATACTTCACCACGACAGCAAGGGCGATCCACAAGCAGCGCTAATTGGCTACCCATTGGAAGACGGGCCTCTCCATTGTTACGACAGTCTGAAAGCAGATGAAGCAAACCAGATCTTGATGGAATTGAATAAAGTGAAGGGCTCTATACACTGGCTACTTGAGAAGCCGCGTACGAAGTTCCGGGGGCCAACGAAGCGGCAGAGGTTGGATTCCCAATCCGATGTTTCCACAAGTGATAGTTCCGACAGTTCAAGTGGTTGACAGCTGGGCATCCAGCCACTGTGGGCCATTACAAGCGACGGAGGATCAGTTGTATGCAGGAGCTAGAGACTAAGTCATCCGGTATTCATCGTTGCATTTTTCAACGCACATGTGATTGGTGACCACGTAAATAACATGCTTCAGTCACATACAAGGTAGTTTAGAGGAACATTAATCTGGATTTCGCTTCCGACGATACACAAGACCGAGAACCCTCGCCCTTGTGCTCGTAAGTTATTGACCGAAGACGCTCCAGCATTACCAACTCAAGAAATGAAAGACTCAGAAACAGAACCGCTTCCAACTCGCCATTATCAATCACAAGCTACAACTCGTCGCTTGCTTGTGAATCTCGACGCACAACGACCACGTCAGCCAAACCTGTTCCAGAGAGTCGATTTGTAGTTGCAATGCAGCGAGTCTGTGAGTCTGGTTCGTCGGGTGGAATGGCTCGTAACAGTTGCGCCTTGCATCGGCCCACTCGGCAAGAGCCACACAGATCCGCACAAGATGCTCTCGGAAAGCGTCTTGGAACACATTCAATTGCCAAGAGTCATCGTGAAGCATGTGAGACTTCCAAAGCTCCACAATCCTGGTATATGCCCATGCGATGGATTCCAAGCAGTCGTGGTTGTGTCGTACGTATGAGCGAGCGTTGATGGGGATTGTCAGAGTTCTGCGTTTCGAGCTTCGGAGGAGCGTATTGAAGTATGCCGAGATGCGAGATGCGACTTCTTCCGAGCACGCAAGAGATGCCACTGGTGAGATCGACGATGGCTTTTCTCGTGCGAGTGGAAGGATTGCCTTTCCACGCTCGGCCATGATCATCGTTGCTCAATAAATGTTTCCTAATCTTCTCCTCTGAACGCTTACCCAGTCTCTCCTCTGGTGAGCTTGTGGGTTTTCGGCAATCGATATCGTTGATCCGAACTTCTCAATTTGCACAAGTACGCTATCAGGATTGCTTGTTGTTATCATAGGATCGGTTCCGCGAGCGTACACGTTCGCGATGCAGTACCCACGACCCTCGTAATCTTGGCCAAGTCAATAATTGTCAACAAGCTGGCGTTATGATCTAAAATTGGTGTTTGCACGACTAAAGATAGCACATACAAACACACGCACACACGCACGCACACACGCACACATCAGATCTCGGCCCGCATCTCAAGACGATGACCGAGATGCTTGAAGTTCTAATTATGAGCCGTATCTTGGATCATGTCATCTTGACACCATCTAAGCGACCGCCGCTCATCACCATCGTGACAAATCCACGAACGATTACCGTGCCGTGCAGTAACTCTGCTTACGTTATCTAACATTTCCCTTCGAGGAGTACTGGCACAGTGAGACACAATGCAGTAAACATGGCGACGCGCAAGCTTCTGTAACTTATGTTGCATGTCTACATGAACTTATGAACTGCTCATGCAAGCTATGCGTAATGCCCAAGATAATTTGACGCCTACGATGTCACCGAAGACTGACTGGTACATAGGATCTGTTCCCTACTATCATCAATCACGGAGCTATGCTTTGTAGGCTCTTGCTCACAACTCACCATCGTATCTATCGTAGCAAGAATGGAAGTTCAAATGAAGGGGCTGAAAGCTGGCCAGAAGAACGATGCGCCTCTGCGAAACGACAACTGGGAACTACGCATCGATGGTGGGTCCGTTGAGGATCTTTGAACGTATTGGGTTGCTCTCTTTCCATACTCAGCAAGTACATACACAGGAAGAAGGAAATGCACCTGTAGTTGAAGCTTGTGCTCCCTCTGCAGGGATGCTTGTCGCAGGTCCCGCCGTTGGTCCTGGTGGCCCTCCCGTAGCAGACGCATCCGTGTTTTCGTCGACTGCCGAACCAGAATTGCCCATCGTTGGTCGTAAGTTCGAGGTTGGATCTGCTGTGAGCGACGCGGCATTGGGAGATTCTTGGGACACTTGACCTGGGGAAGGATTATCCTCAGATTCGGGAGTAGGGATGTCCGGGCCTGTGGGGGTAGGATCTTCGGCATCATTGGTGCGTGAATTTGGTTGCCCCGAGATTACTGTTGTTGGAGCCACGATACTGTTGTCTGCAAGACCGGAATCTGCGCCGGACGGGTCTTCCCCAGTCAGTGAGTTTGACGGATCCATAGCCTGATTCGACCCCGGGTTCGATGTCGCGTTTGACACCAGATCTGAGATTGGAGAAGCCCTGTTCGACAGACCTGATGTTGTTGCCGAAGTTAATGTGGGCGTATCATGAGTCCTGTTCGCCTGCTGTCCTGGTAGGAAAGAACCCCCAGATGGACCGGTGGAGCCTGCACTTTCCCCTTGATTTCCGGCATGACTCCTGTTCTGCCAGCCACCGCCAAAACCGTCTTTGGCGGACGGAAGATCACCAGAGTGGCAGATAGAGTCGAGCACAGTCTTACTTCCCTGCTCAGGCTCGTCGTCGTTGATGATAAAGTTCCAGATCGACGGCTCCTTACACTGCACTGTCAAGGTAGCGTTGCCGGGCGCTATCTCATCCCCGAACTGCAGGCGGAGCGTGGTGGAAGCATTGCCTGTAACTGGAGCGCAAGCAGGTTGCGAATCCAGGATGAAAAACTGCTTTCCTGACCGGGGGTATTGGGCCACAGCCCATTGACACAGCGAGCCTGCAGCTGGTTGGAAAGTAAAATTGTCGCCCCTTGAAATGGGAAATCTGGCCTCGTCAGGCACACTCTCATCTAAATTTGGTTTTTGTGCTTGAACACTGTGTATAGTGGCGAGAACCAATGATATGGTATTTGTACTGGGAAGACCTCTCATGACAGAAGATACGTCCGTGATAATAAGAGCATCGCAACCTCTCTAATTTTTCGTGCGCCCTGTTCATATATGTACCTGGACGTGTATTGGATCGATTCGTTGGCTATCAAGGATATCACTAAGCTCGCCAGCCCACACCTGCTGATCAAAGATGTAGCTGTCCGGCTGACATTTGGCGCCAGGTTTTGTTGCCTCTGCACGTCAGCACGATTTGCGACAGCTTCCTGTCCTCTCAAGTCCGCCGGTCATGAGGAACGTAGAGACGCTGTTTAGACACCCATAAGCGACTACATACTCGAAGTCGCCTTTCTGTTTTGCGGTTAGCAGGTACTATTGAGGTCACTTCAGTCATCCGTCTCATATCTGTGGTCTCAAACCGAGTCGCCATCTTCAAGCATGTAGAATAGCACTTCTGAAGTACCTTGGCGTCAAAAAGTTGTGGTATTGTGTATGCTACCCGCGTTTTTGAGCCGCACAAGCCAACATATCAACAATGCGAATATAGACGCAGCTGGGAAGGTTAAACTGTTCAGTTCTTGAAAGTGATAACAGCACATCTACTCCTGTTGAAGCTGACGGTGAACGTGACGAGGTTTGGAAGTCATTATGTAGCAAGTCTCGTAATCAGAGACTGAGTGGCTAGGTGAGCTAGTGTAAGAGCTATTTTCGGGATGCGTGTCTCGTAATCAAAAACTGACTGACTAGGTGAGCTGGTCTAAGAGTCATCTCGAGGGTCCGTGTTCAGAAGTGGACGCTGATACGTTGTCACTGTTTTACGTCCCGGTATATCCGTCAAAAGGCCATACTAATACATTCTTGGGGTGGTCATCGGAGACGATATCGCAACACGACTGACGGCTGCGAATGATCGAGATCAACAAAGACACCTTCGTAAGCAGCAAAGGTCTCTAACTAGCTTGTAATCATCCGCCGTCGAGGCTTTGCTCTATCAGTTTCTCAAACATCAATGTGCTCATCGAATCATTCATCATATCACAGAGAGTAGGAAAAGCCGTCCAGCATTTGTTGATCTTGCGTTCGGTCTGCTCGCTGACATGGGCTTGCCTGGACTGTCATTCGAAAGAGTAACGTCAGATAGGGTACTGCGATGATGAATGCTCATGTTAGAGGGTACCTAGACTTACTTTTGTCGATGCCGAAACTGATGGACACCCTTGTGCATGTGATTTCTCGTTGCGGTCATCGGAAGGACCAGCAACTTGTCCGAGATCTGCCATTCGATCCAGAGAGCTTCTTAGGTAGCGATTCGCTTGGGTCAGCCTGCTCGTTTCAGGAAGATCCGCGAGAGTATTTTTGAGGACAAATTATTCTTTTTGTGTTTGTCAAAGTGTGTTGTCAATTTGAGCAAAGTTGCTAACTTATTCACTGCCACAACCGAAAAAACCTTCACACTACAGATTTGGCAAGCTAGGCGTAGAGCTATCAGGGTGGCGTAACATGGCCCCTTTCGCCCCCATGCCCAATGCTGACACAAAAGTCCACCTGCAATATCACATTTAGTCCGCAAATTATTGAGCAGCACCAGATGCTGTGAACGGATTGCTGTCGGTCCCAAGAGTGTCCGACTCTGTATCACATTTCTACATGCAACTGACAGTCTCTGGTGCGTATGTTCGTAACCTTTGTCTTTGCTTTGGACTGCCACTAAGCAATACTCCTGCTGCCAAGCACTCGAACCCTGCGAGACGACTTTTGCCATTGATCACGTGAGATGAGACCACAGACTTTCGGCGACGCCGTTAGACCAAGCATAGCAGGGACGAGGACCGCAGTTGAGTATGAGCTCGTCAATATGCAGGATGGAAATGGTTCCAAGTGAGAAGAAGGTCTTTTCGCAAGATTGCTCGAGACATCTTCCGGGTGCCAGCGTATTGGCGTTCATAAAGCGGCGAGATGGCCATCTCCTGTGATGATAATATCGTCGGACCAACGGGACGTCACACCAGTTGGCCTGGTAAGGAAAACCGTGTGTGCTTTGCTTGTACACGTACAGTATCCTAGACGTCGTGCAAAATCCGCGGATTGCAGGTCGCACCGGGCGCGGGGATGCGGTTGACCCTGTAAATTTCCTGCCACTTCACTGCGGGCTCTACGTCCACACATCAATTCCAGCTGACGTTAGAGATGGAGTTGCGAGACAAACCATTGCATGCTTCCTTCGCGGACGCCCAAAACCGGACGCATGGTGACGTCGCTGCCAAAGCTTGTTGCGATGCGATAAATCGCGCCGACTTTAGCTGCATGAGACCCTTGCACGCTCTTCACGCCGTCGAAGCACGTACCACTTCTATTTTCAAAGTAGGTGTCCGACCCTTCTTGAGCCTCGCTTGCAGGACGAGCCTATGCTCAGTCTCGGTATGGAAGGTTTCCGTGGGCCAGATCCGCCATCAGTCTGAAACAAAACGATCATATGCAGTTATGTCGCCTTTGGGAAGTGTGACGGGATATTCTCCATATCCGACCGAGTGTACGGAACGTCTGAACAACACATGGAATACTGCGTAGCGGTGGCTGTCAATTGTGTGGTAGACATGTTCATTAGCGGAACGAGAGGCGTATGGAAGTGCGACTCGTGCACAAGCTACAAAGCTTCCAATCGACGTGCCAATCTCCTCCGTGCATCGTAAAGTGCCTCCTACTCCACACCGTGAACGGAGGCCAAATTACCGGTTGGGTTGCTGTGAGGGCGGCTCGCTTAAGCTGTCAGAAGTGGATCAGGATGCGCCGTCCCTGCGTCCGACACACCATCCGCGAGCTGCACACTGTCGTGCATGTCGGAGCAGGTGTCAATCGCAAGCTCCTCGCACAGACCCAGTATGGCACGCGGCGGTGCAGGTATCATTTGTAAGTGGGCACTCACCGGAGACCACAGCAGCCACGACTTTCACAAAATAACTTCAAAAGAAAAAAGAGTAGCCTTGAGCGAGAACATCAAAGCGTAAATATACCGCGCCAGAATGAGACCAGAAGCTATCACCATGCAGTCGCCGGACGACGAAAGATCTCTGCGGGAGCTCGATACATGGCTCCGTAGCCGTGCGCACAGTCAGGCGGCTGTCGATGCGAAGATAGCGGAGCATTCGGATAAAGCCCTGCGCAAGATTCTACAGAGTCACGACTACATCGACCGTCTGGCCAGCATACTGGAAAACCATGGCTTTGGCTCGAGCTCTCGCTATTGGTCGAGCGAGGCAGACCTGGCGAAGGACTTCTGGACCAAAGTGAGCAAGGCACGAATCGAGAAAGAACGGAGGATGAACGTCGAACAGCAAATCAGAACGGCCTTACCAAAGGGCATGTTCGACCACTACGAATGGTACCGTTTCGCCGATCATTCTCTGTCCAGTTTGAAACATGTGAGGACCAAATGCTCGGGCTGGAAGTCGTGGAGGTACTTGCTGAACTGGGCGATGCTCCATCGAGACAAAGGCTATCGCGACAATTGGCAGAAGTTTGGTAACACAGCCGTGTTGATCGGGCAGCACCATCACAACTCCGCTATCAAGACACCACGTTCTCCGGTGGAGAAAAAGGATCTTATATGCGCGAAGCTCTGGCTAGACAAGTGCCCTGGCTTTGAGCAGAACGAGCGCAATCATTGGGAGTGGGACAGAGAGACCACTACCAAGTATATGGGCGTACACCGCCTAACTTTCGACGAGAACGGCTTCATCATCTCGCGCACGGGTAGCTTCAACGAATCTCTAATGGATCAAATTCTGTTCTGCGGTTCGCATGCGGTGCATGAAACCACGCGCTTGTCGCATGAGAAGTACACTGCACCAGTACAACCGATCTGTGGCCCGCACACCAAAATACTGCCTCCACTGAGCGCCAGTCGCGCGGCTGCTAGCCAGCGTCCAGTCTGCGCACAGATGCCTTTCGTCCAGTCGTCGCTATCGTCAATCTTACCAAGTACGACCACGGTGGCGTATAGTCAATCCCCGGCTTGTGATAGCTCGCCAGGAGTGGAGCAGAGTGAAACCGAAAGACTTGACGTCGGTATATCAGAAGCATCATCGACGCCTCGAGACTACATCGAGGCCTTGGCTCGGCAGGCACCTTTCAATCATCGGCCCCTGACACCACCTTCCTCTGCGGGCGGTCTAGTGCAAGGTAGCTGGACGAAATATGTCAAGATGATAGACGACATCGTGAGCTGTGTCATGAGAGACGAAGATCTTCGACATACGGAAAGTATGGAAAACGCCCTTGGCCACTTACGGAGTGCCAGGGAAGTGTGCGCATTGCATAGCGAAAGAGAACGCGGCATCGGACAGCGCTAGATGGCAAATAGGAATGGAATTGACCTCCGACAAACTCATGGTTGACTGAGCGTGAGAAGAGCAGTCAACACTCGAAGATGTCTTGATGATAGTTCTTCTCCAAGTTCTTCGGTCCAAAGTGTCATGCAAGAGGGCCTCGTGGGAGATCAGCGGACAAGGAAGGCAAGTCTTAGCTAGATCCTGCAGTTGATTGCTTTGGTGCCGAGTGTCTGCTAGTTCGGTCATAGCGGTCATATATCTATTGGTCAATGCCAGGATGGATGGTCATATGCCTCGATGACATATCTTCGACTACAGAACCAAAGTTTGTACGACCGAGGCTGTGAACCGCCGTAGCCATGTACAATCGAACGTGGACCAGGTCAGTAGTTTCGATCACGAACGAGTCCTCAGCTGCGTGGCTCTTCCGTCCATAAGCCAGTTCTTTGACTGCCCACCAACATAATTCCAAAGACAGCCTGTCGACAGGCATCTTCTCCTTGACCCGCGCACGGGAAGTTCTCGCGATGCTCTGCCGTTGTTCAGTCAGCTTGGACGGTGCATTCACGTCGAGACTCACCAAAATGTGAGGTATCAGGTTACACTCTAAAGACTTGTCACCAGCAGATTCCGCTGGTACGTTCGCCGTCTGTTCGATGTCAGCACCTGCCACCAACAGAAATAGAATTTTTCTAATTGACATTTGAGATGTACTTGCTGGACACGTCTTGTCCGCCAACCAAAGACAATTTGCGGTCACCAGGGTAGTAGGTAGTTATCCACCATTGCCCTTTACTCAGTACAGGTGTGAGTCTTGGTTTCGGCTTGTTAGTGGACCCGTGGTCGGTGGCTCCGCCAGTGTGACCATTTCCACAAGATCGAAGTAATACTGGCCACTCCGTACCAATATGAACGAAATGCCGGGCAGGCATAATCTCATACGCTGGATCACACTCTACTAGTGCCTGCTTGTGCGCATTTGCTAAGTTCAGACCGCGCAGAGCGGCGCCCATCATTCTTATTGCGTCGAAGAAGGGGTCGGCGAATTTGACTGCTTGGATGGGTGACAGCGACCTCTCAGAGTCTTCAATGTCTCTCACAATCGACAAGACATCAGGATTTACTTTCTGAGCACTCTCTGATGTCGGGGGTGTCCCATCTATGCCCTTTCGCACTAGCAAGTCTATCTCCGCTTCGCGGTCGAGACAGGCCCCTTTCACCAACAGATCTGGGAGCCGTGCTGCAATGTGATCGAAAATTCGAGCGCTCTGTATCGACTTCGGAAAAAAGCGTTGCATGCAATTTACAAAGATTGCGACCTGACCTTTAGAGGTTTGATTGTCTGCAAGGCTGGGGATCGTCAGCTTGATACTGTTCCGCTCGTGGGCGTCGGAGGCTGGCTCACATCTTTTCGAGCCTGCTACCAGCAACGATGAGCAGGCCTAGCCCTATCGTTTCAGATATCTGGTGGAGTCGTTTGCCTTGGTTACGCCATCTTCGGTATCTTTCCTTGTGCTTTTTCATCTCATAAGCCGAGGCTACAGCATTGTTGACGTCCAATGGACATGCGAAATGAGTTTCTCGAATGATTTCATCTACAGTTTCCGATCTGTCACCTTCATATTGGGAAGCGATAGCTTCAAGACAAGGGCCAGAGATGTGGGATGACCCGTCTTTCTGCGCCTCTATGTCTCGTGATTTCGCAGCTTCGTGGTGCATGTACACTTTCAGTGTACCCAGACGTAGGACGGAACGGGCTCTCAGGCCGCGTTCCAAGACTGCCATCAGTCGAGTCCATCCTGATAAGTCATCTCGTTCGACCTCTGTGCCATTGGAGTCTCGCGCTGTGAGTTCTTTGATCATGCGGATCATCTGTGACGGTAAGATGGCTTGTTTGTGGCCATCCATTGCCACCAAATCCAGCACATGATGAGTATACGGCGCCAGATCCGTGCGCAGTATGTTTTCTGCATGTTTATATGCAATGACAGCCCGGTCGAAAGGCACTCCAAAAGCAATCGACATCAGCCCGAGGTGCAACACATGAGGAGGATGCACGGGACTTGGCAAAGACTGCATGTCAAGACGTTTCGCGCCGTAATGCGCAGCTGTTGATTTTCTTTGTTGTGAACAATTTCTTGTGGAACCCTCGATCTGTTTTTCCAAGGCGGGCTTGATCTCCAGGTCGATGGCTTGCAGCGAAATTGATGGCGTCTCGTCACCGTTGGATGCTTTATTCTCCACCACAGTTGATGCACGCAGATCACACGAAGCAGAATGACTCTTTCTTGCCTTTCCTATAGGCTGGGGGACTAGCTGCGACGTGCTCTCTTCGTGACTCCCATATCTTGACAGCGAACGGCAACCGTGGGGATCGGCCATCTGCACATCCGAGGTTTTCAAAAGATCGCGTTTAGTCGCACTATTTGGAGAGTGCCATCGTCCATAGACATCTTCTGACACACAGTTGACCGAAGATCTGGCATATTCGCCACGACGGATTGGGTGTGTCTCTCCGAGACGTCCACGGGAGCGCTTTGCGAGTCTCGCTGAGACCCGTGCCGGCGAGCTACAGCAACAAAACCGTGACGAGTGCATTCTACGTTCTATTGCCTGGTCGTCCAAAAGTTAGTGGAGAGCAACGAGCCGTCACCAAAAGTCTGGACAAAGTAACCTTGCGATGATTTGGGTTCAAAGTCGATATGATGTAATATAGGTCTTGTATCTTGATCTAGTCAGCTCCCGCTTCCGGCACGCAATACATGTCACAAGACCTTCATCCTGGCTAGACTTGGACTCACACGAAGCCAAAGCTGCTGCACTGGTTCGTCGAAGCTCTGTGGGAGATGTGCTTCGTTTATTCGAGCCATGTTGTCTCTATCTTTTGGTCGTACGGGATGGTACTCTGATTAGTGTCAGAGCGGAACTATCAGGCTTCTTAGCTAGAAAATAGGCGGCAACAGAGAAGACGGGAAAGCCAAGCAGGACGCTTGGATTGATTCAATATAACCTATATTCGTGCCAGGGGCCTCACCAAAATGATGACGAGCTTGCCTGCCGACAATACCGGGTAAATGTTTCCTAAATTCGTGCTCGTAATTTTGATGCATCCATGCTGACAGACCCGGCTTTTGGCTCATGGAGATGCCTTGATCTACCTCCTCTGGGTGGTCAATACTATGATTATCAATAGCCACATTGAGGCACTTGACAACATAGATGAGCCTAGTCATTGCACTGACAGGTAACCACTACAGACAAATACGATCCCTTGCTGGAGTCGCGTAGAGATACTGCAGCTGTGTAGTTGACCATCTTTCGTCTAAGCACGTTCATGTAAGCTTGATGGGCGTGGATGTCCTTTTCTGTGATAAGTTCAGTGAGAACACCCTGCCCAGACGTTCACTTCTTGTCGACAGAGACGATGGGGCCTCGTGGAGGAGCACGGTTGCTATCGAAAGGACATGAAACGTTGCCGTTGTGGTCCCAGGTCATCATAGTGGTGGATGTCGCGATGGAGGTGGACTTGCGAAGGGAGTTGGCCGCTGCCTGTCTGCCTACACATCTGACCATCTCAATTTATCCAATGGCACCAGAGAAGACTTCAGCGTGCCCTTCCAAAGAAGAGATCATATTGCAAAGGGCTGATCATTTATCGGCAGATGCGGTGTTCTTTATTGGTCGCACGTTGTCCGATGCTTCGCAATGGTACATCCAGTGGGTGCGGTACTGCCACAGTCGAGTCGCCGTAGGTCAGCTTCGACCGGCAGCACACGTCCATTGCGTGACACGTCAGGCGAGCATAGAGGAGTTCAAGGATGCTTGCTCACAGCAACCTGGTGCGGACGTGGTTGAGAGCGATCAGCTGCACGTCAGGACATTCCGTCACCTGGCAGCGTGCACTGGAACGAGCATCGCTCCTATCACCGACATCAGGGAAGTCGCAGGCACCGCGTCAGAGATCAGAAAGTCTCTCAATGCAGCGTGGTCCAAGAGTCAGGCACATGCGATCCGAGAAGCATATATGGAACATTTACGGGCTGGGAAGCACACAATCTTCAAGGTTAATCCTGCATCATCTTGGTCACGCTTCAGGCGAGACAAGAGGAGCTCCGTTGTGCAGGCACTGTTCGCAAGTAACAAACACAGGCTTGATGATCCAGAGTTCTCACAAGTCTTGACAAGCTACATATGCGCCAGTGAAGACACGCTGGCGACTTTGAGAGGGAGCGTGAGGCGAGATAGTCAGCCTGGGCCCCAACGAACGGAGGCAAATGGTAAACGGGTGCCACGGCTCCTACGTCGGAAGCTACAGGCAATGCTACCTCCAATCGACTCACTCGCTGGTGCGATGCACAGAAACCTCGTTTCTCGTCTTCTGCGAGGTGTGCTTTGCTGGGAGCAAGCCATCAAGGGCCCGACCCGAACGCGAGTGAGCGCTCAAGACAGACATATCGGTAACCTGATGAAACACAGCGGCTTCTTACGACGGCAAGAATATGGTGCAATATGTTTGGTCTGTCTGGGTCGACCTTGGCAGCTCTTGTTGCAGTGCGGGCATCATGGGGCTTGCTACCAGTGCCGAAAGTCGATTCGCAAGAGTCATGGTCGGATGTGCTTTGTGTGCGATTCTCTCGAGCATTCGCTGCGACCAAATCTAAGCCAAGAGTGTGGCAGGGGCAGAGTGCTTGCCCTTGACGGCGGTGGCGTCAGAGGACACATACAACTCGAGGTTCTCGCACTTCTCGAACGCGAGATCGGCTTGGACCTGCCTTTGCGGTCATTCTTTGATTTGATCGTCGGCACAAGCATAGGTGAGGAGTACGGATTCTGCAAACGACATGGCTGATACATTTCCAGGCGGCATCGTTGCTCTCGGCCTTGGAGTAAAGCAATGGTCCATAGCGGAGTGCCAGACCAAACTGACAGATCTGTCACGCAAGATCTTCAAGAAGCGATCGAAGGTCACTTCGGGCCTTGCACGAGCCACGAGAGGCTGGTCCGAGACAATCGTCAAAGTTGCGAGGCTGTATTGGTATGACAGCATATACGACTGGAGGTTACTGGAAAGCGTCCTTCGTGACGCTTTTGGCGCGGATGACTTGCTTGCTGGAGCCGGGATTGATGCTGTGAAAGTGGCGGTGACTGCGACAACCGGCTCGACTCCACCTTGCACGATCTTCACGAATTATGACAAAAGCCGCCACTCAAAGGAGCGCGCTTACGATTGGCCCGACGAGTCGGTGGCGTCTAAGATCAAAATTTGGGAAGCGTAAGTGATGATCACAACTCTCGCAACGGCTGTCTGCTGACAGGGAAACAGAGCTCGATGTACTTCAGCGGCACCAGTGTAAGTCAGCATCCGATACGACCTTTCTCTCCCAGACCTGTGATTACTCACCTCAGTCAGATACTTTTCAACAAAACACCTTTTTGGGGAGGCGTTCTACGATGGCGGCATGTTCCATAACAACCCCGACCATCTAAGTCGGCACGAGGCCAGCGTTCTTTTCAATTGCCACGCTGAAGAAAATCTAGTGATTTCCGTGGGCTGTGGCGACTTGAGTGTAGCGCCGGGAGGCAGCAGCAGCCTCTCACGTCTGTGGGATGCCTTCGCACACAAACTCCGCCCCGCGAAAGAAGAAGAGATCCGGGCTTTATGGGGCGCCGACAGGCGCAATTACGAGAGACTTGATCCGAAGCTGGATATGCCAGAGATCGCTTTGGACAATCTCCAGGCGATGCTGGATGCAATGCCACACATACGGGACTTACTGTCTCAGTCCAAAGTCCTACAGGAGGCAATTCGGCGCACCGCCTGGAAGTTAGTAGCGACAACGTTCTATGCAATCAAGATCGATATCGAGAGGGCAGGTGGCCGGACACAAATCAAGCTCAGAATCAGTTGTCGGCTGAAAGAAGAAACTTGGCGCATCTGGCGCAAGTGGCCAGACGCGCATCTCACCATCGATGGCAGACCACTACGTCAAGACAAACAAGACGGCCGGTTCTCCGTGCAGACGTCTTGCGTCCCAGTCGGCCATAATGTCGATGTCAGGCTCAACGCATACGGGCGGAGCGCGTCGATCAGTGGGTTCCCCATGCCTGTCGTCGTAACACCGGAACATCGCGCCGTCAGCAGTAGGTCCCACGTATTGGGTAAACGGAAAAGAAATTAAAACTTATTTTTCGTTCTCGCCTTACGGTGGCGTTGCAGCTATCTCTAAGTCAGGAGAATGCTCGTCCGACACGTGTTTGATGTCTTGCCAGCAAGTGATACATTTGTGTCCGCGAGCATCTTTGGCTATTCAGCATCCACATAACGTTATGTTAAGCATAGATAAGTCCGCCCGAAACAATCCGAAAGAGCACAGAAGATTACATGATTCATCATATGGAGACGTACATCACGGTCACCCCTCCCATCTTTCTATAAGTCAGCATACTTTCACAAAGTACGAAGGTCAATTAATCTGATTAACTTGATAAGTGGCCATTGATCTCGTTGTCTGTCAGCCAGTCATGAGCAATACCACTAACAAATTGCCAAAGGGCTACTGGATACTTGAATGATAATGGTTTCAAAATGACTCTCGGCTTAGTATTGTATGCTGATTCACCGAATTAAAAATTTAGTAAGCCGTGTGGGGTAGTCTAGCCAAATCTTGGTCGCGCTTTCTAGCGCTTCGTCTAAGTATGAAAAGAGATCCCCCTCTCGTAGGAGCCAAATGCCACGGCTCAGCGTACAATAGTGCGGATTATTTCCAAGGACGTCGGGTCGTCCAATTGCAAAAAAAAAAGCATAGTTAAGGTAAAGCAACTTCTTTCAAGATCTTACATGCGATATCATCATTTACCCTGGATACCTATCCTAATCGGATGCACGGAACTCCGTTTTCGTACGTTTCAGGACGCCTATGTATTAGAGCTCAGAGTCTTCAAGCACCCGTATGACATTCTCAACACCCTTCATTTCTTCTTCCAGCTCGCTCAACTTTATTTCATCCTGCACTATCCTGTCTGAAACCTCTTCGTGCTCAAGTGTCTTTCTCTTGAGCTCGGCTTTCGCGCCCGCTATGCATTGTGTAGCATAGTTTCCTCCCTTGCTTGTTTCTTTCTTGGAGGGAGTTCCTGCTAGCTTCTCGGCTTCGACTTCACTGCCAAAGTCAGGGTTCCCTGGAGCGTAGCTATTGGCGAGATCTTCAGCCCTTGAACGACCGCTCTGAGACTTGCGGGTTGGAGAAAATTGATCGTCGGCGCCGGAGTCACTGATAGGCGACATATTCTTCTGACTCATACTCTCCCCATGAATTTCACTTGCAGAAGCTTCCTCATCGCTCGAGTCTGGAATCACGATCGGTCCTGGAGTAACGATCGATCTTTTGATTCTTTCAGCGAAGCCTTTGCCGTTCGAGCCTGTCGTTCGAGGACGTTTCCGTGATGCGTCCTTTGATTTGACTGGGCTTGGCGAGGGCGAGTGATTTCTCTTGCTCATACTGGGAGGATGATGGATTGAAATGACCCGCTAGCAGTGAATGACAGCAGTTGATATTTATGGAAAGGTCTCTCGCTAGGCTAGTAAGCGGAAGAACTGCATGCTTAGTGGAGCGTGTATCGCTCATTGACAGATAACGTTACCACAAATTTCCGTCTGACTTCAGGACTGAACCACGCCCGCACTCGACTTGTTGAAAAGCGAGAGTCGCGCGGAGAAGAGATCAGTTATCAGCATACCCTTTTCCTGAGAGAAAAAAGCCTGGTCTGGCCAGATATGAATCTGCGACCGGGGTGGGATATTATGGTAAGCTGGCTGAGCTTGTCGCGAACGTAATTCGTGTCACCTTGCGAAGAATATGCAACATCACATACAGTAGTCACAGCGGTTATATCCACAGAAAAATGGCAGCGACAGCAAAATCCTCGTCTTACGAAAAGCATGTTGTTTCGTACGCCTAATTGGATGTTGAATTTCCAGTGAAAGAAGAGCTAACTATCTAGCAAATCACAATACTACGGAATTATCGAACAGAGTCAGAGGAGCTATCAAGGCTATCATTGGGGGTGGCGTAGAACAAATGCTGATCACAGCCAATCGAAGATGGCCACGAGCAAGGACAAAGATCTTGGATAACATCATACAATCGTAGTCAGCAAGATACATAAGAAGATCTTGTCGTCGCTGTTCAAGCTGGACGTCGAATCTCAATGTCTTAGGACCACCATTACACCATGCGGCAGACATTGAGAGCGCGCAGCGTAATCTACCTGTCAATATTGTCAGTCCCCAGCATGTTCGCGAAGGCGTTCCTCACCACACAACCTTCCGCACCAAAAGTGTGTATCAGCGATATGATAGGTGGGCAGAGCGAATCGGACACGCCGATTCGAAACATGACACATGGAGAAAATCCCCCAACGTACAGCGTTTTGATCGAGAACAAGTGTGCAACTGAAAGCAGTCAGACAAACATGCACTTCATGGTAGTAAATGAAGACAAAAGAATGGCATACAACAACGGCAGCAACCTGACCGCCAGTATAACCGATCACGTTGTCACGGCAATGGCTGTGAACACGACCCAAGAGTTCGGGTTTCGCTTTGCTCGATCAGCCACTCAGCTCGAGTCTGGTTGGCGCTTGTGGTGGGACAATGAGAACGTTGGGTTTTCCAGAAATCAAACATTGGTTGAAGTGCATTGCTCCATCCAACAGCTAAACACGAATAAACAGGATTGCAACATCGATGTCAGCAATGTCGATGGTCTCACGAGCAGTGTAAAAGTTCAGTTCCAAGACACTTCCTTCCCAGATATCATTTTAGACCCTCCAGTTGATTGGAAATGCCCGAAGGCAAATCGCATAGGTACCGCAGGAACTGCGCGCGTGCCAACTAACTTTTTACCAGAGGAGCAGGCTTGTCTATCAAATTGCTCACTTCTACACACAGATGCGACTTGTTGTCCACCTCCATACACCGCAGAAAACTGCACAAATGCCAATCCAGCATTGGTCGTGGCCGGTCCCCAGGCTTACACTTGTGCTTACGATGACCAGAGTCTTCGTTGTGATGACAAAGTATGCGTGATGCCTCTACGTGCACACAGCTTCTGGCAAAACAGTCGGATCATGCACATAACCACGTGCTTCACTTCTCAAAAGGTATGAGGCTGGGTAGGATTGTAGAGATACGTGTAGCATAGCTCTGTAGACGGAAAAAATGTACTTATACGGGTCAGTGCGAATGGAAACCCGAGCTAAAGACTCATGTCGTGCGTCGTCGAGCACTTTGGTCCCAATTGAGAACGAAACTTACTGTTTCACGAACCAGGTCTCGACTTCAAGTTACAGCTGCAGAAGCGATCACCGTGGTAGTATGAGACAGGTTGGTCCTCTGATGACTCTCAAGTCATGGGTAAACAGCGAAGCCGTTGTACTACTCTAGATAAGGACTATTTTGAGTGGTCTTCATTCATTGCGTCGGCTGACCACGATTTCAATCTATAGCACACATAGCATTTTTCCAATTATGTCAGTTAACCTACTGCAGTTTTTCTTTTGGCTCTACGGAGAGGTATCCCAGCATACCACGCACGTGACTTCTGGTAATGTCATGCTGTGCAATTCATTTATAGAATCATGGTCCCACTCACTGCAGGTACGGTGTGGATTCCGGTAGTCTCTTTGTACGTGTTCCCAAGAGGCATTGATGTTGCATGGAGAAGTCAGTGACTTATGCACAAAACGGCGCAAGTCAGCTAGGGTCGGACTGTCACAACCTTCGTGTTGGTTTGTAAAAGAGGATAAGGCGGGCATCCTGTACTTTCAGTACATGACTCCATCTTAGCTCGAGCGGTGATGCAGATTCCTTGCTTTACGCAAGGTCAGCAGGAGTGTGGGCATCGCCTTGACCCTGTTATTCTGCTCTTGCCCCGGGGGCGAGCTAGCGCGCCAGCCGCCACAAGAGACGCCGACTTACATCGGCCGGCATCTAGCCCACACGATAGCGAACAGACTTTCAGAAGCTAGAATGCAAGCAAGGGCCAAAACATACCCTCACGGTCGCTTCTATCAGTGTTACAAATTCAGTCGAAGTGCATCTTCACCACAGTCACGACTTGCATTCTAATCAGTTGAAGATGCCTGCCGGCGCGACTTCGATGGACACAACGTGGGACAACATGTGCCAAAACGAGCGCGAACCACTGACTGAGGAGGACCGTCAAAGCAAAGTGCGTTTCCTACGAGATCAACTGCTGGAGTACGAGAAACCTCACGAGCGACTGTGGGAGATGGTCGTCGGGCAGCCGTCGGTCCTTGCTGCTGTCAAGATTGGCTTGGACGTCGATTTGTTCAAGCTATGGGCAGAAGTCTGCGGGGGGACTCTGGCCGACGAGCAGCTGACGCTCAAAGAGCTCAGCTGGCTTGTGGACATTGAGCTTGCAACGATGAGTAAGTGCTCCCCACATGTGCATGATCCGTCACTGACATTGCCAGGACGCGTGCTCCGCCACCTTGCATCATACGGAGTCATCCAGGAAGTCAGCACCGAGACTGAGACTTACGCCCAAACGAAGCTGTCCAGAGCGCTGTGCGATCCGTCCACATCCGCCGGCATTTTGTACTAGTAAGGCTGAAAGTTTGTCGTTGGCGGGCCACACTGATGTCGTCCTAGCTTCGCAGTCGGCGGTCAGCTCTATCTGCAGCTTCCCGGGTTCTTGCAAACAGGCGAATACAGGAGCAAAAACGATCCGCGTGCTGGCCTATACCAAAGGCAAAAAGGCTGCAGTGATATCGTGTTTGAATACCATGAAAAGATCGAGAACAGCACGGAAGCGGCCGTGTTCAACAGCTTCGTGGCTTCCTACCGCACCACGAGAATCCCGTGGACATCAGTCTACACGACCAAAGATATAATGGAAGGCTATGAACAGGGGCCTCTGCTAGTGGATATCGGCGGCAGCAAAGGTGATGACTTGGAGCGTTTCAGACTGATGCATCCGGGCAGCGGGTCACACTTATATCTGGAGGACTTGCCCGCAGTTCTTGAGACTGCGACGTGTGGCGCCGAGATCAGACGCATCCCACACAACTTCTTCGAACCTCAACCGATCCGGGGTGCGCGCACTTACTATCTGCACAGCATTCTGCATGACTGGAATGACGACGAGGCGCTCGCTATCCTGCGCCATATCAGAGACGCGATGACACCCGGATACAGCAAGTTACTCGTCAACGATATCATGCTGCCAGAGTCCGGTGCCACCCGCTTCCAAACATCTGTAGATATGCAGATGTGGGTGATGACTTCAGCAAGGGAGAGGACGGAAGAAGAATTTGGCCGAATCTTCATGCAGGCAGGGCTTGAGATCGTGAAAATTTGGAGGAGCGTATTGTCAGTCACGACCATAGTCGAGCTTGCCATTCCCAAGTCTTAGTTGGGAGAAATGTTGCGCTTTCATTTTTAGTCACCATCTTGGGGGAGAGTTTGCCAAATTGTTCGATGAGACTCTGTAATGTTACAGTAGTGGCTCGATTTGTTACCAAAGAGGAATGGATCAACGATCGAAAGATTTTGTAAAGAAAAGAGACATCGATGATCACGCGCGTTCTACCACCATCGGCAGGGCATGTTGGGCCTCGCAAATGTCGCCCGGGAAGGGCAGACACAATTGCGGGTGGTGTATCTCCGTTTTCACCACAAAGTGAGCGAGACATCCTCGCTCCGCTGCCCATATGTCTTCATGTTTGCTTCGAACAAGAACAATGATGACAAAGGGGAAAAGCAACAGACTTTGGCCTTGCCGAGCCCGTCTATTTCCAGGTCTCATCGGTGATCGAGCAGTCTTCGATAACGTTACTTGTGCGACGATTCTTAGTCTCAGCATCATTTTTGAGGCTGTGGATGGTTAAGCCCCGACATTGGTTCCTCGAGGAGCAGAATGACGGGCTTCGTGACCAGTTGGATTGCGATTCCCAGCCGTTTCACTCCGCTATCTGAGAGTCTTGCATCGCCAACCCAAGCTCGTGATCTTCGAATCGCTGAACTTAACAACGGCAGTCACTGTATTATACTGCACTTTCTCGACGGCATCTATCTTGGTTGGCCTCTTGTCGCAAAACCTTGCTCACTATTTTGACTCCACCAACACCTCACGTCCCTCGGGCTTAATGCCCTCCTGCCATTCTGATTCCGATGTTACGTCTTCTCCCTCTTCCCACTAGCTCCAATCACCGTCATTCCCATGCTTTTTCTCACTCGAGTTCTACATCCTGTTCCTTCGATTGGGAACCCGTGCGCTCGGATAATCCTGCAGGCCCTTCGGTCCAGAATCTTACACGGCAGCCCTCTTCGCACAGCAGCACCATTGTCAAGATCTGTTTCTCTCTTCCAGTGTCCGATGGGACACGATCGAACGGCCCAGACATGTAAGGATGACGTTGTATTAGTCTTGCGATCGTGTAACTCATTTGGAGGAGAGCAAAACCTTGACCAAGACAATTCCTTGGCCCGGCGTTGAATGGCAGGTAGCCGTAACCGACGTTTTTGAGGGTGCTATTCTCCCACCTTTCTGGCCTGTAGTCTAGTGCATCTTCCCCGTAGATGTCTTTGCGCCGGTGCATGACGTACGGGCTGTACGACACAACTTCTCCCTTCCGGACTAAGACAGGGGATAGCCCATCGGGCCCTCCTCCAACGGGCAGAGTTGTCGTCCTAACTGCCGTGCGCGCGTTGACAGGTACGGGTGGGTACAAACGCATAGATTCCCTGATGACAAGTCCGAGATACTTCATCTTCTTGAGCTGTGTCTGCGAAGGCTGCGCCGCGTCGGATCCGAGTCCGGCGATGTCGGCAATCTCAGTCCTCAGTCTTGACAGCACGCGCGGATGACAAGCCAACAGTCGCCTGAGAGCGTCAGTGAATGGACGGCGAGAAGATAATTTGTCACTCACATGGTCCAAGTGAGAGAGCAAGCCGTTGTGTCTCGACTGGCAAGCAGGAGGTTGATACACTGATCGCGCAAGATCGTCTTGTCTTTCATTTGTTCCAGCAAAGTATCGATGAAACAGTGTGGCTTCTTTGTTGATCAGGATCTGGCGCACGATCCAGAGTCTTTTGCACCATGTCATCGACACATGTGCGTGTCGTGGCACAGGCTCTGCGGAATCTGCATGTATTCACGAGCCAGTGTAGACTCCCTAGGCGTCTTCTATACGAGAGATACTCTTGGGCTGTGGTGAAGGCCTCAGCAAAGACTGGCCCTCGAATTTGGCTTTGAGTCGAGTCGAGTGATGACACCTCGTCACCGAAGAGGAAGAAGACAGCACTCTCCAACGTAAGGTCGAAGAATAGCGGCTGCAGGTCCACCAACCCGTCTAAAGGCACCTTATCACAAACTGATTCCACGGTGCTCTGAATCTTCTCGAAATTAGCGCGCCTGTTGGACGCAAAAAACGGCCTCATCACGTCGCGAGAATGCTTCCACGCTAAAGCGGATTGGGTGAAAATGCCGTCGCCGAGCAAAGGAGCAAAGTGGGCCTTTCGGACACCGATGTCGAAGTCTACCACGTCAGTTGGTCATCATCGCATCGCAAGGGCTAAGGCTCCTACCTTCGAAGCGTTTTGACAACATCGCTTCTACGTTGGCTGGGTCCGAGGTGCCAAAGCCTCGAGCACCAACTGCGCTCGATGGTTAGTTACTTGCATGGGCAAAGGTGGTCTTACGTGTGCACTGACGGAGTCGCTGCTCATGTGTGGAACCAGATAGCTCCGAGATGTCGCAGAAGAATTGGCAGACACATCCCTTCCTTGTGCTCAAAAATGCCCGGGTCAAAAGATCGAGGCCGAAGGGGAGTCTGGCTGCCCACAACTTTGGAGCGACGCATCCCTCTTTGACAGTAATCCGCTGAAGTTCCTAACCATCGTCAGTGGGCGCATCGCTTGCAAAATCGGTCTGGACCTACCTCTTGATCCGTGCTGTTCGTTCGTCCGGTCCTGATAGCAGGGGCGAGGATGGCTATTACGATCAAGACGAGTGCTGAGAATGGCCAGAAGAAGCCGTAGATTTTCAGCTCTAACGCGAGAGAAGGCATAATTGGACGGCAGTGCTGGCTTGGTGCAGTACGCGAGGGCGGGTCTATAAATCTAAAAGAAGCGATGGTGGTTTCTCCAACGTTTGCTCAAAGGAACTACAAGAAGACACAGTACTGTACAGTAGACATTTTGATCTTGCTTGTGTCTGAAGAGACACCGAAAGTTTACTGGTTGGTCATGTTGTGTTACGCAAATCGATGTGGTCTACTGTATCTGGTTGGACAGACTGATTTGTCACCATTGAGGATTGGGACCCACCACCGGCCCTCTTAATGCGAGGCCAATCCCGCGTTGCAGCAGACGAAAACCTACTATCACTACTGCACAGCCAGATGGACCGGTCGCGATGTCTGGTATACTTTCGCTTTCCTGCAGCAAACTTACCCAGTAGCGTGCAAATCGTGCGCAAAGAGAGCATAATAGCTTACCGGTCGATGGTGATAACACTCACACCTTTCTCCCGGCATGTAGATGTGCTTAGCGGCGACTATACCGAGCGCTCGATCGCCCGAATACGGATTCCCATTCTGTTCTGGATCTTTTACTCGTTACGCCAGACAGAGTTGATGCTGTACGTCATCGAGAGACAAGGTGAGATTGGACCATGAAAAATCGTGCAATATTGATGGGTGCGGTGATGGACTGGCGGGCTTCGGGGATCTCGTGATTGCTTCAGCACAGGATTATATACTACGACCTTATGAAGGTACGGGTTTCCGAATAGTCGTTCAGTGTGTACTATACGAACGGTATCTGTATTCTGCGCGAAGAGATGCTCTACAGAAGGGCCGCAAATTGTTGTGTTTTCATTGCCGCGTACGAAATTGCTTTAATCAGAACATTTGAAAGTTATAGACCAGCGGTAATGTGCTAGACCAACGTTAGTACTGTATTTAGCTGTAACTCAGCATGATACATGTGGAACAACATCGTGAGAAAGTCTGCGAAAGTGAAAGCAAATGTTTGCACTTCCTCGCCAGGAGTCATTTAACCGAGTCGACACTATGTTCACGATATTGGACCATCACTATCATCCCATCGACGATGTGATTGTCGCTATTTGTCATGATCCTTACTATGACACGCTAAGGGAATTCTTTCGCCTTCAACAAACAATCAGAGCACCGACTACAGCTCTCGCACAAACATAAAGGCGGTCTCAAGCTCCATCCTGCTTCTGATGCAACAGTTCTTGCACTTTCGAGTCAATTTCATCTTCCGCCTCGACTAGCGTGGTGCCTTGGAAGTATCAGCGATGGCCTTGACCTCTGCTTTGCCATAGTTACATGAGCTACAACATGAGTGATCGCAGGGCGCGAGTTGCTCATATCGGAATTCCGGGTTTGCCAAAAGCCCCTTCGTAATTTGTGCCATGGACGGCGGCTGGAAAATATCTTTCAGAGCGTTACCAACAAAAGTACCGATTGACCGAAGGTACGAAAGACTGCGATGTGCCATGGGTACTGGACCGTTCGAGCCGGAGTATGTGAAGAGAACACAGCACCGCCGCAAGTGATGTGGTATAGTTCTACCAAAGATCGAACGCTGTATGCTGACTTGAAGGCGAAGTTCCGGCATGTCTATCTATAGAACTCCACGACGAGATTGTGGGCGTGACACCACCCACATGCGGCCATATGCCGAGTTGTCATCACATCGACTGGATGATGTGATGATACTGCACCATAGGACTGACATCCACGAAATAGACTTTAGTAACGCGACGTAGCCTGTAAATCTGCACTGCCCTATTGCCAAAATTAGAAAACCACGAGCTTCAAGCGATGATCCATCACCTGAATTTAAGGCCTCTCCAGAGGATACAGTACTATACCACGTTTTGCTGATATTAACAATCTGTGAAGTGCTTATTTGATTGATTCTTGATGACACGTGAACCAGCCTCGTGCTTCAACGGGCCCGTATGTTGTAGATATACAAGAAATACAGGATTTCACGCTCTTCGAGGTAAAGAACGCTTTACGATTACAATATGGGCGTAATGATTCTGCATACTGCGCACCTTCTAGTTTGCAATTACAACGTACATTGCGAGCCCATCACTGCACATCCTTCGTTCGAAACGTGTGATCGATCCTCAAAGAAACTATTTTCCTCATTTCTGACCTTGCTGTGTTGCCTGTATCTCCAGCCTTGAAGCTCTAAGCACTTCGTCAGCTGTGTCTAAATATGTGTTGTGGGGCGCAGTATTGGTCGTTTCACCTTAATATAGATTATACTGTGAGTAAACTTAGAGCCCGTGAGACTAAGCCAAGATCAAGTCTGCGCCTCGATGGTAGACCGGCTGCCAACGAAGGTAGTGGGAGATAAGACACGAGTTGCCCACGTTGTCTGGTATGAGAATCGTCAGCATCTTTGGGTCATGACGAGACGCACCGGAGGAACGAAGGGCACAGTCGTGAAAAAGGACCGAAGGGAGCAGAATCGCATCAACCAGCAGAGTTTTCGAGAAAGAAAACGTAAGGAGTTCGAAGACCTGCGTGCCGAGCTTGATTCAATCAAGGCCTCGCAGGTCAGAACGTCAGGTGAAAGGTCTCCGGGCACAAGTCTCGGTGCGAGTACAAGAGACGACGCTGCTCAACACAACATACCTTCAAACGCAAGTCGCTTTGAGACTCCAGCTGAATCCAAAATCGAACGTACAGCCGTTCCGAGGAACGAAATCTCTAGCGACACGTCTCTCGATCCTTCTCTTCTCGAACTTCCCTCGTCTATGGAATTTGGGTCGTCTCATGCTCCGCACCTACCCGACATGCTGGACTCTATCGATTGGGGTGTAGAATGTGGTGGGCAGCCGTCAACAAGCGCTGATCTCGGATGCACTGATGTTTCACGTTACGATCTTGGAAGTACTTTGCAAGACCGAAACTCGACGTTTGGACGAGCACCTGACGGAATGCAACCGGCCACTCACGACATGTCGAGCAATACGCTCCATGCACCGACTTTGCCTTTCCCCGTCGACCCACTCGCGAGCATTACAGCGGATTACATGAACGCGCAATTGCTCGCCTTGAAGTCTGCGGAATGGTACGCCAGGGCTGCAGAGGTCGGGATCAAGATCGCAACCACCCGCCAGAATGCCTGGCTGGACAAGTCAATGCTGTGGCCCCAATGGTCACTGGAAAATGTAAGTGGAGGCCAATCATTCTCAGGTCATGAAGGTTTGGTCGGTCTGGACTATATGTCGACCGACACTCTCGCGCAAACTTCACCCCCTCAACCGACGAACTTGCCCGACCCCTGGTACCCAATGCTGCCTCAAGACTGGCAGCAGTCTTCCGCAGATATGCGAGGTGTTGCAGCTTGACACAAGAAGTAGGACCACACAATGACGACGTTGTGCTTTCGAAGGGTCGCTTGGTCACTGGGTTCAGCTGCATAGAATTCGTCGATAAGACGTGGGTTCGACACAAGCTTCTAAGACGCTACAAGCTCAGCTAGCAAAACCCCCATCGACAGTGTAAACACTCCCAGTAACGAAACTGCTGTCTGGCCCTAGCAGAAACTGGATCACCTTCGCAAGCTCAGAAGCATCTGCTGGCCTAGGAATGGGCAACTGCGAGCAGAACGCATGCATGAACTCCTCGCCCACTCCGTTCCTTGCCAAAGGTGTGTCAACCATACCCGGCGCAACGCAGTTGACGCGAATGCAACGAGGCCCGAGGTCTTTGGCCGCGCTCCTCATCAGTGCAATGACGGCGGCCTTGCTGGCGCCATAGGTTGCCTGTTTGGCGACCCCCCTCAGGCCACACACGGAAGACACCAGTACGATGGAGCAGCCAGCTTGATCTTCCATGTATCGAACTGACTCGTTCATCACATTCATAGCACCCTAGATTGTATGCTCTAATCAGCGACCTAATTCGGCGTTTTAATTGAAATGCTCCGACACTGTCGTGCTCTTACCTCCAAATTCACAGCAATGATGCGGTCCCAATCAACCTTTTTGATCATCCCAATCTCAGACTCTGACCACACGCCTGCAGCGTTCAAAACATGATCTATGCGGTTCCACTTCTTCTTTGTGGCTTCAAGCCATTCCGTAACCTGTTTTGCAACGCTTACATCGCAAGTGCAGGTCATGACGTCGCTCTTGTTTTGCGCAGATTCCTGTATGCTCGCGAGTGCTCTGTCCAACTCTTCTTGGTCGCTTACGTCGGCGACGCTCACTCGCGCTCCCATTGAGGCGACGAGTCGCGCAGTAGACAGACCTATACCGCTAGCGCCCCCTGTGATGGCAACAACTTTGCCTTCCATGATGCGAACTGGACGGTATGAAGCTGACTGGAAGAGGGACGCATATGCCGTTCGTTATCTGTCTCGGTAGCGATGCTGTTATGAGGGTCGATGTAATGACTAGCATCAGTCAGCTTTCTCCGGGTAGAGGTTATTTATCGGATCGAACGAGTCGGCGAACGCGATCCCTTGCATTGATAGACCCGTTTTGTTCGGCCGTGAACGACCAGGCTAGCGGCAATGTATCGCATGACATCCACAAGGTGAGGACACTAGGTAATGAGGAAGCGGCCGTAGCATTCAGCGTACGACTGTGCTTGCTACAGCAGCATAAGACTCTTGGGCAGATGGTCTCGAAGAAATCGGGTGTCCCCCGATTCTGGCTTCCACATCTTCTTGTCTACTTTGCCAACCATACAGGACTGTAATAGTGGTACCTCACTATTCCATAAGAAACAAGCTCTCCAAGAGTTCGGGTGTACGTTGATGCACGGTCGCGCGTACGATGATCATTCCCATCCGCATTGTCTATACAGTAGTGTCTTGATTGACTGGAGCATGCACACCACAAATCGTCGAGCCATCGGAAAAAAGTCTGCGCGAGGCCGATGGTGATGAGTAGTATAGTAGCACCGTCGGCTTCTGTGATCGTCGTTTGTGCTTAGCATCAATGTTTCTTAGGATGTCGTAACGAGGAGGACAAGACTTCCGCCGCCATGCTATCTATTATTAGAGCTCGCTTGTAGAGTTTGAGGAGAGAGTAGTGATTTGAAATGCACCCTGACACGACCAGAGCCGGCCGCTATGAAGGACCCACAAATGTCATCAACCACGTTTGCTAGATCGGATCGATTCTGACAAATTTCTCGTTGGTAAGATGAGAGCCTTACTCGGGGAGCCCGACGATCCGGATTGTAACCACTGTAATCGCTCACCGACGCGATGATGCATACGTAATGCTGTACAGTACGGCAGCGCTGCACTAGTACGAGTGAGCAGCAGCCGAGTGGTGTGGAACATCATTGCGCTAGAAGAAGAGCGAGGATCGTAGCCATGAGTTTGTCGATGACAGCAGATTGCTACGGCCGACCTAGCACTGGCCCTGACGCACATAATGTAAAACACAACGGTGCCCACAGTCACAATACAATCAGCTTGTAAATATTCACGAAACCTTTTCAATCAGAATGAAGAACTCGATTAATGACACCAACAGTCAAGACGAGCTTATTAAGTTTCAACGAAGTCTACTTCAATTGGAACAAGATCAAGCTGAGTTGCAAAAGACCAGACCATCACAGGCGAGCTACAACAGAATTCGAGTCAAAGACCTGCTCAACGATGAGCAGGCCACGGAAAGACGCTGGGCGGGAGATAAGAATAGCGGGTGAGTGACTTGTATCCAGTTTCTGCTCAGCTGTTATCGGGTTCATGACTAACTTCTGCAGGGGCTGCGCTACCTCGACACGGCTTCCTGAACACGGTTCCTCGAAAACCTCATAGATTTCCACAGATCGATGGAAACACATGTCTTCATTGGCAATACTTATAAGGGTTGGACATCGAAACGTTGGAAGAAAGAGAGGCTTGTCGTCTGCGGTAGACGGTTATTTGCAATTGATGTGATCATTGCCATCGTAGCACACTCGGGGTCGATGCCACTCTGATTAGCCCATCTGAACACATTCATCGACAGTCTCAGACGTGCCGCTGTGTCGAAGCCTGTCATTTCGATGCCTCATACGCTTGGGTTTGACTCATTCATGTCATCTTAGCGCGAAACCTTTCTAAGCCGAGCGACCAAATTTGGACGAACGCTGCGACGACAGCCGTTGCCAGTATCCCTGCAATGACAAGCAGAAGCATCAATATCGTCTCTACTGGTCTCATAACGCCCAGAACCCTCCATCGTCCGCACGTTTCTCGCAACTTTGAGCGCTCCTTGTCGGGAGAAGCTGCAGGATATTTGAAGTCTCTTAACGACTGAATGGGGGGCTTTTGGCGATCGGAAAGCATGGCGTGTACTTTGTTTCTGTAAAACTTGATTCTTTGTCAATGTCACTACAGCAACCATGGGAACCTTTCCAACACTTACCTTCTGCATCGACATGTCAAAAAATGGAATTCTTTTCTGGGTGAGCGTCACGAAAGCGACAAACGCCTTCAGCGACGCGAATGTCAGATTGTGCAATAGAGCAACCTTTGGCACCTTTAGAACATCGCAAGTCGATGCGGGGTTCATCGTCCGGATTCCGGCTTGGAGGAATCCTCGAGAAAGGTTGTACGGCGTCCGATCGGCGAAAGCATCAAGGAATGCGTTGGTGATTTGTTGCGACGCCTCACTTTGCAGTCTTTTCTCTCGGTCGAGCGTACACATGGTCTGCTTTGCGATGGTGGCCGAAGCGAAGTGCTCGCTAGGGAGACCTAACAGATGTCCAAGGTATCGCCAGAGCGCTACAAAATCATCGATTTCTTTGGCGCGAGGATAGACCCAAAGCTGAGGAAATTGTACCCAGATAGGTTTACAGCAGAAGAAAGCCAAGGTTAGGATTGTGTCGTGCGTGTTCACTGGAGTACCGTGGCGATCAAAATCGTAATAGCCAGGTCGCACTCGTGCTACTTCAGCAATTCGATGACGGACTCTGGCATGTAGCAAGCGGATCTGGATCGTGGACGCGTGCCCCTTTCCGCCAGGCTGAATCGAAGCCAGCGATTCTGTTGCATCCATCAACCATTGCAAGGTTTGTGCGATCCGCTGACTGATGTTCTTGCTAGAAAGTCCTCCGGCGCGGACGAGAACTTCTGCTGGCCCCGTGGCAGCTGCGATCTCACCAGCAAACCCTTGAAAGGCGAAGCCTAGTGCGATCGGGAGGATGTAACGATTGAAGACAAGCTGCCCGCGTCTCACCTGCGCCCAATCAACCCATGGTGGTACTGTCGTTGCTTGACTCCAAAATGCTTTCAAGCTCGGGTCTGAGTCGTTTTGCCGCAAGAGGCAGACATACAGGTTACGATCGACTGTGCTTGATCCGAGCAACTGCTCGAATGCTTCCGTGGCTAAATTGTCGTGACTAAACCTCAGTTGCTCAAAACTCTGCTGTTCTGGCTGCAACTCATTGTTTCCAACGATGGTGGCCATAATTTAATCTGTGCAGGAATCGATCAGGTGAAAAATACGCAGTATGGTGATTTTGAGGGGAGCGCACTGTGTACTGCGTTGCACAATCATAGATGTCGATAATTGAATAATCCTTAATATGAGGTCATATTAAGTATTCAATTATTCAGTCAAGGTCGTATTATATTCAATTCAATTATTCAATTACTTTTGCCAAGACTTGGGCTCAGATCGTC
>JACWFN010000068.1:0-35576 GCA_019775635.1 Cladosporium sp. VS III D KN 1
CGACACCAGACAGTTCTCCAGTTCGTTGCCGACGGATGTCGATGGAATCGAATCCGCTACTGCGTCACCTTCGTCAGAGTGTCCGCAGAGCAGCGGTGACTTGTCGCTCGATGACGATTACGTGATGGTGTCGAGTGCCTCTCCAAGGTAAAAACTTGCCACATACTTAGACAAGGCGAGCTCTTGAGCACGGTTCGGCTGTCAGTAGAGCAAGGGGTAAGCTACCTATTCTGGCACTCACGCAGCCATGTCAACGAGCACCCGCATCGACGTCATCCATGTCGACGAGATGGTTTCGCTCCAGGGCGAAGCGCATAAAAAGTGCATCGCTGGGGGATTATCCAGTCACGTATGATCATGGTTCGTTTTTCGCATTGCAGCCTAGTTGTGAGACATGTTCAAGGTAGTGTGTGAGATGAAATTGTTATGGTGGGTGGCTGTGTTGACCGAGGCGATAGCGATTGGGAAAGGACTGTGAAAGGCAAGGGTAAAGTAATAGTACAGACCGTCCAGATGCAGCGCTACAGTATCCCTCCTGATTCTCATTCCGCTCTCTCAGAGAGTTCTCATACTTTCAGACCTTCAATATCCTCTTGCCCATTGCCTGCCCTCATGCCACGCGTACACCATGCTCCGCATTCCGCACTCCGACCTCATACCTGTCCGTGTTTAATCATTGCTGGGATGGCGCGGTAAGAGTCAACTCCTGCATCGACTCGTCGTAACCAAGCTGGTACCCTTGCGAGCACAGCCGTTCCTTAATTGCTGGTACGACTTTTCGGGCAGGGTAAGCTTGACCCAGTCGCGGCCTTCGTTGACCGGATCACAAGCGATGTTCTCGGTGGTGCAGAAAGTCTTGATGGCTGCAAACTCTCTGGTCTGCTGGGGTGATCCACCCAACACGAGCACGAATGCCATATTACTCATGGCTGCGCTGAGCAAATGTCCTGACGATACTTCAGCTTTGGCCTGTAAGAGGGGTCTCCGTCATGATTTCTCGTATCATACCGGAGCGTGGGAGGCTTACTGTACTTCGTGTGTGATAGATCAATCGGGTCTTGTGAACTCAGCTCGAGGAAGAGGGAGGTGTTCAATCTGGTTGATGCTCGCATCGCGCTGTGAGAGAGGGAAAGAGGACCTTTTATTCTGCTACCTGGCGCCAAGTCGCTCAACGCAGCGCAAGAGTTCTCGGGCCTTGCTGTCTTGCATGAGGGAGAGGCGGTAAGTGGGCTCGAATGAAAATCTGACTGTCTGTGCAGTATCCCCTGCAAGTGTACATCATGGCTGCTCGGGCCTAGCCATTGGGGCACCCTGCTTCGGACATGCACTTCTTTCCCCCTTCGCTAATGGCAGCCGCGATGGTTCCCCATAGCACGCCGTTCGAACCCGACCCAGCACAGCTGCGGGTGGAACCAAGCCATGAAGTTTCAGGGCTCTCCAAGATTAGTGTTGCTGATAAGTCTGTAAGACTTTTGCGGACTTGATACTGCAATGTAAACGTGGGACGTCTTGCTCTAGTGAGTCGCCCTGAGCACTCAATTCATCACGTAAGGGTCGAAGTGCCCAACAGCCATGGTGTTCAGTCCGGGCTTGCGCTTCATCACTTCGAGTCGCTTAAAGATGCTTTCCGACTCAGCAAGGGTCTTCATTTCCCGCTATGCTATGTCCTGCGCGAACGGCACCTCCACCTTCTCAATCTTGCCGACTTAAGCCTTGGGCTACTGCAAGAGGGGCGCCCGATTCGTGCTCTTTTCAATAGTGCGGCATATATGGTTAAGATACCAGCCTGGACGATCTTGCTTGCGTGGGTCGAAGCTTCTGCTGCATGTGTAGCCTCGCACGCTTAGATGGGACGAACAATACTGCAAGGCCAAGGGTCTGGGTACACCGTGGAAGAAGTGCAGCGCAGGATTATTGGGTGCTTGCGAACGATCCGCGGCGTGCGAAACAGGGAAAGCACACGGTGTTTTCAAAACAATAGTGCGGAGCATACGGTGCACAGCAATCGACAAGTGAGTGCTTTATCTAAGGCTGTCCGTCAATTCATGGCTTGACTATCCGTGCATGATTCCCGGATCCAAAGTCACACCTCAGCTCGGCTTCCATGCGGAGCGGCGGCCACTTTCACGGAGCTTCGAGTCGCACGTAAGGGCCACGCCACAGCCGTGACACGCATATCGAGCTCCCACCCTCTCCTCTACATCAGCCTCTCCGATCATTGACCACCGAACAGAACACGCTGGATTTTCTCCAGGATGGCACAATCCTGCTGGCAGGTTGGCGAGATAGCGGACAGCTTGCGGAGGAATTCTATGGTCCGCTTCAACAGTGCTTGAAAGCGTTCTTGGTCAATCAGCTCGCGCAGGAATCCGTCTTGCCAGACAGCGGAAAGCACCAGCATGTTGCCGAATTGACTGTCGAGTGTTAGTGTCGCACACGTACCTAATTAGGAGTCCGCAAACTTACGCATGGGCGGTGCCGTGGATGTTGGTCACGACCAGCCGATCGGGCACGCCGTCCAGTGCAACGGTGCTTTGCATGGCAGCTTCGATGCATCGTCGGCAAGCGGCCCAGACCGCACCTTCTCCCATGAGCTTGATGGCTTCGAAGAGATGGATATCGGCCTTGTCGCGAGGCTTGCCATGTACATCGAGCGCAACTTCCTCGACGCTCCGACCTTCCTTAACATGCCTCATTATATGGAGCGCATAATCCAGGAAAAGCCTGTTGATCACGTACCGCGCTCCCCAATACTTGGCGCGTAGTCGGGCAGACAAGATGCGAGCGGAAGGTGGGTCCTTGTCGTTCCACTGGAGACCAGGCGGCGACATAGCCCTCCATCCATCTAAAATCGTTTCGTGGCCGTGCAGCACCGCCTGCACTTCTGCCCGGGTTTTATGTAGACAGTCGGCTCCGTATAACTGCCTCTGCACTTGGTTCAGACGTTTTCTCAGGAACATCTGCGAGATGTAGAACAGCATGATGCTGTCGTAGCTTTCTTCGTCTCCATCTGCTGGAAACGACAGCCCCTCGTACTTCTTTTCATCTGCGAGGCCGTGCGGCATCAGCAGGAAATTCTCGATGTTCTCTATCCCACTGGACGGAAATCGCACCTCGGCCAGAATATCGCTCTCGAGCTGTAAGCACGTCCAGGATGCCAGTACAATCAGATCCTGTCGCAAGTCGGTGATCAAATTTTGGCCCCTCTCGTGTCGTTCGCGCACGTCACCATCAGCAGCCCAGTAATTGCCGTTGTAGAGTTTGTGCCGGTCAAGCAATGTCTGAACGGCTCTTCCGGCCTTAACGATCCAGCTCATACTTTCCTTGACGCGTCCCAATTGCCCCTTGTACAGACCAGCCAGCAAGAACATTTGTGCATGGATCAGATCGTTCCCGTCAAGGTGGCCACCAATGATTTTGGCAGCTTCGACGTAGTAGGCGAAGCCGGGGACAACATCAGTGTTGCATGCTGTCTGCGTGTGAAGCGGTGCTGCAGGCAAGTCCTCCATGTGCGCGCAGATCTTCCCGAGCGCCAAGACGAGAAGAACGATCGCGTTACTGGGAGATGGCTCGATGTCGGTCGGTCGCTCGATCACAACTCCGCCAAGGTCATTCGATCCCTGCGCGGCCCAAGGGTCCGCCTGTCTGCCACCAACGGCAAACATGTTGTCCGACCGCGCGCCTTGCCTGCTCGGGCGGTAGCGTGAGGCAAATTTGTCTATCAGCACACGAGTCCTTGCTTCGTCGAGGAAAGGCTGCATGATGTGAACCTTCTCGGCATAAGTCTCGTACAAAGTGTGGATTGTGCGTCTGTCGAGGTCCAACGATCCGTCAGGCTTCAGACCACCTGCCGTGCCCCGTCGTGGCCGCAACTCGACCATCGATTGCGCGTGTGCCGCGAATCTGCCACCCCAGCTTTCTTGTCTCAGTAGCATCGCATCCGGAGAGCTGGCGTCGCCGCTTGCGGGGCTCTGAAGACCGTCATCTGGCACCATGCCGTGATGCTCCTCGTGCCCTTCGCCACAACCGTACGTGTGTAAAAGCCCGCGATCCTCGACTTTCGCGACATAGTCAACGTCAACGTCGACGCCGGCATCCTGGAGTAAAGGCCCCACACTTGGCCACAGAAGGAGGTTGTGGACCGCTGTCCGATGATCACCCAAGCTCTGCTCGGGAACAAGCTTTACCGTGGGCGCCTCGCGGAGTGCAGGGAGTCTCGAATTGGAAGGTCGTCGCCGTTGCTGATACGCTTCTCTTTGATTTCGCTCCATCGGTCCCAGACGAGCATGCGTATCCTCCGCATTCGTATCCTCCGCCTTGCAGGACATGTCCTTTCGCATGCTGCGATACTCTTCAGCGATTTGCTCCAACGTCGAGACGACTATTCCAGTGCCATTGTCGGCCTTCGTAGGCGGTCTCACGCTGTATTGGCAATCAACACCGCTCAACAGACATGACGTGCACTTATCACCTCCGTCACATCTTTGCTTCTTCTGGCGACATTGTTCGCACGCCTGTGTAACGCGTGAGTGCCTTCGCTGTGGTACGTTGAGCGCCATCAGCGCTTGGGAACTGCTTTCCGCTCGTTGATTAAACACGGCGTGAGTTCGCGCCCTCGTGTCTGGGGAGGCTTGTCCCAAGCACACCTGTTGCGAACAGATTGCTCGAGAATGAGTGACTTGAGGAAGGGGTTTTGAGGATGGACGTCCAGAGGGCAAAAGACTTTCCGGCCTGTGCTTCCATCGTTGTGAGCAGCCGCCGCCTTATATCTACATTCGTGACTGCAGCTGTTTTTATGAGTGATCTCAGGCCGCTCGCCAGAAGCGTCTGCGTCGAGTGTGTCCGACACCACCAACATATTATGGTCCTGAACGCTTGTGCTGATCCAGGTGACGCCCGTCCCAACATGCTGCAAGACCGAAGCAGGGCACTTCGATCCATGCTTCACCGCGTCCATGGTCGCGTCAGGTACTATGGCGTTCCTGCTTTCGTGGGAGATGAAGTCGCAGGGGAGGAGCGCTGTGGCACTGCCTGTCCTTATCGCATGCAGACAGCCTTATCGCCTTGCGATCACGTCCCGCGGTTTCGAGCGGCTGAGCCCAGTGCAGCATCGCACCCCATGTCGACCCCACGTGCCAAGACGAGTCCTGGCACGGCTCCTCCCTCCCCACGTGAAGCCGGCTACTCGAGCGACCGCAGACCATGCATGATAGAGGCACTTTGGACACAAGGACAGTAACGTCACCCAAATTGCGAGCGTACCACCCACGAAGGCTGTCGTTGCGCCCTACCATGACACGCAGCGGCCTCGCTCACCGGATTCGCCCGGACGATCACGTGGTAAACAGTCTTCTGTCAAATCGCGGTCAACAAGTGCCAGGCAGCCGTTGGCGATGCTACAAGCGTGCTGTACGACAATACTGCCACCGGGCACTATCGCTTTCCAAGTCGAGGCGGGAGCACCGTTCGAGTTCACTGTGCGCTACGATCATTCACTGAGACTTGGTTCCTTGATAGGCTGTGACTAAAATACATGTACCGCGCAAGCGACGGCGCCGTGCGATTGCTTGACGGGACAGGATCCATGGAAGCTCAGCGTACGCTACTGCCTCCCCATAGGTGACCACACAGGCGGAGGCTTTGTCGTGGCATAAATGTCCCGACCGTCCTCGGACCCCTTCAGAGTAGAACTCGACGGCCGTCGCGACAGTGGCGGCGAAGGTTGCGACGGCAATCGTTGCTGCGACAGCTGTCGTCGTGGCGGCAGGAGCGGCGACGGTGGTGGCGTCCTGAGTGAGACTTGAGGTGATGCCGGCGGTGTACTCTCCGGCGGCGGATCAGGATACGGCCATTTGCAATCTTTGACTCCTGCTGACACAGTAACTTTTGACTCCTCGCGCGGCGGGTTGGCTTCATCTCCATTCGGCGTGTCACCATCAGCGTGCTGCGTCTCCATCTGAAGTACCTGTCCGGTGTTCCGTCCTCGCTTCAACCACACGATGAGCACCGGCAGAGCCTCTGCGAACACGGTAGCCAGGACCAGGAGTGCGTTCAACACGACTGTTGCCGCGGCGGTGCCGACGTGGTTCTTGGGTGCGAAGAATCGCCCTATCGTCAAGGGCACAAGCCTGCTTCAGGTCAGCAACACGGCAGTCACGCCTGGTGCGATCGCCCTCGACTCACGGCAGGCGGCCTAAGTACGCCGCACAACGCGCCCGTTTCTGACTCGGTGGCATCCGGCGACGACAGATCACCAGCGTCCACGTTATGGTGAGGACCACGTCCAGACATACGGCCACCGCCGTCACCACCAGCCATCTTGGAGTCTGCAGTGCGTTAGTCCCGTCTTTTCCTCTACATGTCATTCTCGCGGGAGAGCCCAAGAGCATGCCTCACCTCTGCAGCGCAGACGGACCCGCCCACGCTGCCGTCGTACGTGCACCCGCCAGTCGCGAGCCCCACTTCCGCCAGCGTCCACAGCCCGCACAAGACGCAGGCTCCCTTCTTGCTCCGCACTCGCCACTGGTACTCTAGTCCCAGAGCCCACATCAAGAGCACCAAGCTGGCCAACCTTCCGCTCCCGACCGAGAGCAGTGTCAGTGCCTGACTCGCGAAGAGAATCTGCGTTAAAGTCAGCTCGAGTCTGCATGTCTGGGGGGCGGGTCTGTCTGCTGCACGAACCACGGCGGCCGTCCTCCTGTCGAAGTCGTCCGCGGGCCCGGCTCCTCCCCCGAGGCCATACGCCAGGCCCACGGCTATCAGGGCCATGGAGGCCACGCCGAAGAAGTACGCCAACACTGCAATTCACGTCCAGTCAGCGGCTGCAGCGAGGTCTGCAGGGATGGGGTTGGCCTTGCCGTTCAGCCCGTCACTCAGCATCCACTCGCGGTATTTCCAACGTTCCCCACGGGGCAGGGTCCACCTGGCGTAGATGCGCAGCCCAGCGCAGGCGGTGGAGGCGGTGGAGGTGACCGCTAGGAAGGCGCACAGCCCCGCCTGGGTGCCGTCGACGGCCATGGCTGTGGTGTAGGGGTGTTGCAGGTGTTGCAGGAGTGTCAAAGAAGTCTTGCAAAGATGTAGTGAAGGTTGCCGTGCTGGCGACACAAGTCAATGAGGTCGTGCCTGGGGTGTCCAAGGACGGCCTTCGCACAGATATAGCCCGTGACCTTCGTTCAGCTCGTTCAGGTCGGGATTTATTGAGGGAGGCGTTCTTCGACGCAAACGGATCAGGCGCCTCGACGAACGCAGCTTTGTAACCGAGATTACCACATGTGTCAATTGCTGCTCCATTCTGCCTTCTCCTTATGTCCACGTGCATGTGCTTGCTTGCCAGTAATGCTCGTAGAGAGCGATTTCAAAGTGTATCGCACGTCTCCTCTATCTGGTTCTACAGCCAGTCTGTAGTTGCACGGGCAAAGCCTGCTAAGATCACCCCAAATGGTCTAAGCGCAATGTTCCCATCGCGGCTCAAAGTATTGGTCTATTATACATCTGTGATCCCCTTAAAATCGCATGGCGGGACCCAAAAAAAGCTATGGTTCAGAGTGCAGGCCGTCGCACCTCGAAACACGGTTTGTCATCCGCCCCCAAGCAGTAGATTCCAATTATGTAGGCATGTCCACTAAGATCTTGCAAGTCAGCAAGCAAACATCCCGATCTGGTGCCCAATCGCAAGATTGTAAAATAAAGTTCACCCCGAAATCCTTCGCTTTCCAACTTGGCCCACGCTTGCCGGACCCACCAAGAGTGCTTGCGCGGTGGGTCTTCAACACTGGTAGCGCTGCCTTCCCCACAGATCCGACACACCATTCACTTTGACTTCCATTGACTGAGGCAATACGACCACAATGTGTGAATATCAGGCCGCTTTAGAAGACTTCAGGATACTCATCAACCGTATGTCCAAGGAAACAGCATTGGATAATGAACCACTTCTGAGAAGTATCTGCAAGAAGGTCAACGAGAAACTGGCCACGCCGGCATCATCGTTACTGGACGTTCTCGAGTCGCCGAAGACCAAGACGAAAATACAAGAATATCTCCAAAAAGCCCCTTTGAGGGCAGTTCGACGCTCGGTCAACCTAGCCGACCTTGACTTGAGATTGCTCGACGTTCAGTACGCAGATGACAATCGTGATGACCAGACAAAATTTCGAAAAATGCTAGGAGAAAGATCTTTAGGCTCACAGTACCATGAGTGGGAAATGCAAAAATTCAATCAATCCAGACTTGATGACTTGCGAAGGGACATTGGAGTTTGGAATGCAGGGGAAGGCAATATTGCCGAGTTCATCAAGGCTCAAGGCTTTCCCCAACAGGACTTCGTGAAGAGAGCTATAAGGAACGGCACCAGATTGCTACTCCTAGACCATCTATTCGGAGCGGACGTCGCTTCTGCCGTGGTGTCCTTCGTTCCCACGCGATTCCAAAAAGTAGCAGGTCCAGAATTGAAGGGTTTGGCGGACTCCATGCGGAAAAGTGAATGGCTCGTCGGCTTGATTGCCGAAACTCAACCATGGTTCTTGGAGTGTCAAGCGATATACACTGGTCAGTAAAACAAGAACATACATCGAAGCCTGACCCACACTGACCTACCACGAATAGAAGAGATTAGTCCAAACAAGCGGCAACGGGTCTACTCGAATGGCGACAAATTTGCGGGACAGGACAACTGTGGCCATGAACAGGCACATGCTATGGTTCAAGGGTTTGCGAAAGGCGGAGAGACTGTGGCAACGGCGCCATCATCAACACCAACGTTGACCGCGCCAACTATGTCGTCCGGAGATCCGCCGTACTTGCAATCGCAGCGTTACACTAGCTACCTTGGTATGGCTCAAACCGGGCGCGCGACAAAGAGAACATGTATGTCTGATCGGCAAACTTACACTCTTCCTCCACTGCATGAAGTTGCGGAACCAACTTCGAATGGGCTTTTGCAATCTGCTCATCTCCCAGTGTCGTTGGAGGCGCTCCCGAATCAGCAATTGCATGACATTCAGAACTACCAGGTGAGCTCGCCGAGAACGCTAGATGTGATATCACCCTCATCTAGACATCTTCAAGGTGCAAGTCGCGCAGTACTTGCGGACTCAAGTGGCTCACTCAACAACAATAACGTGGAGCCTGACCGAGATTGCGAGAATGCAGAATTGGGCAATCATGCCTGGAACAACACGGGCGAAGGATCAGGTTATCAAGATTTGGAAGTGTACCGGAACGACTGGGATTTCGATTTTCCTATGCCTTCATTTTGTTCGTAGTAAACGTCAGGAGGAAGCAGCCAGACTCCCACTTCCACTTGCTCTCTTGCTCCCATGTATATATGCCACCTCTCACCCCTTTTCCACCCCATGGGAGGATATCTAGATCACTCAAGACGACGAACCCTGGCATCCAACCGGAATTGGCGCCTGAAACTTCGCCAGACCACGAATTTGTCACGTTGGCTCTACCCCACGTCACACTGTAGCCTTGATCTCCCAAGATCTGCGTGTGTCAGCATTGAACAGCATAATACAGCATTAAAGGATCTTTGCTAAACATACACCCTCTACCTGATCTTTAGCATCTTTGAGCCTGCGCAAGTCGGGATCAAGGTCCGATGCCGACCCCATTTGACCGGCAATTGTGATGTTCGAGAAGGGATAACCTCGATTTTCTCGTCTTTCTCCTCTTTCTAATACCGCTGCCGCAGACTCGGCAGTTTCGGCATCAATACTGCCCCAGTGTCTTGGCGGGCTCTCATCCATCTTTTTGGTCGATCTTGCCAGCAGGAAAGTGATGTGGTGATCTTCGCTTCGTGCAGGTCCCGACAGAGTGGAAGTTGTGATGCGGTCTGTTCAAGCTGGGGAAGGACGAATATTAAATCTTTTCGAGTCAGACAGCTTTCGACGGCCGTTCGCAGATGATTCTCGTTCGATCAACGCCAGAGCATATTACCATAGAATGAAAACGGAGTCTGGAAGAGCTGTCAGCACTTGGTGACGGACCGATGTAGCGCGATGCTGTTCGAGTATTGGCTCGCTATGGAGGTGCGGGGTGACAGCTGGCAGGGTGTGTCAAGACCGAGTCGAACGGTGGGGACGCCAAGATAGACGTCATCCGCGCTGTCTTCACAATCTGAGAATCATGAAGATCGCATGGCAAACAATAGTGAATGTGAGAAGCTGCGAAACCCGTGCGCCCATCTGTCGAGACTATTGCGAAACTTTGTGCTCGTGACCAGCTTTTTCTCCAAGCGTCCTGGCTGACATTGACGTTCGAAGGCTCTCGAGGAAAAAATCGATGATTGAGTGTCAGAACAAGTAGACATTATATTAACACTCCAATGCCCGCGTCACGAAAGCATTCTTCATTCATGTTGTGCACTCATTGACAGCATCACACAATCGATTGTACCTTAGCCCGACGTCTCCTCGCACCACTCCATGCGAATTATTCATACTGAACCACCTGATGGATGGGCTCACCCCGAGCTGAAGGTTGGCGAGGTGGCCAAGCACTTCGCTTCAGAAAGATATTGGCGGAGAAACTTCCGTTCGATCGTTGTCAGTCTCTTCAAACCAATTCATTGCAGTATGAATTCTGATGAAGAACCAGGTCCGCGCATGTATTGCTGTCGACGAAAATGGCGCGCTGAAAGATCAAAACCGCGGCGACATACTCTATGCAGCATTGGTAATCAGCAATTAGCCCTTCTGTCTAGAATCTTATGCTGACCCAAACACTGTAGGTGCACTGCATCGACCAGATCGTCGACGTTGTCGTGCAGCAGCATGAGCCCCTGAACGCACGCGCCGAGATCAACTTGTGGTACCCAATGAGGGACACTGGGGTCTGGAAATCAAACGCTCAGCTTGGCGGCATCGTCGCTCTTGCAGTCGAGATTCTAAAGCTCTATGCGGACATAGAGCTGCCGGACCCTCACCTCGGCACGAAAGTGCTCACAGACTTTGAAGAAATTTGGCGGCACATGATCGACCCGGTGTTCGAGTCCGGAAGCCAATCACGTATGATAAGACAGTTTCGTGGTGGCGGCTGGCTTCGCAAAATTCTTTTGGGCGCTGACATGTACGAGCGCATGACGCGAATAAGAAAGGCGAAGAAAGAAGCTGATGAGCAGGGAAAGGGGCAAGTTTGAGGGTTCGACACTGTAGCAGCTGGACTTGTACTGTAAGCTAGACCCGCCAACACAAAATTATCCTCAGGCATGGAGATGGTGGGAGAACATATGCCCAGCCAGCGTGTCGCATTTTGATAGCTACACCATGACCCAATACAATACAGTGTCACTCTCGCCTCGGAGGTATGATAGTATGGCTGATCACGGGCCGCTCCGATGCACCCATTTCAGCTGCATTGGCCGAAGTTCACTGAAGCACGACCTTCGAGGGTCGGAGCTGACAATCGCATCGTGGGTGTGCACTCGCGTGCCACATTCCCCTCCCGCCACGATATTATGATCTCTCCAGATCAGACCAGCGAACATAATGATGCCGCAGCTGACAATCCGCAGACGGAGGCCAGGACCCGACAGGTATATCCGCGATCGTCCGCGACCAGCACGACATCTCCACAACCCACCCATCAAGACGTATGGGCTACACCCATTACACAGGCCCTGAGCGAGGGTCCTAGGAAACGCAAACGTACAGGCGAGGACTTCTCGCCATTGCCGCTGAGATACTGTGCTGACCGTTTCCAGCAGAATCAACACCCACCACACCATCGACAATCGCCGAGCAAAATGCATTAGCTCAGCGCATTTTGAACGTACTTCCGAGTGAGGAGCCTGGCATCCCTTTGAAAGAGATATGTTGTCGCTACACGAAGGAGCCTTACTCGGGCGCACTCCGGTTGTCGACCAGTCGTGCTTTAGACGGCATGGTCTCAAAAGGGCTGGCATCAAAGAAATCCACTAAAAATCCCGACGGTACCCATTCCCATAAGTTCGCACGATTAGAGACACACTATAGTGGCGAGTCCTTCTCTCCGTCTGTCACAACTGCGGTAACGCCATCTTTGATCGTCGAACACCCAGACGGCCACTCCACAAAGCACTGCAACAGCCCGTCCACCAGCCTCGGCCGCCTGCGCGCGCGGACGACTCAACGAGCTGTCGAGCGAGATGTAGGCACGATAGTAACGCCGGCGTTCATATTCAACCCCAAAGAGCTCGGCGCAAGCTCGAGCGACTCACGCAACACCGAGGATTCACAGGGTCGCAGGGACGCGCGCGACTTGGAGCTATTGGGAAAGGCAAGAGCTAGCAAAAGACGATTCGAAATGAAGAAGATTGAGCAGTCCGAGTTGACCGCTCTCGCGAGACAAGCGGGAAGTGCGAAAATTGAGCTCGAAAGCCAGGCGGAAAAGGTTGAAGATGAGGAACAAGAGCTTTTGGAAAAAGCACGGCGTTTGCGGAGGGAGGCTCTCGAGGCGGAAACTCTGGCGGCAGAGCGTCACCAAAGCGTCCTGCAGCTGAGAAACGAGGCCGGTGATAGACAGCGAGAACAAGAGAGTCACGCGGCAAAACTTGCACAATTTAGCGAAGAGTTGGCTGAAATCACAGAGGAGATGCATAAGGCGAACGCCGAGCTGGGACTGTAAGGAATACCGTTGACATGGTGTCGTGGTCGCTTCTATTAGCATATGACCAAGCGCAGAAGGGTCGCAGGCTCTTCTTTTCTTGCCTGTATGCTGACGCGTGCCCTCCGCTGTGCTTTTCTCTATCCGGGCTCATCGAACGCTCGCGCTGGTCCGATGTGACTCACCTCAATTCGTGTGTCTCAAGATTGATCTTCCCGCGAGAGCTGGCGGACTCATCGCGCTCACAAAGGTAGCGGCTTGTGATACAATTACTTGATCGAAATCATTTTCCATGGAATTCAATCAACTCATTGTCCCCACGTGTCGCAGTAGAAGTTGGTCATCCACTTAAGGACACAAAAATCAAGCTTGACGGTCCCGAGGAGGAGATCGCCCTTTCTTTCAGTGCAAGGTATCACATATAAGGCTAGACCCGTTTCCTGTGTCTACAGATAGGAACGGTACAATACTCAATGTCGAAATGAGCAAAGAAGCATACCAGAATATCGCAGAACTAGAAGAACGTGTTTTCAAGGAGGCTAGGAAACTCGAAACGCTCAACAGTGGCCCTCACACGATTTCTTACCCGCGATTTATCGTCCTAGGTAACGGCCCCGTGGATGTCTTTGTGCCCATCGTGGATTTGTTCCATCTGGAACGTCTCGAGACTATGAGTACTATCACATTGAGATGCCCCGTCGTGATCAGAATTCATCCCTTCAGATCAATGGCCGAGCCTCATTGTGATGTCTACGTACGACGGGCAAAGGACGATGTTGAGACATGTTTCGGCGAATCCATCGACATGTCAAGAGTACAGGATATCGCCGCACAGGCGCAAATTGCCGCGCTGGAGCCAGAGCTTTCAATCGCGAGCATCAAAAATATGGATACAGAACAGGTCCAGCGCTTCTATCGGCGTGCGAAGGAGAGCTTTTCGCACAGTGAAGTGATTGTCGAGCTGCATGGCTTACGACGTCCATGTATTGAGATTGTTGCGTTACCTGGCCTACGAGCCAGTGAGGCTGGCGGAGAACGAATCAAGCAGATCGTCGTTCCATATTTCAAGAGAGATCAAGTGACTTTTCTGGTACATCTGGCCGACCAATCACTTGAACATTCTCGCTCTCTAGAATTTTTGAACAGCCATGTCGATGAAAACTTGGCAGGGTTGATCGTCAAGAGGTATTCACATGACCGATATCACGACACCGTCAAAGCGGAATTGTCGAAAGGAGCACCGTCGAGAAAAAGCATCCCAGACTCGTCGATCGATTGGTACGAGCCAGCAATTTGCAAGTTCAAGATCGCGCAATACATCATTCAGAATACTATTTCAAGGTACGTGATAAATCCAGTTCCTGGCAGCCTGAGACTTATTTCAATAGTGCCAAAATGTTTCGCAAGATGGCAAGAGTCTGTGGACAGCGATCAATCTCGCGAAACTTGAGGAATATCATCGAAGATTTGAAAAGCGAAAATAAGACATTGTTGCGCGATACTATATTTAAGGGCGATCTCACCTGTGATTCTTGATCCACTGCAAAAGTCCACATGAGCAGTCTGAGGCCGGAATAACCTGGGTTTCCCTTGACTGGGCTGACTTGGCTCAGTCGGTGGAGAGAAGGCGTTATGTTTCTATTTTGCAGAGAACACGCAAGTTGAGTTTGCGAAGACCGCATATACAATGCGCTCAGCTATATAAACGCACAAAGTGTTACACGGCGTCGAAGCGTACCGGCAATCATGAAGACTGCAATCAGTTTGAAGTGTATGTTTTCATACGACTGTAAAATCGTTCCAACGAGTTCGCAAGTATTATCACAAGTCAGATGTGCATGATAGGAGGTAGCACGCGAGAATAAGATACACGCGTAACGTTACTGGGCGAGGAGAATTCCTAATGAGTGTCAACTAATGTGATCAGTCGCTTGTTAGGCGACGGCGGACACGCACTTACCGAGATGCGTCTTCTAGGTCGCAATGAGCTGCGTTTTTCAAGCATGCACATGATCAAACCGTGTGCCGTGACATCCACGTGTCCAGTTCTTCAACGAGTGAGATGCTGTAAAGTATCATGTGGACAGAGTCCTTTACGACCTGAAACCGCAACATAGCGAGATGAAACTAATTTGAGCATGTATCATTGTTATGTATTGTATAAGCTCAAGCTGATCGAACGCGGATGAGCTACCCCTCCCAGATGCAGTTTGCAGATTCTTCGCTCTGCTGGGGGTATGTAATTGAGTATGTAATTGACGTTCCGATCGTGTCACCGCTTCTCTTTTTTTCCACGCAAATGAATTATAGGACCCAAACGTCGGTCGCAATATGCTAATCCCTGTTCTTTGATGAGTGTAGCATGTGGAACTCCCAAGAGAACGGCCATATCCACAAAATCGTTCTCGCCATCTACCGAACAGCCGATCAAATCTTGAATCTGAAGTTCTGCTAAAACGTCAGGTTACATCTCGGACAGCATACTTGCCAAAAAATACGATGGAAGGCGAACAGCTTCTTCGTCCTTCGGCTCGAAGACGTCGTTGACCAATAACCGTTGGTACCCTACTTGATACTTCACGTACGCGTGACAATAAGAATTCAAATCCTAACGTTACTAATTTTTCATAGCACGTCAAATTGCCAAGTTGTTGTGCGATGTTTTCTTTTTATTCTCTTTGTCAAAAGAGCCATCTACGCAACTCCATAGTATTGGGCTGATGGTTCTATGCTCAAGAGAAGCTGTTCAGTCACGTTTTGTGCTTGAGTATGCTGCCAGGACACGCGACTGTAACGCGTTAGCGACGTGCTAATTTGCTCAGTCAGATTGAGAAAAGACGCAATCTCTGTTTGAGTCAGATATTGAATAACGTGCTGATAGGTATTTCTAAACAGTAGGAGTCCCTGAACAAAGAATAAGCTTTTAAATATGAAACACGAAGATAACGCGTAAGCTAAGCTAAATACATTCATTGGTCTTTAGATGAGGTAATGTAAGATATGATTAATTTATATTAGAAGTTTTGTTATGTTCATCCATGCTTAAAATGAGTGCTGATGAAATTTTTAAAAACTAATACATTTTTCGGTTTAGATCAGTACTTCCAAGTTACTAGTAGACAGTTTCTTTCTGATTGAACTACATACTTTTATCCTCTTTACTGGAATATTATATAGCATATTAAGAGTTATCTTAGCTATAAAACCTTAATTAATAAAGAAATATTTAAGACTCAGAATAGGCTTAGAACCTTCATTGTCCGCAGGTATACTTCAGTACACCTAGCGTATATTAGAGACTATTACCTTATTCTTGATTCAAAAGACACGAAATTAGCACGAAACTAGCACGTAGGACGCTATAACTTAGAGGTCCAGGAGAATATAAGTATTAAAGGTCTAATATAAGTTTAAAACTGCGTTCAGTGCAAATTACACTTAGTATAGCCGTATAAGCTTTAAGAATAATTATTAAGGTCGAAAAAGTCGATAAAATGATTAAAGCCGGAAAAGACAAAAGACATAGATATAAAGTTATAACTGATTCAGAGAATGAAGTCAATACATCTTATGATAGATTGGCTTATTCAGCTTGATTGTGACAACATTAGTTTAGGAGTTATACATTTTTCAAATCTTCAAACCTTATCTATGTTCAGAAACCCCTACAGTTCAACAACCCCTACCATAACGTTATGGCTTTGAACTCCGATAGATGACTGAGTGACACCTTATGCAAAATATCATCCCAGCATGCATATTGTTTTAAGATTTCATTCGTTTTCAAAGCTATTGAAATTCTGTCTAAACTGCATTGATTCAGCATATATCTTCTTTGTGTCGTGGTCGTCACGCGTCGAACGTAAGTTACTGGACGATACGCGATGATGTCACTTTTACACCGGCAGCAAAAAATTACTTGCGTGCAGGATCGCGACTAAATCAATCATTTGGACAATCATCTGAAGCGTTTCTGGGACGCTATGGTAGATTCTGGTGGTATGAGAGACTGTGATGGTCTTTCGCTTTACGTGTATCCCACGCTTGAGCGCGTTTGATCGCGCCACGCGGTTGATTGCACTAACTCAATGTGACTCATTGTTGATTTCATTGTACAATGAGTCACGGATCTAGAAGCCAACTCGTGTTCTCCCTTTATTTCTCATGGAGTGCATGTGAAGTACCCGTCGGGCTCGCGACTCTCCTCTAGTAACCACGCGATGACGTTTTCCAACATTGTATGGAGCCAAAATTGACACTGAACCGGGTATATGCATATCATGCATATACTTCATTTTTTGGTTCATTTGCATTCTTGATCTTTTCGCGGCTATGTATCGGCATATGACATTCACTGGTTGATCATATAATTTACTGACATTCTCGTCACTGCTTCTCTCTCATAGCTTATCCCAAAGTAGTTCGCTCTTTGCTCCAATCTCGTTATATGTCATCGAAGTTTATCGTGACCATTGGTCTGCCCGCTCGATAGACAATCTTCTTTGCTTGTAGCTCCCTCCGCGTTGGCGCGACTTGCCGCACGGAAAATCTAATTTCATTTCTTTCCTGTCAAAGATGTACCATTATACCGTAGCTCGTGTCTCTTGTTTTGTAATAGTAAAGCAGTAAGTGATTCTGGATCTGCACACAATCTCCGAGACCCTACACCGCACCACCACAACACGCACAACATATATTTATCCTTAGAGGCTAGTATTGTGGTGTCTTGACCCTCGCCTGATTACTGCTGATCAGAAGAGCCCTTTGCTGCATTGAAGACGCGACCTACCTCAATCGCTTAGTATCTGTCTCGAGTACGGCATTGAGTCTGCATAGAGCCAGAACTGTGCATTGGGATTTTGTGGAGACAAACTCAGCTCCCGAGGATTTATCAATATTGAGCGAGTACCGTCTTCTAACCACTCAAGCTCGAGCGGTGGGATGGAGGCTCGATGACGACTTGACCGAGCTCTCAAGAGAATCGCGTCGCCATCTGATAACTTGCGTATCTTGTACTTGTTGTGGCATTCCTTGCACGTTCTGAGCGTGCCGTGGGGATATTCGATGTACACCAGACCGCGTTGCTCATACTTCTTCTTGGCTTGCAACGCTTTAGCTGGGCTCTGTCGGTTTCCGGCCCAGAAGTAAGAATGATTTCGAGATGCCATCGCTCCGTAAAGATGTCCAGCGCTGCGACCCCCTAGAAAGCACTGCACGATAGTGGAGTGGAACTGCATGATCAATGCTTCTACCGTCTCCTCTGGTTTGGCTATGACTTGAACGAGACTGCCATCTTTAGCTTTTCCTTCGATCACGGTCAGCCCGAGTCCTTGGTACTTTGTATCAGCTTGCTCTCTCCCCAATCCTCTATCTTCACTCTGACACTCCTCGCCCTGTGCCTTCGTACGATTTCGCGGCGTATAGACGACAAGAAGCAAATTCTCGGTCTTTGACAAGGCGACAGAGTGCTTTCGAAAGCGGTCCTTGTTCGGTTCGAATGGAGCTTGTAAATGCTTTTGGTCGAGCTTCTCGAAAAGTCTGTCCACAAAGGGGAACATGATGTCGTGATCGTGTGGCTTAAGATTCTCCCAATGTCTGTGTAGCATTGCAAGTCTCCTCGCACCGATGTGAAGGGTGCAAAGGCCCTCTTGCATGGACTGTTCAACTTGCGTGTTGAGATTGACGAGGGGACTGTCAAATTCTACACCGAAACCTTCGAGACTCCGAATCGTTTCACCAACGCTTACCACGGTTCCATCGGTGTATATGTCCCAGTCGGATGTCTGCAGTTCTTTGCAAGAAGCTCCTTTCGAATCGCCCACCCATTCCGAGAACCTTTGGGCTCGAGACCCAGAAACACAGTATCCCACTCGTTTCATCTCTCTTCTGAATTTGCTGCCGTTCCAAGGCCCAGTATCCAAGTATCGTTCGACGGCATCCATCACGAAGACACTCGGTGCGACTGAGCCTGAGAACGGGTGTTACATCGAAGTTTTATGATGCTGAAATAGCTCACGGCGTCTGATAGTTACCGATCTATGACCGGTCTATCATCAAAGATGACGGATAGAATGACAGATTGTACTGCGAGCAGTAAGCATGCACAGCTTGTTTTGACATATGTAAGCTGCCATTAGCTTTTGCATAGCAACGAGGGCTTGATCGTCTCTTTCAAAGAAGACTCACTGTGATCTTCATCGACGTGCAACTTTCTAAATTCGAGTACTGTATTGCGGCACGCAAGCAATTTCTAGACTTGCTACACGCTTAAGACTAATTGAGTGACATTCCGTTACTATAGTACAGTTGAAGTCCCATTTGACTCCGTTTGTCCTAGGGGCTGACAAAATGATTATAGCACATAGCGTTAGTTGTTCGGGTGTATTTCCTTCATGCCTGGACGATAACAGCTACGTGGATATGTACGACGCAATGGTCGTAGACACCACGACAACCGCGAGAAACTTGCACAACTAAATTCTTAAACATCGCCTCGCCCGACGCAAGCTGAAATATTTTTTCCACGTCCTTCTCGACCAGAGCTATGCTGTGATACAGATTTCGCATGGCACCAAGAAACTTTCCAAACGAGCGGCAGGCTCGAGTGCTCCAACAACGGAGCGCAGCTGATAGCCCGCAACACGTGACGTGTGCTCATCGATTTTCTTTTCGCATTGCTCATCCGTATGATGTTGTAACGGCAGTGTTGTGAATTAACGTTATGTGAGTCTGACACAAATCCCCAAAGGACCAGCTTCGCTTCCATGAATACGTAGATGCGCCGTCATGCCAGGTTATCCTACATAGGTTCACTAGAGACACGATAGATCGGAAAAAGTTTACGAAGAATGAATGGAAAATAGATCGTTGGAACATATCACGATGAACTTGACGCGACAGAATGAGAATAATAACGCAAAAATCCATGTCGGCTTATGACACTGACACTGACATCAAGAGTTTTGCCCACGTGGCATTCTCGTGTCTGGTTCGCGTCAAACTTGCGTCGGCCACAAATGACTGTAATTGTGTATTCAAATCCAATAAGTACCGTATCATAACTCATCTCAAGAGCCTTCAAATGGTTGATCTTCAATATGACATCAATGAGTGTGAAGTATATTCGAGATCTTGTAGCCACTCACCATTGGCACTGGTGACAAAATCGTAGAATACACGGACACGTCGCGTGTCATCTGGCAAGACTTTGTGAAGGAAACAACGACTTGACGCATCATAAACGCGTCGACAGTGCTGTGAATACGTGACGTGACGAAGTCTTTCGATATGTGTTACTCGTATGCTGGAAAACCTATCACTACCATTGTGAGAAGAACAACATCAACGGAAGAAAAACCCTTGTCCATTCTTGATAGACGAGCTATAGGATCTCATAGACATCGGCCCCTCACAAGTCGTGTACTGAGACAACTCTTATAAACACGCACGCGACGCGTGACGTGCGTGTCCCATGTCGCTTTCCTTTGCACGTACTGCAACAACATAGTGATGCGAAAAGACTAGACGTGAAGACTCCACATGTGGAAAACAAGTCAACGTTTTGACATGAAAGAGTCAGCGATGTTTTCGGCTTTCATTGGTTGTACCTGGTTCTGGCACTGACTGAATTTGTACATTCCGCACTTTTGGGTGATATCGCTCAAAGTAGAATTATAGCAGTGCAAGACCTGGACGGCTTGACACCTGCCTTCTTCTCTATCTCATCGCTTGCCTTGTTTGTATACCCAATATACTTGATCAAGAGCGGCGTTGTCTTTTGCATTTTGACACTGCGAGCAAGGTCGAAGTGTGAGATGCAAATCAGAAAGTCACTTGGACTGACTGAGCCTTATATGGGCTATGGGGAGCTCGAGCCCACGCCCGCTACCGCGTTGCAGCGTATGCACTGGCAGGTCAGATGCGTTTGGATCAATGGCATACATTTCTTCGCTCCCAACGGATGCAAATTTTGAGGAGGAGAAACTCATTGGTTACAAAGCCGAAGCTTTCTATCCCGTCCTTCTTGGTGAAGTCTGGAACTCAAGATATCAAACCGTCGCGAAGCTGGGCTTTGGGTCTGGCTGTGCCGCGATTTGCAGTTGAGTCGATCCTCACGACTGTTGTGATTGGATGCTAAAAACTTACAGGAAGGAGGCACTGCTCACCTTTAATCTTGCATTATTGACGAAGATCAATTTCAAGAGGTTGCCATTTCACATCACTTGAAAGGTGTCGATGCTGAGCACCCGGGTCAATCGTATCTGCGCGTGGCGCTGGAAGACTTCCACATCAAAGGACCGCTTGGTACTCATCAATGTCTCGTGTTTCCGGCGCTCGGTATGAGGTTAACAAGCTTACGAGATCTGTTCGACGAGGGAGCACTGGACAAAACTCTCCTGCAAAGATTCTTGCTTGTGATCATCGTGACGGCTCTGGACTTCATGCACCAGGCAGGAATAGTGCATACAGGTGAGATTAGTCTCTACTACCCAGTTGGAACAGTATGCTAAGTGCGGACTAGACCTGTCGCCTAACAATATCTTGATTGGGGCTGACAACACTGCACTGTCCAAGGTGACGGACGTTAGAGGAAGCCGAACTTGCTCGGCCCTTGCCACGGAAGGTATCGACGGACCGCACAATCCATGCCGACAACCTACGACCCGCCGTTCATCACAGACTTTGGTGCTGCTCGATTAGGTCACTCAGGTCAAAATTTCGGAGTCTTTCAAGCTCCAGAAATCATTGCAGGAATGGAATGGGACTTTCGAATAGATATATGGTCTGTCGGTGTCATGGTATGAGTCAAATCGCTCCTTGCTCTCCCTGATGGCTAAGTCACCTTAGTTTAAAAGATTTGGAACTTATTAGAGGATGGAAACCTGTTTAGTCCGTTCAAAGACGGCCATCTCAATGATGAGTTACACTTTGCCGAGATGATTGCCATGATGGGCCCTCCTCCAAAGGAGTTCTCGCAACGCAGCAAATTGGGTCGTGAATACTGGGATTCTGAAGGTGAAGTCATTCAAATTTGGGGTCACGATCTTGCTTCGCCATCAACTTGACTGACAGTTCAAGGTGACTGAGTCGCTGCTACGCCAATCCCTGGACAAACTCTCGAAACACGTGAGAGACGTTTGAGAGGCCAAGACAGGGAATCACTACTTGCTCTCGTACGAAAATACTGAGATGGCTCCCGGAGGAGAGGCCATCAGCTCAAGACTTGACGTTATCACCTTTTGGAATTGGGTCAGATCGAATGGATTTTCAATGGCCGGGTGCCGCAGACATACTTACGAATCCATGTTCCTGAAGAACATGAATCCAAATGCCGCAATCGGCTTTCTCTCTAATTTGGTGCCTCTGCGGATCTTTTGCATTTCCTTGATCACGAGGTATTTTGACAACACAGAGGCGCGCTCTCGTGGCGTCCATATTGTAGGCAATCCCTCATAGCTCCATACAGCTGCGCTCGCATGATTTCGAATTACCTGCGATCTTCGCATAGCTAAATTATAGTTCTCATTCATGCAGTCTAGAGTTTTGAGACGTGCATTTTTCAGTCCTGGGTGACTGCAGCATGCTTGCGGACAGTCTTTGGCTGGACGTGGACCGTACATGATATAAGAAATCATCCTGATCGTGGTTGCAGTGACGATCGATCGTTGCCGGTTTTTGCGTTATCTGACTGAGCATGTAATGACCTCCACAATCCTGTTTGCATGATCTTGTTTTGCTGTGAGAGCAAAGTCCGTGCCGGGTTCGGCAAACAAAATCAACGTTGATCGCACCACGTATCTAGTAAGCGGTATGTAGACTGTAAATCTGCTACCAACTTACAATCCATCAGCCGCCCAACCCTGAAATCGCTGACCATCCCTTCGAAACATAGTTGTTGATTTCACCGTGTTATGCGATGGAGTAGTACAACCCAACACTAACCCGATGTATGCAGCCAAGTCAGGGTCAGCCAATAACAGTTTTGTGGAGAGCTGATCGGAGGGTGACGTGCGGCAAGCGCCCGACCTCTTGCGACGAATCGGCAGACCAGGCGTGGTCTGAGACAAGGACCTCCACCCAGCCCGTGCTGTACACCGAAAGCCAGATCTACAGTACCGCGTACTGCATTACGTGCAGATCATCCCATCCGCCGTTTGTCGGAAACCTCTGGGTCGAATACTCCAGATTCAAGCAGGTGGGGAGCGCAGATGGCGCCGAACCTCTCCACGATTCAGCATGACCTCTTGCAAGCCATGTTGCTCGAGGCCACGATGTCCAATGCAGAGATCGCAACCACAATTGAATGCAGTGAACGCTCAGTAAGATCTGCTCGCTTGAACATTCTCCATTCCGGATCCACTAGAGCACCATCGAACGGAGGAGGTCGTCCAGCGAAGATCACATCGTCAATGAAAGCCGCACTCTGGGAGTATCTTGTCGAGAAACCAACGCTGTATCAAGAAGAGATGGTGGTGTTTCTTAAAGAGAAGTTTGGAGTACAAGTAGCAAGATCTAGTGTAGCGCACGTCCTGAAAACTATGGGTTGGTCGAAGAAAAAGGCACGATACGTGGCGATGGAGCAAAATGCGGACCTGCGTGACTTCCATCTTCATAAGATATCACAGTACGCTTCCTACCAGCTGGTATTCGTCGACGAGTCGGGCTGTGACAAGCGCGTGGGGTACAGGCGGACCGGTTGGTCGCCGGAAGGAGTGACACCGGTGCAGGTAGCTCGCTTTCGCCGGGGCGAGAGGTACCAAATCCTTCCCGCTTATGCACAGGACGGTCTTGTATATGCGAAGGTGTACGAGGGGACGACCGACGGCTCCGTCTTCGAAAATTACATACGGGGACTGCTGCTGCACTGCGGCGAATGGCCCCAGCCGAAGTCTGTGCTGGTGATGGACAACGCTTCCTTCCACCACAGGCCAAACGTCAAAAAGATGTGCGACAATGCCGGTGTAATCCTCGTCTATGCCTCGCCGTATTCACCAGACCTGAACCCGATCGAAGAGTTCTTTGCCGAGCTCAAGACTTTCGTCAAAAAGCACTGGTGCGTGTTGGAGCAGGACCAAGCGATGGGATTCAAAGAATTCCTGGAATGGTGCCTTGCCACAGCAGGTTCGAGGGCAAGTAGTGCTGAAGGACATTTCAGACATTCAGGATTGACAATTACCCACTCGTGAATTTGTCAAATTATCATAAATGAACCAATATGCCTTGATCGAAAGACCCGGAGCGAGACAAAGTAAAATTTAACACAATGCTTGTTCACGAGTTCAGCCGCTCAAGTGCTCTCGCCCTGCCTGCTTTGCACCCACTCGCCGATGTCTTCGACAGAACGCTCTGCAATGCCTTCGAGTATGCCTCCGTCTACCAAAAACTTTGTGTTTTTGCGCCTATGAAGCTGTTCAAGATTCCAACCATGTTTTAGCACCGCGTCGCCCGCATTGCTAAACTACGTTTTCAGATCGTCACTCGAAACTTGAGATCGTTGCCACTCTGTGTATTCTTGCACGACAACATCTCGCTGACCCACAATTTTGAGACGCTGTTGCCTGAAATGAGGCTCAGTTGTGCCAGTGGGCAACGTCCTTGAAATAGTCGGATCTCCAGGGAGCACGTTGGTGATTTGTATAGGTGGCATGCCGCTCGCCGAAGTATGCCTCGATTTCAGCTGGTGCTCGAAACGTTGCTGCTCTACAGCATATAGTTTCTGGCGCACATCGTCTGGCACGTCATTGTGGATCTCCAGCTTGTTGCCTTCCTCCTTGTACCGCAACAGGCGCCTCAATTTGTGTGTCAGGAGCCGGTAGTGCTTCTTTCCCGTGGTGTCGCGCCAGCAGTGGGGACCGAGATGGCAAGGGGGCCCCGGGCAGCGCATGAGCTCGTATACCTGACGCCACACCGCCCCTTGGCCTGAACCCCGGTCCCGCTCCGTCTGTTCGTCCAGCTCGGTAAGCATACGCTGGGTGGCAGACTGCCGGCCCCGCTTATTGCGTTCGGCAGAACTGTCTTTGGGCACGCTGACGAGATCTGCGTAGGGAAAAGTCAGATCCACCCTAAGTTTTGTGCCATTGCGAAAACGGTCACCCCACGCAACCAGCTGGGCTTCAACGGCACCCCACTCAACGTTCAGGCCCTTGAATTGTTTGGTCAGCTTGCGCTCGGAGCGGTCGTTCACTGACACCAGCACGATTGTCTCTTCCGCACGTGGCCTCCCGTCGAGCCCTATCTTCTTTCTCTGCACACGCTTGACTTTGGGCTGGAGGATCTGTGTCCAGTACGCTGCTGGCGCCAGGACGATGTCTTGTTCTGTATCTCTCGACACCACTTTCTTGTTCCTTTTGTTCTTTCCGCTGTGGGTGACCTTCCATTCCACGGCGTAGTGGATGCTGGTTGGTGGGCTCTCGTTGTATGTGTGACCTTCTTGCCATTCTTCCAGCTGGAGCAGCCTCAGCCCTGGCTGAATCTGAGACACCTGTTCCGTGGCGATGTGGTTCGGTACCGGGCCGGCAGGCCGTGCAGCCACCATCTGCGCGATCGGCGCGGCTGTGGAGGGAGCTGTACCGGCGCTTACAGCCTGTCTAGGCTCCCAATACTGTACAGGGTCTCGCGGTATCGCCTTCACCCCCACACTCTTCGATCAAGTATCTTGACAGGGATCCTGCTGACTCGGAGCGGCCCGGGTGGCGGCTCAGCCGATATTGAAGCGTGGAGTGGGAGGTCAACTAACGACCAGACTGTGAACTGCTAAACAGCCGACTGCCTTGGTGAGCGCGAAGCGCGCCGAGCAGCTCGCAGTCCCTCCATCCACACCTTTGGTCAGGCTCGTCAATCATTTTCCAGAGTCCACATCATGGCATTCTAGAGCTTAGAGGTATCGCTCTGCAAGGGCTTTCCCTTACGGTACAGTACATTCGCCCATATACCAAGATAGTCACCGCGTGCAGTTTGTTCTGTCTCGGCAAAGCTGCTGGAATTGTGTGCCATGTGAACACGTTCTTTCCTCCTCCCCTCGACAACATCCATCATGTGCCTCTTCACGCGTCCAACGCCGGCGAAGGTATGGCGCCGAATCTGGCAACCGCACAGCGCGAGCAAGTTCACGCGATGATTAAAGCTGGATCCCTCACCGCTGCTCAGATAGCAGAGGTGGCCGGCTGCAGCAAGCGATCCGTCAAAGCGATACGTTCGAATATCCGGGCCTTTGGAAGTCCCAGAGCTCCTACAACAGCGCCACCCGGTCGCTCGCGCAGCATTACGCCAGTGATGTTTGATGCCTTGAAGGAGATGCTGCTCGGAAAACCCGATCGTCAACTGGATGAGCTCGCAGCATTTCTTCACGAGGACTTCGACGTGGAAGTGTCAAACTCTACGATCAGCCGAACATTAAAGGCAGAAGGGTGGTCAAAGAAGGCAATTCGGCGCAAGTGCATTCTCGAGAGCAACGTCTCGCGCCTTCTTGAAGTCCGCTTTCAGTCTCGCGTCAAACACTCTTGACTGATGCCATTCACTGTACTCGTCAAGCGCCACATCGCGGAAACCCGGAAGGTCAAGGTCTCTAGGACTGGACGCCTTGGAAGAGGCGATTGCTGCCTCAGGCTGTGAGACCGACAAAGTGCCAGCACTACCAGGCAGGACATTGTTGATAGTGATGGGTGGGAGGCCGCTGGCATCATGCGACGACGTCTTGTGCTTCTTTTGCGCGTGTGCTTGCTGCTCCGCGTAGAGCTGGTCACGCACCATTTCCGGTACGTCATCATGTGACTCCAATCGTCCACCTTCTTGAACGTGCCGAATCAAACTTCTCATGTGATGGACATTCAAACGGTAATGGGTCTTGCCATCAGGGTCGCGCCAGCAGTAAGGGCCTAAGGCGCAAGGGGGACCCGGACAACGCATGAGGAGGTAGACGTCACGCCACGTGGAAGGTGTTCCCGACGCCTCTTCGGCGTCCAGCTAAGCTGCGCGCTCAGCCAGCATCCGCTGCGTGGCGGAGCCGCCTCGTGCGGCACTAGCGGGGGCAGCAGCATGCACGTCCACATAGTCGAACGAGATTTCAACCCTAAGATCCTTGTCGGCGCGTAAAAGTTCGCCCCAGCTCAGCAGCTGTTTCTCTACAACCGACCAATCCACGTTGATTTCATCAAAGCGTCTGACCAGGTCACGTTCAGAGCGCTCGTTCACTGACACGACCACATTGCTGTCGTCGGGCTTTATCCGCTTACCACTTGCTATCTTTTTACCGAGTAGAGCATTCAGCTTTGTGTGTAGAAACATGGACCAATACACAGCCGGAGCCAGCACAATATCCTGTTCCGTATCTTTCGCGATCATTCTGTTGTTCAACTTGACCTTCCAGACGATCGTGTAACGTATGCATACCGGTGGATTTGCACTTTAGTCTTTTCCTTGATCCCAGTCGTCCGTTTGCAGCAGACATAGCCTGTCCGGGTCTACATATGACGCGCTTGGCGAGGCGGAAGCGAAAGGCGACGGCGACGAAAACGGCCGAGGGGCGCCAGGGTCAACGATTGGGCCTGAAGATCGCGCTTCGGGTGACAGCCACCGGTCCCAGTCCTCCATAAGAGTCAATTCTGGGAATAGACTTCGTTGGTCAAATTTGGTTCCAAAGCTGCAAGCGGAGCGATAGCTGCGGGCTGCTGACGTGATCCACACTACGCACAGGTCGGGCTGCTGGACAAGGAGCTATCGGCAGATCTGCACTGCTGTATATTGTGGTGCAAGGAGGCCAGCTTACCGCTTGATGCTGTGCATCAAGAATGTGTTGTAAGACATGGACAACGCACGCGAATGGCAAGTGCGAAGTGCACATGGCTGTGGCCAGGTGTCTCGATGAGCTTCGGAGACGTTCTATGGAGAGTGGAGCCACAGGTCACGTGCCATAGCTTGACTTAGTTGAGAGTATCACGTGACATTAATTGAAGAAAAATCTTAGACCACGGCTGGTAGATGTGACAGCTTGAGGAACGGTGTCAGCCAACAAGACGCGCAATGCTAGTAGTACATATGCTAAGTGGTCGCGACGCGGTTTGTACCCGGTCAAATTTGGTCAGCAAGAGCGTTCTTGTGCGCAAGCTCATCCGAATACACCAACCCTAACACTGCAAAGTCATCATTAAGACATTGTCAAAGCTGATTCACGGCCGGTATCTTCGGTTCCACCAACATGACCCAGACTACCCGTGGCCAAGTCACAGCGCGGGGAGACTCCGCAAGCTGTTAGCTGTTTTTCAAGAACACAACGTTGCCGAAAAATAGCTGCTGATAAGCGACATCGCTCAGTAGAGTGCCTTGGTTGGATTGGTGACAAGCTCCCACTACAACGATCAATCGCAGGATACGTTGAATCATAATGCGCAGAAAGGTCTCCAACAGTGGCCACATAGTCATGCTTTTTGGTCGCCATCTTCCAATAGCCAAGGATGCTGGAGAAGCTCTCTTGCACTTTTTCTTTCCTCTGGCAACCAACGAAGCATGGACTGCAAGAAGTCGACGATCGTTGCTTTATTCTTCACTTTGAGATGTTTTGCTCGGTGTTCCAAGGATAAGGGAGCAATAGGAGGGTCTGCACTCCACTTCCCTGGTTCGAAACAAGTTGATCAGCGCACCAGCCTGCAAGGCGATGGGAGTTCTAAATGGCAAAAGACCTACCTGACTCGTCAAAGAGACGGCTTGCATGTGGGCTTCTGCGCAGAAATGCCTCGGGGGGTTCCCCAAGTAGGTTCACAATCTCATTGATGTGATAGCGGTTATTGTGTAACCCCTCGCTGTCTGAGCCGTCGAATAGATGTTCGACATGCAGCATTTCCCATAGCTGAAAGCAGTCAGTGTCTTGCAAAGGGTCACAGAGTAGAGAAAAATATCTCACTACACAAGCAGCATTCCAAATGTCCGCGGGATGGCCCCAGTCAAACTGCATGAGGATTTCAGGCGATTTGTAAACCTCTGGCTGGATCTCTGTATATGGCTGCGGTACTCCAATGCGAGCTTCACCAAGATCGCACAAAATGGGTGGCCCATATGCATTCTCTCGAGGACGTCGAAAAGCACGAGATGCGTATATCGTTCTTTCTCCGTTGACGATTTTCCGATCGCTCGGCTCAAGGAATTCTGCCTCCTCATAGTCTGCCAAGATACTTTGATCCTCGACACGCAGCATGATATTTGAAAGTTTCAGGTCTATTTTGAGAAGTATTAGTTAACTCAGCTGAATGATGAATGGCGACTACCATACCACAATGTGTCACGTTTGCTTCCCTGTGCAGGAAGTCTAGTGCTTCTAGCAAGCTTCTCATGACCATCTTTGCAAGTTCTTCAGGTAATGGCTGAGGAGGTCCTCCGAGTCTTTGGAAAGCATACAATGTGCTTTGAAGTGGTCTATGGACTATACACACATGTATAGCATCTTGAGAGCGCTCGATATCGAAGATGTCGAGTGCCTGTCGGACATTGTGATGTTCTGGAGATGTTATGTTTAGATGCCCGAAGTGGTCGTAAACAGATTTCTCGCGATTGGTACGTCTGAACGGAGTTCTGATATATATTTTTACAACGACGTATTCATTATTCCTGCCAGATCTGTGTCAGGCCATCCCATTGTATCATGTGGAAATCATGTCATGTTTTACCAAAGATCACGGCAGAACCACACTGTTGAGTTCGCACCATAGCCTAGTTTGCCGATGACATGATAGCGAGATTTGATCTTGTCCCCCAAACGAACGGGGTAGAACTCCTCAGGGTCGTAGTCAGGGAGACTCTCTTCCTCGAAGACACCATTAGACATAGGTCGTGATTGAGTCGTGATGCTCCTAGGATATAGCAAAGCGTTGGGTGGCCGTCGTGAGAGGGATATTCTGTGGCTGTGTTGTCGTGATAGTGAAAGGAATGATGCGCATCTGTTGCACGAATATAGTCGACGGGAGATACTGCCCAAAGCACGCTTCAACAACATGTCTCCATGTCAGTAAATGGTTTGCGAGGATTTTGTCCGCATCACCGCGTCGCCTACGCATGAGCATTCGCGATGGATGTGACCGACAATCATGACGCTGCAGAAGCGCTTGTTGACGCTTTCCCGTGCGACGCCGCAGCCACTTGGAACGGATGCCGGTGTTCCCCGCTGCCAAGGTTCGTGTGTTCTGAAACGCATTCCTCCTCAAATTTCATTAACTTATGCATGACCAGACATTGTGGGGTATCGAATGTCGCTTAAACACCATACGCAGACGCAGGCGCCTAATGGAATCGACTATCGATTCCGCGCGATGGCTGGCATGAGCACCAACGGTGCAATGAATACGCATTAGATGTAGAACATAAAAGCCTTCGAAATGCCGGGTTCCGGTCCGCGACGAGACAACTCACACAGGCAAAAGGGACTTCAACCATAATACAACATCGAGCACGATAGCAACATGGTATCGTCAACGGCGAGAAGTCTCATCAACTATGTTGGCAAGGTCACTCCGTCACAGATCACCAATCCCACCTGGAAAAGTGGCGTACAGAAGTTTTGCGAGAACTTTGAGACACAAGTAAGCTCAACTGAACGAACATCGAAGAATATGCTGACGCAACGTAGAATGAAGACACCGATGTCAAAAACGCTGAGATTCGGTATGGAATTTGAAAGATTCGTGTTACACGCTCGTTCAATCATTGACGTATACAGGGGCGCAAAGCCTCACAAGTCGAATGACGACCCGGACGACCCAAACGACGTGATCTCCGTTCGGTTCACCGACAGCAACGGGAAAAGAGTGGCTTCAGCACACATCTACGAGGATGGGAAAGGGAAAGTTGTGCGATGGTGATGTCGCATTCATTGCGATTAGCACAACCTGGACGAGCCTACCATGGGATAAGTTGAGATGGGTTTAACATTACCATTGACTGCTGCTGGGATACCATGCTTTGTCGATCGATTGATCGGGACTGCCACAGGCCGAGGGTAATTTAGTGTATTGAAGAATACTATATTATGTCTTTGAGGCTTTTTCCATCTCAAGCCAGTACGTCTACGAAGGCGTGTAGTCTAGACATGTTCACTGTGCGTAAAGTGCTCGTGTACATGATTTAGTATCGCATGACACCTGTCTGATCTTTTCGGCGAGCTAGTCTTAACGTCACGGCACCGTTGATGTCAACCAGTCCACTCCAGTCCTCGACCAATATCGCTTAGCTGACCGCAGTATGCATACTGCATGGCCAGCTCACACTGCGTCGCAAAGTGGTCGAGGTCAAGCAAGATATGGTCTCAGCACCACTGCAGCGTAGCACAACATTCTCTAGTGCTCGAGCTAATACCGCTAACAGCCAGGGAGTCTAGAGGCTGGTCACCGATCATGGAAGAAAGAGATAGCTACGACTACCTTGGGGAATATGGCAACGATGACAGTGATCGTGACATGATGCAAGAGAGCTTGAACAGTGTCATCGAAAAGAACATCGAGGACGGCTGATAGAATGACCTAGTGGCATGTATAGCGGGGATTAAGATGCATAGCACAAGGTTTTTTAAAGGCGGAAGCGAAAGCAATGAACAGATCTCCAACCATGGTTAGCAGAGGTGAAGGTGATAGCTTGAGGAACGGTATGAATCGAGTAAGACGCACAACGATAGTACCACACATGCTGAAAGATCCCGCCCAATTTGTATGCGATCACGTTTGATCGGGAAGGGCGTCCTTGTACGCGAATTCATCAGGATCAAAGGCCGCATCCGCCGCAAGACCGATCTTATCATCATCGCGTACAGTACAAACCGTTACTCGCCATACATATTGCCATTGTGTTGTTGAGTTCCCTTACCCTCAGCCAAAGGGCGATCGTATGTGTGGCTTAGGCCACCAACAGGGCCACGGTAGCTCGAATGGATGCGGTCGCCGTTGTGTTCACTTGCCCCGTCGCGAGCGCATGGCGCGATAAAATTGTGGCCGCGTGCTTGCATCAACGAGCGCGCTGCCTCGGCCACGAGAGGGTCTTGCTCGGCGGCGACATCCGCGAGTAACGAAAGGCTACCATTATCCATGTCTTGCACCTCTTCCGCACACAGCTCTTTCTGGACCGAAGCGCGAGCTGGGAATAGCGAGACAAGCTGGCTGGTCAGCTCCGTTATGTCGCCGACCAGGCGATCGAGGTCGTTCTTGCCATACAGTGCCCAGGCGGTTCTCTTGACGATGGTAGTCTTCGGCAGGCGACGAGATACGAGCGAGCTGATCTTCTTGTGCAAAGTGAGACCGTCTGCATTGAGTGCTATAGTGCTCTCAACCTGCTTGTTGCGCGCCTCGAAGCGCTTCGACGCTATGCTGGCATCGTCGAGCAAGTCGGTGATTTGGCGGAGCGCGGCCTCGGCTTGCTGCACTTCGTGTTGGGGCACGGAGGACGCGGGGAGGCTGCTGGCTTTGGCGGGGGAGGCGTCCAGGCCTAGGGCTGCACCCCAGCGCGACAGCTGGAGCCTCGACAAGTCGAGTTTTGTCTGGTTTGTTTCGAAGTCGCGGGCGTACTGCTGGCCGAGGCGGATATAGCCGTAGCTGTCCACCGCATCGTTGAACAGGCCTGCGAGGCCGACGATGCCCAAGGCGAGCTCTGCGATAATCTTAGCGGTAACAGCACTCACACAGCTGGTGGTCGAGCTAGGCGGACGCGTGGGTTGACCGGGGGTGTTAGCTACTGTCCACTACAGTATTTGTAGGCGTGGTGGATTTGACTGTTTGCGCTTGCGCATGTAAGTGGCGGCTCTAGCACTGTTCGGTGCCGGGACACGGTAGGCAGCAGCCAGTCTGGCATACGAGATGCAAGGCGAAGCAGCCACCACATACGATAGCAGCTGAATCTGCAGCGTGGCAGTGCCATTCAGCCACCATTACTTTGAGACGACCTCGAAGCGCTGTGCCTAGCCACGTGCTGCATGCAGCTGCTCTGCCTCGAGGTATTTGGACCGGACCTCTGCGCAGCAGACTGCGGCTGGATGTTTGTGCGACAATCCCGGAAGGACGAGTACCCCCGGGCATCATCACCAATTGCTCGCAGCGCAGTGCGACAACCTCCTTACCTTTTGCAAGAGGCCCCGACGCAGGGAAGATGGCTGCGGTTCTGCCCACTTCGCACACCTACAACGGTCCCGCCGCGGGCGGTAACGCCAGGCAGCTCAATGGAGATGTCAGGGGACAAGTCCACCTAGGTGACAAAATTTACTATGGGAGGTTGGACACGAATGCCCATGTTTACTTTCATACCAACATGTGCACTGATTCTTTGCTGCAGATCACCATCGGATTTTCGCAGTAAGTACCGAACGTGATGGGCTCGCAAGGCCACGCGCTGCTATCAAATGCCGGACCACTTCAAAGCTCACAAGACCAGACAACTGTCTAGCAGCCATCGGTGCCGTCGATCCAAACGCTGTCATGAGGGACATCATGGCTAGAAAGCACTCTCCTCTTCCAGAATGCTACTCGTGGATCGAGAACGACCCGAATGTGAAACGATGGGACGAAGATGCAACGTGCCGCCTTCTCCGCATTGGCGGTGATCCTGGCAAGGGTAAGACCATGCTGATGATCTCCTTGGTACAGAAGCTGGAAGTGATGCATGGGCGATCACCCACGACCTACTTTTTCTGTCAGAGCACGGACAGTAGACTCAACTCCGCGACTTCCGTGTTGCAAGGCCTCATCTGGCATCTGGTGACATCAAACCCAGACCTCGGCGAGGAATTCGATAATAGCTTCCGAACGCGAGGAGCGAAACCGTTCTGCACAGCAACTGCTGACTTCGCCGAGCTGTCGAAGCTGCTGTCGGAGCTCTTGTCGCATCCTCTGGCGACCCGGATCAATGTACTGGTGGACGCCTTGGACGAATGCGATGTCGACAAAGACAAGCTACTGAGATTCGTCGCCGAAGACAGCAGGCAGGGGAACTCCAAGGCTAAATGGCTGGTATCGAGCCGTAACCATCAAAACATCACGGGGAAACTCAATATTCTAAGCGCCAAACTGACAACAGTCAGCCTTGAGCTCAACTCTGCTCATGTAGGAAAAGCTGTTGACAGGTTCATCGAGATACAGATCGAGGAGCTTGTAACAGAGAAAGGTCTTCTCTCAGAAGATGAGGAGAAGCTGAAACATCAGCTGAAGCGAAAAGCAGACGCAACCTTCCTCTGGGTCGCGCTGGTCTTGAAAGAGCTTGAACAGGTAGATGGATGGGAGATCCTAGGAATTGTGGAAGCAGTCCCGAAGACGCTCACGGAATTCTATGGACGAATGCTGCAACAAATCTTGAACCAGCGCTCAAAAGTGGCAGCTCTATGCGAAAGCACCATGCGCGCTATAGTCGTCGCCCAGAGGCCACTGAGCTTGGCGGAGCTGGCAATTGTAGCTGAACTTCCTGAGCGGGAGTTCTCTAGGCAGGAACATATCTCCCAGCTTATCCGATCATGCGGGTCCTTCGTGGACATCCGGGACGACGTTTGCTACTTCGTGCACCAGTCAGCCAAAGACTTCTTCCTCGACACGAATGCAGGGAGAGAAATTTTCCAAGATGGCCTGATGGCTGAGCACGAGCAAATTGTCAATCGGTCGCTCGGTGCAATGAGCAAATTACTCACGACCGACGACATTTGCTCGCTGAAATACCCAGGAGCTCCACCTCCGGACAGCCAAAAGATCTTGGCATCGCCGTTGCAGCCGATCAAATATGCATGCACCTTTTGGATGGTCCATTTAGAGCTTTCACTGGAAAGTACCGTCAGCACTCACAACAATCAAGCCGGACGCCTTGTCCCCGATGTGGCAGCACGAATCTACAATTTCTTGGCGGAGAAGTACCTCCGTTGGGTCGAGGCTCTGGCAAATCTGGGCCAATTCAATGTTGCTATCTCGACACTAGAGAGTCTCGAGCGACTGTGTGCAGTATGTCACATTCCAGGTCTGAAGCTCGGTGGTATGCTGATATTGACACAGGGATTGGCAGACACCAGATTATGCAACGCATTCAAGGACATGAAAAGAATAGTCATGCAATGCGGGGTCGGTGTAAGTGAAGCACCTCTGCAAATCTATTCGTCGGCACTCGCCTTTACCCCTTTACGCAGCGAAACGAGGCAGAAGTTGGAAGGATGTTGTGCAAAATGGCTTGCACGGCCGCTGCCACGAGTGGCTTTGCAGTGGGATGCCGCACTACACACGCTCGAAGGCCATAGCGGGGGGGTTGAGGCGGTGACGTTCTCGCCTGACGGGCGGCGGCTGGCGTCGTGTTCATACGACTCGACCGTCCGACTTTGGGACTCTGACACAGGCGCAGCCCTGCACACGCTCGAGGGCCACAGCGCTCGGGTCAACGTGGTGACATTCTCGCCTGACGGGCGGCGGCTGGCGTCGTGTTCTGACGACTCGACCGTCCGGCTTTGGGACGCTGACACAGGCGCAGTCCTGCACACGCTCGAGGGCCACAGCAAGGAGGCCAAGGCGGTGACATTCTCGCCTGACGGGCGGTGGCTGGCGGCGTGTTCTGACGACTCGACCGTCCGGCTTTGGGACGCGGACACAGGCGCAATCCTGCACACGCTCGAGGGCCACAGCGCTCGGGTCAACGCGGTGACGTTCTCGCCTGACGGGCGGCGGCTGGCGTCGTGTTCTTACGACTCGACCGTCCGACTTTGGGACGCTGACACAGGCGCAGTCCTGCACACGCTCGAGGGCCACAGCGACTGGGTCAACGCGGTGACGTTCTCGCCTGACGGGCGGCGGCTGGCGTCGTGTTCTGATGACAAGACCGTCCGGCTTTGGGACGCTGACACAGGCGCAGCCCTGCACACGCTCGAGGGCCACAGCCACAGGGTCGACGTGGTGACGTTCTCGCCTGACGGGTGGCAGCTGGCGTCGTGTTCTGACGACGAAACTGTCCGGCTTTGGGAAGCTGACATAGGCGCAGCCCTGCACACGCTCGAGGGCCACAGC
>JACWFN010000007.1:1200000-1601302 GCA_019775635.1 Cladosporium sp. VS III D KN 1
TTCATACGATAAACATACTCCTCCTTCGGCCTACTAGGCTCCACCTGATCGCGATTAATATAAACCAGCATCCCCTTCCACTCCGGCTCAGCAGTAATATTCGCCGGTCCAGTCTTATCATCCCCAGGCCAAAAGTCACAGCTCAGCAGTTCCTTCGTATAAGCGAACGGCACGCCCTCGTTGCGATCTAGTCGTTTTTCATCACTGGGTTGGAGAGAGTAGACGAGACCCCAGACTTCATTTTCGTACGATCCCGTCTCGTCGGAGTTTGGTTGGTGGTGTGAGATCTCGACGACGTTTGCGTAGCCGCGTTCGTTGATGAGCCATGTGTAGTTGTTCAGCCGCGCCACGCCGAGGTATTCGGAGTGAGGACAGCGTTGTTGCATTTGGTGGCGCCAGAGGTTGGAGCCGTAGCCGAAGTAGATTGTGGTGTTTTTGTTCGCCATGCTTGCAGGATGTGGTGAGAGAGCGTCGCTCGTTGTGGCGGGAGGTGAGGTGAGAGAGTGTGGTGCCAGGAATGCTTGGGAGATGTAGTTCCAGATCCTCATGATATCTATCTTTCCTCTCTAAATGTCTGATATTCTTGACCTGTAACTTGATTTATGTATGTCTCAGCTTGGGTCTTAACCGTGATGAGAAATGTACGCTGAAACAATGCATTGCGCTGACACATGTGTTGATGGAGTTGCGCTTCTAATGCTCGTCCAGAAACGCCAAGGAACGAGTCGAGAGTTCACCGACTAATGTGTTCATTCAAGCAGCAGAATCACATTACGATGCAGCGCCACAGACGAGAAAAACTACTTCAGAAAAAGGGTATATTCTAATTGGTATCTGCTATGCATGTTTGCTCTTTTCACACCCATGTTTCCATACCCAATGTCACGAGAAAAGCACTTCTTGGAAAAGTGTACGGAAGAAGCATTCGCTCTGCGATGCCATAACAAAACTAGCTGCTGGTGAGACAATCGTCGCTAATGTTGGGACGGTCTTCACATCTCCTTCTGCAGCTCGAGGATCTTCTCGTAGAGCTCTAGAGCGAACTGTTGTCGGACCTGGTCTCAGGTGTTAGCATCATTGTTCACAAATCTGAGTCAGGAGCATTCGAATTACCTTTATCTGCAGCATCTCCAGGGTATCTCTGCCATCGAAAGTTCCAAGGAAGTACATGAATCCGTTTGTGGGAGCGTCTCCGCTGGGAGTGCCGAACTTGATTTCCTTTTTGATGGGTGTGTTCAGAACGACACGGTGCGAGCCATCAGCGCGCATGAGGAATCTGGCCTTGGGTTTGCTGTTTTCTTCGCCGTTATCATCGTACTTGACGTTCAGCCTCAACACACCTAAGCCGCGCTCGCGCCACTCTTTCTTGCCGTCAGGGAGAGTGAAGTAGTTGTACAACTTGGCTCGGCATGAGTATGCTGTAGTCTCATCCTCCTCGCCGGTCTCAACATCTTGCTCGTAGAATCTCTCATCCTTCTCATCCTCAGCGGCTGGCAGAGGGCTCTTTGTTCCAGTAGCATCGTCGTCACCATCGTCGTCGCCCTCGTCGTCATCATCTGCAGGTGCACCAAATGCCGCTTTTGCTTTAGTCGCACCAGATAGAGGGGTCGATTTGCCACTAGCAAAACTGGTGAGACCTCCTGAACCGCTACCAAAGCCAGAGCCTCCGAGCCCTGAACCGAGTCCGCTAGACTGGCCGATTTTACCGAAGCCAGAAGCACCTGATCCAAAGCCGCTTGTAGAGCTCTTAGCTGCGCCGAAAGCCGACTGCTGTCCAAGTGAGCCTCCAAAAGCACTCGCAGCTGGCTTTGCGTTTTCGTCGTTTGCGCCGGCGCCGATAGGGCTCTTGCTACCTGAGCCGAAGCCGCCACCGGAACCGAAGCCTCCACTGCTCTTGCTTGCTGTAGCAAAAGGAGAAGATGTCGAGTTTGCGAGCGAGCTGAAACCCGAGGATGCAAATGCGCTAGAAGAGGTCTGAGGTTGTTCCGATGCCGTAGGGGGTTTCTTGTTGGTGAGAGAACCGAATGGCGAGGCGGCAGAAGTGTTGGCAAAGCCACTTGTGGGCGGGATCTTGGTTGTCTCCGTAGTGGTCTGGTTTTCACTCTCTGCAGATGCCGAATTTCCTTGAATCTTACTCCTCTTGACTTTCGGGCTCACAACAGTCTCTCCAGCAGCTTCAGTCTTGCCTGTCATAGGGTCTGGCGTACCAACGCGGTCGCTGGCATGCAGGGTCACACCGCCATTCACTACCGCCGGCTCGATAGCAGGAGATTGGGCCCTTGATCTTTCGCCTGAGATTTTGCGCTTGTGCTCGTTGAGATCGTCGTCCTCAGCTGTGCTATCTCGTGACCGCTTGCGAGTGTGGTGACGTGCAGACTTGGCCGTCGCATCTGTGTGTGGTGTCTCTCCCACCTTTCCGCTACCATTTTCAGTAGCGAGATGCCTCTCTTCTCCTTCAGCCACCGTCGCTTGCTCGTCTCCTGCCGACTGTGCTCCTGCGTTCTCTATCTCGTTCGCTGCTGCTCGTGCCTCTTCAGACATGCCTCCGATCGAGGCTTTCTTGAGCTGCTCGCGCACAGGCTTCTCGGCTCCCTCGACGTCCTGTGCGGCCATGACGCCTGAATCCTGTAGAATTCGTTCACAAGATGTGCTGCGGAGTCCCAACTTTGGCGACTTGTCGGTGGGTGTCAACCTGCGACCCGGCGGGCGGACGGACGTATTAGGTCAGCAGTGACGATCCAGAAAAGGAGATTGGTTTTTCTGGCCAGTGTGCGGAAATTCGGGTGACGATAGACACAAAGTGTGAGCCAGAAATTTACGGTAGGCGAAGGAGGCTTGTAGGGTGGTGTTGTGGTGGTGCACTTGCAAAGCTGCAGAGCGTTCAGATCGGGCTTGAGGTGGGGGCGGGAATTGGCTGGGTCACACAAGCTGGTTGCTGTAGTATAAATCCGCTACGAGTTGGTGATGTACACAGATGTTATGACGGATATGACCCTTGTATGCTTCAGCATAATATATTGACTAAAGCTCAGTCACGCAAACCAGCGGCATGATCTCGAAGTCACAGCATCATGCGTCCCAACAGCTACCTCCGTATGTCACGAGCGACTCCGCACTTCTCCTGAGGCAAATGCAAATACCGTGTATCATCATTTATTCGTATATACGTACTCTATAGTAGCATACTTTATCTGTTCTTGGGCAGCTTGGCTTCTGCCTCGAAATAAGCCTCTCCAAAGGCATTGTACCAGGTATCGACCAAGTCCTTGCCCATGCCAGCAGAGATAACATCCTTGTCCTGCTCCAACTGCTCAACGACCTCCGTGATGAACTCATCGATGGTGAGCGCACTGGCGCCTTTCTCCTTCTTGTTGTCGTCTGGGTTCTCACGCTCACGGTGCAAGTCTGTGCCAACACTGGGCGGCACAATCTCCACCACTCGAACGTCAGTCTTGTCCTTTGAGAGCTGGCTGCGGAGGTTCATGGTCCAGCAATGCATCCATGCCTTGGTACCGTTGTATACCTGATCAGAATGTTAGTTTTTCTCCTCTACAAGCGTATATGCGCAGCTGCGCAGACTCCGAACGTACCGGGTTGATGATGCTGAACGGGTTGATGCCCAGCACCGAGGAGACGTTCATGATGACAGCTCCACTGCCGCCTGCTGAGTGAGCCTTCAGGTGCGGCAATAGATTGAGCGTCAAATGCATCGGTCCATGAATGTTGGTGTTGAGCTCGTTGTCGGCCTTCTTCAAGAACTCCTCCGAGTTCATCTTGTTAACGTCCAAGGGCCGTTGCACGCCAGCATTGTTGACCAGACAGTCGATTTCCTTGTGTTCGGTAGTCAACTTGTGCACGAAGCTTTCTATCGAGTAGATATCGGAGGTATCCAAGACATAGTAAGGAGCGTCGTTCAGGTTCTTCGAGGCATCCTGTAGTTTTGACTCGGTGCGGCCAGCGATGATGACCTTCTTGCCTTGGGAGACGAAGTATTTAGCCAAGGCGAAGCCGATGCCACCGGCACCGCCGGTGATCAAGGCACACTTGAAGTCCAGAACTTTGTATTGCGATTTCTCAGTCATCTTGGTATGTCGTTGCTAGCAAACCACAAACAAAGAACATGAGGAACAACAGCTAATTATACTACAGAACACCCCGCCACTTCCGCCCTACTTTGGGGACGCCACCACTGACCACGATTCAGCAACAAACCCGCCGTTTCCAAATCATCCTTGGTCATCGTTTTTTCTTGGTAGTGGCCTGCGTGAGTATGACATCTCGCTGTCCGAAAGGTCCGAAGTCTTGCATCATACATGCCAAAATTAAAGTGGGTCCGACAGACCGACTTCAGCATCCTTGTTGGACCGCCGAGACCGCGCGAATCAGTCTGTGAGGAGCTGCCAAGTGCGCTGGATACCACGAACATTGCGAAGATGCTCATACGATATAGATAATCTTTTGGTAGGTTGATCGATTCCTGTTGCTACTAAAAGCAACGAAACTAACAGAGCGAAGCTTTCGGACAACAAGAGGCAACTACCATGCCTGAGGCCTATGTATCTTATTTGGCTGTTGTTATTTCTACCAATCTTGTAACAATGATATTTAATTACCGAATCGGTGCTCAACAGTGCTCTGGGACGAGCAGACGCCGCTTTGGGCTTTCATGTCTACGTGAGGCTCCTGGGGCTGCATATTTGTGAGGCCGCATTGATCCAACCGATGCCATGATATGAGCAGGTCACGACAACCTTTGAGGCCACATATCCCCATACCCAGCATGTTGATCTTTTGTTACGCCTTGGACGCACATATTCCTGGATGACAGGTCACGACGCTCCGTCTCTCCCACGACTATCAGCTCTCATCGCGGCGCAATGGTAAAGGCGGAGGCGAGACCACGGAACGGAATCAGTCCAACGTCGTAAGGAAGACTTTCGGCACCGCTCTGTCAGCTTCAGCAGAAGCTATGTGCAGCATTGAGGTTTCGTCCGGTGGAGGTCTCAAGAGCCAATTCCATTCATGGATGGTTTTGCTTGTCCTATCCACGTCGTTATCTGACCAGGCATAGCCGCATTACCAGACTTCTACACCGCGTGATCCTCTAAATCGACACCAGATGGTGTTCGAGTGTTTCCATCGCAGTGACGCTTGCGGAAGACTGCATTGCTTCCTGCTTGCGTTCTCGCCATGTGAGGCGGCATGGCGACCTGAGAGGCACGACTGAAGGCGAGCTCAGGATTCGCTCCTCGCTTGAGATCCGGCTGACCGTATAGTCTGATTGTCGTAAGAGCTCCAGGGCAATAGATTCTCGCAAACGGCGTATGTAGCGACGTCAAAGTTGCTTGGCCGTCCTCATTCCCAAGCAGGGATAACAAATGTCTTGTATTAAGTCATAGGCCCCGTTCCATCACCCTACCACTCGAAAGCGCCAGGAACCTTACACTCCATCTGCGCCTCCACCGTCCCAGCCCTCTCATCAAGCTTCCCATCACCCTCTCCTTCTCCACTCTCGATCCTAATCTCTCTCAGAGCTTTACACTCCTTCCAGACTTTGAGCTCCTGGGCGTAGAGGTCCATAACACACGGATCGCAACTACTCCCACAACATTCGCCCGGAGGCGGCTTGAGTGGTTTCGTCTCGCTCAGAGCTGCTTGAAGTAGTGTAGTCTCGCGTGAAGGAGCAGGACGAGCCTTGAGCAAGCGAGTGAGAGTAGGTGAGTGTTTTTTTGCTTCGACTTTAGATGGGGTTGACATCTTTCATTTCTGCTTTTATTTTCTGGTTTTTTTTTTTGGGTTCAGGTAAGATCGCCTTCTTTCATTATGGTATTGCAGATATTGTAATTGGAGCAGCAGGTAGCAAGATGTTGGAAGACATGGAGGTGTATTCACCCTGCCGGGTCAATCGGGTGAACCCGGATTGCAAGCGGTTGTCGGTCGACAGACATGAATCTGGTGCAGACTCGGGGCAACCGGCTCCCTGGATAGGTTTCTCAGAGCGTGTATCCTGCCATGATACCGCGTAGAAGTGAAGCAGATCGACAGCGGGCAAGAATTATCGTTATAGTGTTGTGACAACATCATCGAGGTGTTGAAGATTGAGGTGAAGAGGGTTAGGGCAGATGAGATATCGTCTGACAATAATTGAACATGAATGAACACAATAATGTAATTTCGGCACGGATATGTCGCGAGGTTCTCCGGTTGACATTGCAGGAAGCGACTACTCGACGATGCGAAGACTCAGCCAAGCACGAGGGAAGGAGGAGAAAGACATGAATGCTTTGCACGCAAAGAAGAAATTACATTGCAATCTACGTAACGTTTTATAAAGGCCACTCGTTTGATCGAGCAGCCAGATGATATATTCGAACCCCACCCATTTCATGCCAGACAACCAATTGTCTAATAAAACCCCGAAAACGCCATGCATCGCTGAGCTCTTTTTCTGAACAAAACAACTTGGGTGGTGGTGGAACACCAACCCAATAAGACACACAGAGTAAGCTTGCTTTAACGACTCCTGTGAGAGCCGTTGCCACGCTTGCCAGCAAGCAGCCACTTGGCCTTACTGGCAGTCTCTCTGTGATCGGCGTCACCCTGTCTGGCCATGCGGTTACGGTGGCGCTGTACAAGCTTAGCCAGCTTGGCGGCCTTCTCCTGCGACTTGCCATCGGTGATACCCATCTCGTTGCGGTTCGAGGTTTGGGTTCTCGAGGCAACGCGGGATTTGCTGCGCAGGCGCTCTTCGGGCGTGGCGTCGACGTCCATGGCGGAGCTGTCCTCGGTGGCGGCGCGGCTGCGAGATCTGGCGGGGCGGGAGGCCTGGGCGGCGCGGGCACGCTCCTCGATGGCGGTGGTGTCGTAGCCGGCGCCCTCGAGGCCTTCGGTCATGGTGTCGAGGTCGACGTTCTTCTTGTTTCTGGGGATGATGGCCTTGTTCTTCAAGCTCTTCCTCATCTTGTTGGCGTTCCTGATCAGCTGTCTCTTCTCGCGGATCAGATCGGCCTTGTACTTGATGTCGGCCTCGTCGGCATCGTCCAGCTCCTCTTCGTCGTCGTAGTAGCCCTCCTCGGCAAGTTTTGATTCCTCCTCCTCGAGAGCAGCAAGCTTGGCGTCGATATCGGGGTCGATGAAGTCGTACACGTTCTTGCCCTCGAAGTACTCGGGAATGCGGTCGTTCTTCCACTCGTCGTTCTCCAACAGATACTTGTCGCGGAGGTTGATGTTGAAGACACCAGCTCCGCCCTCTTCCTCCTCGATATCGCGCATAAGCTTGCGCCTTTCGGGATCGTTCTTGTCGTACTTCTTGAGGTCCTTGATGGCCTCGGGAATGAATGTCTCCCGGGTGACGCCACCAATTGGCTGTGCAACGTGGATTCTCTTGAGCACATCGCCGAGACGGCCAGTGACCTCGCCAGAAGCGTTGGTGCCAGCCTTCAGCTTAGCAGCGTTCCTCTCAGCAAGCAGGCGGTCGCAAGCGGCGTTTCTGACGTTCATCACTCCCTCCATGGTCGCGCAAGAAGTCTGAAGCATCTCAACGTTGCCGGACTGGAGCAGCTCGTGCAGCTCAGCTTGGGTGGCCTCGTCAAGGTCCTCTGGCCTGGTAACATCGATCTTGTTGACGACGATGAAGACCAGCTTGTTCGCGAAAAGCGGCTTAATGCTGCGGAAAAGTGCCATTTGAGCGGAAACGCTGTAACCGCACTGCTCACTCAAATCCATGAAGTACATGATCGCACTCCTCAAATGCGCAATAGCAGTGATAGACTGCATCTCAATGGTGTTCATCTCTTCAAGCGGGTGGTCCAAGATACCGGGGGTGTCAATGGCCTGGAAACGCAGCATCTTGTAGTCGAAGTGGCCAACGAACAAACTCTTGGTGGTGAAAGCGTAGGGCTGCACGTCGACATCGGCACGAGAGATGTTCTTCAGGAATGAAGACTTGCCGACGTTGGGGTAGCCGCAAATGAGGAGTGTGCGGGTGTTAGGGTCGATAGAGGGCAGACGGCCCAAGTGCTGCCTGACCTGGTCCAGGTAGAGAAGAGGATCCTTCAGCCTCTTGCAGATGGTGGCCATGCGACCGAGCGCGGCACGCTTGAGCTGCTTGCACTGGAACAAACTCTGGCCATACTTGATCAGACGCACGTAATCTCTGGCCACAGTCTCGATCAAGCTCTTGGCGGTGTTGCACTGGCCGAGGGCAATGCGGAAGTGGTCGGCGTCGTAGAGGGTGTTGAGCAGATCCTTGTGGAAGGGGTGGATGTCCGCCAGCCTAGGGAAGCCGTCCAGGATAGCAGACAGCTTCTCGCCGAAAGTCTCTGCGGTGTATTTGACCTTGCGCATGTAGAAGGCGCGGATACGGGTGATCTGGAAGCCAGAGCGAATCTGAGTCGGCAGACGGCGCTGGGTGCGCGACAGCACGATGTCCAGGAACTCCTGCGAGGTGGGCACCGGCGCGATATCCTTCCATGTTGTCTTCATCTTTGCGGTGTCTGGGGGGTTGGCAGCACCGTGTCGAGGGTGTGGGCGGTGGGAGAGAGAGGGACCGAAGATGCTCTTCTCGGGCGGCGAACCTCGACGACCTGAAATTGCTAGCGCCAACTTTTTCGCTCTGCTTTGCCCTGCGATAAGAAAGCCTTATCGGCGTGGCCCGAGCACCCTGCATGTCCCTGGCTCCAGTCTCCGCATGGGGATTTCAGGTGAATGCTGCACTCGAGGTAAATACATGTATTGATATCGCATAATATGCATTGCATTTTTACGTATGAGCTCGAGCTCCATCTGTACTAACGGCTCAAAGATGATACTGCCAGAAAGGGAGCGCTATGTCCGCCAGCTCACAGAACAACGAAAAGAATAATGGAAATCGTGAATTCATCCACTGCCGACCCGATGATTGCCAGCCTCGCTCGCTGACACCGTATTGACAAACCCAGAACCTGGCCCTTGATCCGCCCAGGCCGAGACATTGGGCGTTCTTGCCTGAGAACGCCGAGTAAAATCTGTAACGACAAGAAAATAAAAGAGTTAAAACGCTAGAGGTCGAAGTGGTATGGGCGGAAGAATCTCAAAAACAGTCGAAAGGCGAGCGAACTGTGCTCGTTCATACAGCTGCAACTTCTGGCGCTGCTGGTTCTTCGACGACCTCGTCCTCTGACGAAGCGGCCTTCTCTTTCTCGTTGACGCCCTGTCCGCGGCAAAGCGGGCACGAGTTTCGGCCTTGGGTGAGCCACTGCAATAATTATTAGTAAAAAGTGACGATGAGGAGATACTGGTATAACTTACGTGATCAATGCACTCCTTATGGAACAAGTGACCACATTTAGCCAAGCGCCGAGCCGTCTCTTTAATCTCAAAATCGCAGAGACAGACCAAGCAACGATGGCCGACCTCAAGATAGACTCTTTCAGGATCGTTTTCGCCTTTGGTTTCAGCGCTCACTACCGCCATGATGGGTGCTGCGGCAGCGGGAGCACTATTGTCCTCAACTGGCTCTGCTACTACAAGCTCGTATAGGCCGCCGGCAGATTGGACATCGTCGTCCGTCGCAACAGGTGCTTTAGCCGGCCCAAGAAGAGTGGAAAGCAGCATCATGTCTTCGTAAGTTGGGTTCTCTGTGAACAAACTTGGTGTTGTAAGAATGGGGTGGTTTTCTGGGTAGGATCCGCCCAGGACATAAATGATCCAGCTGCGGCTGTCGCTGTTGCGATCTTCAGTGTTAGCATTCGATTGGCCATCTGTACCATTGCCAGACGAGGAACGTGACAGAGAAGGAATGTTGTCAGGCTCGACTACGCCATTGCGGCGCGGGTGTCCAGATGCGAAGCGAGGATAGTGGATGTTAGGCGCCGTATCTGAACGACGATGTCCGCGATAGTGGTCGGACTCTCGTGGCTGAGAGAGGAGGTTGTCGCTTGACCGAGTGGAGTGCATAGATCCGGTCTCCTCAGTGTGGCTAGCCAGAGGACTAGCTGCCACGCGCTGCAAAGCACTGTTACGCCGCGAGTCTGAGGCGAAATCCCGAATGCTGTTGGCAACAAAGGATGCAGGCCTCGAATGCGAGGGCGTGGAGTTTCTGCTAGAAATTCGGCTGAGTTCTGGACTAGGAGATGCTGGAGTCGCAGGTGGAGGTCTTGGCTCAGCAGCCGAACCCGAGCTGGCAACACTCCAGGGCCTCTCACGTCGTCTGTCAGGCGACCTGTGGTCACGCTGGTCGTCGTATCTATCGTTGATCCGGCTACGACCCAAGCCAAGTCCACCCATGCTTGCTCTTCTTCTATGGCGGAAGCTTGTGCCGTTTTGTGGTGGGCGGAGAATTGAGTCAATACTGTCCTGTCCATGAGGTCCGAGTGCATGTGCTGGGAGTGGCGAGGGGAAGTGACCAAGCGCATCGATGAAGGGCGGCAGGTCGTCGACTCCGCCACCAGGTCCGGAACTCGAGTTTGGAGATATCGATCTGATCCCTACTATTATTATGGGTACCATTCGATTCTCTCCGCTGCTCGAAGCGTCCCCGAGGCCCTCATTCTGTAAGGCTTGGTTGTCCGATGCTCTATTGCCTCCCGGTGTCCCGAATCTAAACATCCGGAAGAAGTTGAGCGGCCCAGACTGTCCACCCTCGCCGTTCTCTTGACCATCGCCGCCTTGTCGAAGTGCTGACGCGATTCTTCCATTTTGTAAGGCCCTCAGAAATCCATCGAAGCTGCCATCTTCACCGTTGCCGCCAACTTCTCCGATCCCTGTACCTCCCGTCAAGCCTCTGGCCTCGCTAAGCGCCTGGTGATCATCGCCCATCAAAGTAGCAGCCGTCGCAGCCGCAGCTACGCTCAAGAGTCTGCTGAGCATAGTTGCTTGATCCTCAGGGCCGGCTGACCTTCTCAATGAATTGGGAGGCGGTGATCTCCTTCTTCGGAATCCAGAAGTGATATTCCTGAGTGGCCCATCGGGCCGTAATGAGTTGAAGCGGATGTTTGGCAAGCGATGTGAGCCTGCTGATCTCGGTGGTTGATTGGGATCTGGTTCGGAGTCGAGCAGTTCCTGTTCAAGCATGGCGGTGGCGGTGTGATCAACAGATTGTGGCCTTAGAGGATCGTATTCTGGTGCATCGTCGTTGATTGAAGAATTACGAGCATAAGAGGCTCGGTTAGGAAGACCACTGCGAGAACGTGGTGGTCTGTCGGCAGCAGTCGGTGCGTCGTCTCTTCGGAATATGTTAGATAGCGTAGTGCGCGACCGCCGTAATGCTGATGGCCGTGACGATCCTGCGTCACTTGAAGAAGGAGGTAAAGTGGAAGAATGTAATAAGCGAGAGAGCCTGTTGGTGCTGTTTGAACGCATAGGTGGCCGACGCCGAGTCGATGTGCTCAAGAGTCCGCTGCCATCTTCGTTATTCACTGACCGCGGCTCCTGCCCGCGTAGCAGGTTGCCGAACGAAGACTGCCTACGACGCCGTGTACTGCTATCGCCAGCAGCTGGCGCAGGAGCCTGGTGGTCGCCGCCTTGTAGGGGCTGTGAAGCGCCCTGACCCATGACTGCAGTGACCCTGCTATTGCATGTCCTCCAGCAAACCGGTATGGGTCTCCGCCGTCGAGGTGGTGAATGAAAGACAGGTGGTGTGAGCAGGTAGCGAAATGTAGTGGTGGTGGAGGAGTAATCGGAGAGCTGGGCGAGGCTGTAGCGATAGGCGTAGGGTTGATTGGACGATGGAGGGCGGGTTGACGCGGTCAGCTGTACATGGAGGTGCGGGCGCGTCGTGTAGGGTCGGGCGCAGAGGTAATGCCGTGCTGGTGGGTGAGGTAGCGGCGATGTGTGGGAGAGTGAGTGGTAGACAGAGACAGCAGGCACGATGGCGGGCCGCTGATGTGAACGAAGGTCACTCTGCTGCTGGCTGACTTGCGAGCGCCGGCGTGTCGGATGGCCGTGAGCGACGTTAGCGTAGCAATAGCCTACTCCCACTCGTCACTCGCAGGCGGCCTGCTGTGCCGAACGAGTGCCTTAGGCGTGTGTCTCAGCCAAAAGCCACGCGAAGGCCGAGTGATGGCAAGTGGAGAGGTAAAATATGGTAGTGTACCTGATCTAACGACTGCCTCTATAATTGTTCTCCTGATACTACAAAAGTGAAGCGTGGTGTAACTTGGCTTCCTTTTCCCGCCGCGCTGGCCGCACACTACTATGGTTCAGCTTGCATGCGTGGTATGCGTGTGTATCTGTCCCATCCAGCAGTGCTATCTATCGCATGATTCGCATGACACTTCGCCCGTGCGCTCTTTTACTTGTGTCAAGTCCAGACGGCATCGCCGCCAGCGGCCTCGGCCCTGTCGAGCATTGCCTTAGTGGCGGCGCTGATTGGGTCTCGCGTGGGTGGCGCCGATGCTTCGATCGTTTGAGACACACTTGCATGGCCTAGTCAAATCCCTCTCAGCCTATTTTCGGCGCACATCGCCCACGTGATCTCATACTACCACGAAACCTTTAAGACATCGCCAGCCAGCGCGTGCCATAATCGTCGTCACGGAAGGCCCGACCTGCTCGCATGGCAATCTGTCTGGCTCTGGTAGGCGAGCTTGAACTTTTCCGCAGGCGACTCCATAGGCACCCGTCGCCTGTCACACGCCGCAGCACATGAAACGCCCAAGGGCCATAGCAGAAATTCGCACGCCTTAACAAGCTGCCTAATTCGCCGCACGACAGCTGCAGCGTCGTGTCTGACAGCATTACACCGCGGAAATGTCTACTTTTGCGCCTGTATATCGTCCAACGAAAGGCCAGCAGGCTTTTCTCACGCGCGAGCACAAGCGACAAGCTAGGAAAAGAAAGAGAGAAGAAGGCAGCGACGCATCTTCCGTCGAGCCACCTTCGGACTCTGATGATGCGGATCCGTACAGCGTGCAGGCGTCCGCACCTTCGGTAAATAAGACCGACCCCTATCATGTGGCCGGTCTATCACGCGAGCACCCATTGCCAAAATATCCATTTCCCCATGCTCCTGTCAAATCTTCCGATGTGGCCAGGCGTTCTTCACAAGAAGAGCTGGCAGCTGTAAACCCGCCATTGTATGTGCCAACGCCTGATGTGGGCGACCAGTCAACCTCCCTGAAAAGGAGGCACCTTGATAATCTCACAGTCATATTGCATCGATGTATGCTGAAAGGAGACTGGGATCGTGCATCTCGCGCTTGGGGTTTACTGGCGCGGACTGAGATTGGCGGGTTAGGTATCGATGTGCGCCAACATGGTCGTTGGGGTATGGGCGCTGAGATCCTGATGCGGCGAGAGAAGAACAACGCATCCAGAAGTTCAAATGCTGCCAGAAGAGCAAGTGAGGATGATACAAGTTTCGTCCATGATGAGATGGGTGACACAGCTACAAACCAGCCAGCTCATCAATTTGCAGACGAAGGTTTCAAGCTCGCCAGAGAGTACTACGAGAGGTTGATCCTGCAATACCCATACACACCACACACTCAGCACACAGTGAACGCCAAAGTCTTCTACCCTGCGCTCTTCAACGTCTGGGTTTACGAAGTACAAGCCCGCTACCAGCGCCTGCGGAATGAGGCTTCGCTCGTTCGACGATCCTCTTCTCACAGCATCGCTAGCGATCACACCAACGAGCATGAAACTTCAACGGAGATTGCCAGCAGCCACGACCTCACAAGTCGCGAGATCGCGGACGCAGCTCCCATCGCCGAACGTCTTGACGAACTGATTCTCAGTCCTCCGTACGACGTCAGCGAGCCCTTGGTGCGCCTTCGTGCGATGATAGGTCTTTGGCTATCGGGTCTTTACAGGTCTTTGACAAAGACTAGCTCCCGTCCATCCTATCAAAATGGCAACTCCTCCAGCCCTCCCGGAAACTACCGTAATCAATATGCCGACCGGGTTGCTACTGCACAGAACCGGCAAAAGGCATCTTCGGAGCGCCAGCGTGCGAGAGATATGCTGGCAAAGGTCGAGGCCCTTGGTGGTGATGTCTCGGCGGGCATTGCCTTGAATCTAGCAGATGAGGGAGACATGTCTGAGTGAGCGTCTTGGAGACTCATTGTATTGTGCTCGTAGACACCGAGACACATCTCCCTCAACCATGTTGCAGAAGTGAATACTTGTGTGCTACGACTGAAGCAGCCTATTGGCGCACAGTCAGCACAGAAGTCACTTCCCGGGCCAACCTGATATAAGAGCTTTTACGCTCATGGCAGTCGAACTTGAAGCTGGCCTTCCACTTTTCCAAGCCACACTGCATCCCGAAACTCAGATGTTAAAAAGCTCCCCCAAAATGGCGCATCGGACAACAGTCAACGATGCCATGAATGACAGCACCCATTACTACAAGGCCACAGTCGAAGGATGGCGCGATGATCGACGCAGAGCGAGAGTACGCTTTCGGCAGGTCGTCGACGGAACTCCCGTCGATGCAGATTGGATTGAAGCAGATGCTGTGGAATGTTCTTCTGCGCTGGATCCACTCGCCAAAGCCAAGGATCTCAGTCTCGACATTTGCTGCGGCAATGACCCAGTGTCTATCTGCGCAGTGCAGGATGTGCTCTTTGCTTTCGTTGATCGCATCCCTGAAGACCACAGGCTTCGAAGTCTAATGGTGGTTATCACGGTCGTACTGCCTAACGACCCCAATGAAAGATCGATGGTTGTTTCGGATGTCTGGCCGACTGCATTCAAAAAGCTGGATATCATTCACGAGAACAAGAGCATACAGCCAGGAGACTTGTCGCGGATGCATATGACAGCCTTCTTGACCGATCCTTTGCGTGGGATTCGCAGACTAGGCGGTGACAAGAGAAGAGGTCAAGTGGAGTTCGAATTTGCTGGACATACAGGAGCGGTTTGGAAGGAGATTTCGACAGACGTCAGAAAAATGATTTGTGGCGAGACGGAGGTGAAAGATTTCAGAGTCTTTCAGAGATATTTTGAGGGAATGAGAAACCTTGCAAAGTCGATGGTGACTGCTCTCAAGGACACCAACAGATTGCAAGGAAAGCCAGTGCAGGACGAGATCGCACCGATGACACCAGAGTCGAGGCCTCCGACCCCAGCAACAACAGGGGGAAGACCACAGATCATTGACCTTGAGGCCGCGGTGCCTGAGGTCATCGATCTGACAGTTGACGAGCCACAAGCTTCCTTAGGATTGTCGGGATTCCGAGCCATCACTAAAGCAATGGCCATGGCACGTATTCGAGGCAGCTTCATTGACCTGAAGACCGAACACGATCGTCTGCTGTCAATGGCCGAGAACATTCTGAAGATCGCTTCTCCCTTGCCTGAAGATGGTCGTACGCAGAGGGCGATCCAAAGACTCCAGGCTAACAGTGAGTACGTCGCCACCATCTTTCCAAAGGAGACAGATATCTCTCACTTTGGCTACAACGAGTCAGACGCGCGCTTCGCCGAGTACAAGAGCGATCCCAAGGGTTACGTGCTGCCAGGGAAGGAAAAGACGCGCAAGCGCAAGCGTGAGGGTAACACGCATAAACCAAAGTAATTGTGAGAAGCAGATAGATTGCTCGATATGGAAAGTCACCAAGAATATCACCTTCCCATCACCCGACTGGACGCAGGTCTAGACACGATACCGAGGGCGCAGCCAGATCCAAGGATCCGCGATCTCAATGGTTCAGATGGCAATGCGTCATTAGGAATGTAGCCTGCCGTCCCGTGAGATTGGGCCCATCGCCTACTTTTACCACCTACCTCCCTCGCTCATCTTCTCCTTGCCCATCAATCACATCACGTCAGTAGACCCGATAGAACCAGTGTCGAACATTCTCTTGCATCATCAATTTGACAGCATGCGTCTCTCGCAGGCCGCACTCACATCCACCGCACTTGCTGCGGCCTCTGAAGCTTTCGTCTTCACCGTCTGGTTGGGAGACAAGTGCACTATTACGGGTGCGAGACCTTCTGACCAAGAGCTTCTGGTCTTTCCCGAGGCTGTGGACAAGGATGGTTGCATGGTATGACCTTTGATGTATGATTCATATTCGTGTATACATAGGACTGACAAGTCCCGCGCCCTTTATAGAAATACGAGCTCATGAAATACGACTACAATCAATCCCTGCTCGTCCGTCCGGAGGACACTGATCTCGACGATGACTGTAAGATCTGCTCCTCCATTATCTACCACGCCATCACAGCCCTCGCTCAACGGACTTTGCGCTAATGCTTTCTGAAAGACCTCACCTTCTTCGCAACGACGGACTGCAGCGGTGACCCGCTCTTCATCTCGCCGCCTGCCAGCGATCTGCGTGAGCGACCGGTCGCTGGGTGCTCGAACTATGCCGCTGCGGGGATCACCGAGATGTCTTACAAGGTTGTTTGAGGGGAAGGTGAGTGCTTATTGTAAGGGAACATGAGCTTGGGAAGTAATGGGAATGGGTTAAGGATAGTGCGAGGACCTGCGCTTCTGTTCCTTTTGTCTCGGAGACCAAATATTCGTAAACTCGGAGGAGGCAATGGGAGAACCTGGAGGCGGTGATGTCAAAGACTCCAGCGGCAATTCTCTATGCAAAGTTGAAATGAAAGTCATCATAATAATCATCATCTTGACCGTATTATTATTTTCTTTACCTCTGCTGTCCACTGAGCACAATGATGCCGCAAAATTCGTCCGCCCTGTTCGCGTCAACCTTGCTAGGAGATCTCTATCCAGAAATGATGCATGCTGTGCCTGTTGGCTAAAACAACCGCGCAACTATTTTCGGGAAATGAGAAGGCCATCATAACTCCGATACAATGAAAGCAGCTCTAAGAGTCTCGTCGAAGCACTGGAAGATGACCTGCTGCCAAGTCATGCCGCTGAGAATCGTAGGCCTATGCTCTTGATGGCTAGGTGTTTCTACGGTGAGCGTCATGTCGTTGCTGGACTCCTTGTCCGTCCTTAGAAGTTGGAGCAGAAGTTCAAGAAGGCGGCAATTCGCGAGAAGGGATTGACGTTGTAGCCAGGAATGCCAGCCATCCTCATGATCACTGCCAGGATCAGCCTCGCTAAAGTCCCGGTCCGTGATGAAACAAAGACATAAGACCCAGGAGGGGAATTTTCCCAGGTGTACTGAATGCTGGTGTCAGCAGGATGGCCCGGAAATTGGGCGGGAGAAGACTTACGCAGCAGATATGCCATAATTAGCCCGAAGATCGCTCCGGCCGAGTACAAGACCACTTCTGCAAGAGTGACGGGCACTGGCTCAACACAACATGCCATCTCTACTGTATGCTCATCAAATGTAGATGAAGATGCAGCAAGAAAAGGAGTGGAAAGTCCTGAAGAGCTGCTCGCGATCACAGGGCACTCTGACACCAGATTTGACGAAGACGGGCCAGGTTCGTCTACATTGCTTTCGGACTCGGGAAGCTCAATCAGTCGAAGCATCTCTGCCAACAGATCTTGGAAATACACCAGCACATCGGCATCTTGAGGCTTTTCCCAAGCGACATCGGAAGATGGCCTAGTCTCCCATAGCAAATCCGCATAATGGTCGAATGCTGGCTGAAGGTTGCTGGGAAGTATTTGTCTCCATCGGCTGAGATCGGACAGGAATTTACCTTCTGAAGCCATGGGAGAGTCAATGTCATCGATGGCGGCACGGATGGCGCTGGCGATCTGGGCGATACCAAGGACGCTGTGGAGTTCTCGTGGCAGGGTACCAGAGAGCAGCCCAAGTGCTGCATCCATGCCGTCTTGCCAGGCTTGCTTAGAGTGGCTCCGGTGGTTTAAGAATTTCTTGCAATTGTCTTCGGGTACGAGATTCATGATACCCGATGCGTCACAGCTTTGAGTGAATTTGCGGTATGTGGACTGGAATGACTCCATCATACGCACACGACGTTTGTCAAAGTACTGTTCTTCTATGAGATCCTCAAGGTTTTGTGGCGTTGGAACATCAAAGGCAGGCGGTAATGGTCCGTTATATCGAGTCCGAGGCTCTTTACACCTTTGTCTTTTCCTCTCCTCCTCCTGTCTTTTCCTTTCTTCCTCTTGTCTGGGCCAGTCGTTCACGTATTCTTCGTATTCGGCTAAGTGTGCACTCCATTCGTCGGGATCATCCCAAGGAATCGGTCTGTATTCGATAGTGATGGGACCATGCTGGACACGGGTGATGAATGAAGAACCCCCCCATTCATGCAACTCGAGGAGCCTGGAACGCGCATCTCTGTGCGCATCTTGTCTTGAAACACCAGTGAGATAATATTGAGTAAGAAGGTGAGTATCAGGTGAAAACCAGGAGGAGTCGGTGGTTTCAATTGGTGGTTCAAGGCATGAAAGCAAGGTCCGGGTGCCGAAGACTCCACATCGGTTTCTCGCGATGTGGTTTTTAACACCTTCTGGTCGTTGGAAGGATCTGCCACACTTGTCGCACAGGAATCTGGTCGTCTCTTCATAAGTCTGATGTGCTTCACGAACGTGCCTTCCAAGGCTTGACTTGTGAATGAAAGATCGCTCGCAGTGCTCACAAGAAAATTTGCCCGTTCGAGATGATGCCCCCAGTGGCACGCGAGCACCTTCAACTGAACCGCTTTTAGAAGGAGCTAACAATCTTTGTCGCCCCGAAGATGGTTCCATGTTGTGGGAGTAGTTGACCATCGATGACCGGTGAGTTGATGGTCAAAGCATGTGACGGAACGTTGGTATACGACATGTAGAAGTAAATATGTACGCGATGCTGAGACGAGCTAGAGAAGCCACCACGAGAGCGCAGCAGAGGGCCGACGTATAAAACCTGGTGCGCATCATGGGCAATGCATCAGACAACTCATCATGCTGCAACATCCCGAGCTGAAGCTGAAACTCCATGCAAGCCTCGCAAGCCTTGATGGTACCCGTCCGAAGCCTATCGGCTCTTGATGCATAGAGGCGCTAGCTCGCGAAGACGATTGGTTCGCGGGTACCACCAGGCTAGAAAGCGGCTCGCTGCACCACAAGGGGCAAGGCACTTCGATTGGCTGGGTTGGTATGGACGTTGATGGTGGTACTATTGGTACTATCAGTACCATCAGAGTACCATCGAAGCCGCTACTGCTGTCGATACCATCATGGCCCTTGATACCATCAACGCAGTCAGGCTCACAATTTGCGAAAGTGCTGTATCGCAAATGTTACGTTCCCGAAGTATTAGACCTGCATATATCAAGGACTTCTTGATAGCCATTCTTGCGTAGATTCCAAGTGCCGTGCCTACACCTGCTGCACCTGATCAACTATTCGAACTCCCAATATCACTGATCAAGCTGCCTGCCCGCCAGTCCGTGGAAAAGACAGGATGTCTTCGTCAGCTCGTCAAAAGTAGGGTTATCATATCTACTCGAGTATGCATGTACTGACATCTTCAGCGAGACGATCTCGAGGCCCATTGCAAGTCGCAGAGCTGCCTCTGGACTTGTGTATCATACCTGCAGCAAAGAGCTCAATACTCAAAATGACTCCAGGCTCGGTTCAACGCGCATTCCAAGCGACAACAATACCCCTCAAGATCATAATCCAACCGACAATGCAGACAATGCAGACAATGCAATCAACGCCAATCTCGGCACTTCTGGCGTTGGTGGTCACCCATCAGGAATCGAGCGTACCCACCGCAAGCTTAAGTGCAGCAAGCCTCTAGCTCACATGCTTGAGACGCTTCGCAACAAGAATTTTGGCAGCTCGACGAATCGCAATTCCAGCATTGACGCGGTCCATTCTGCAAGCGTCTTGCGTGTCGCAACGAGAGTATGTACAATCTATGTTCACAAGATTAGCTTCCTGACATGGCTTCGGTAGAGGTCTGGCATCGACACTCAAGTCCATGAAGAAACAATTGGAGAAGATCGCTCGTCCGATGCTCATCTGATAGAGCGCAAGCGCGACAAAGCTCTGCGCTTTGCGATGCTAGTGGTGGGTTTGAGTAACCTAGGGATTCAGCTTGCCCAGCTCATATAGGGATATCAGTCGATTCTGCGTTTGTGCTTCTCATGTGTTCAGTATCTGTCCAATTCAAGTCTCAAAGTCCAACTGAGTCCTGCAAAACCATGAATCCGGTAGCTTGTCGATGTTGTCCACAGTGGTGGTGTTTTTGTCTTGCTTGAGTAAGTCCCGCCCAGGCGTGATTCACGTGGACGCATGAAAGGACTGTGCAGAAATAAGGAAGCTGCACGGATGACCGCGCTTTGAAGCTCGCTATAGTAGACTTATACATGTGATGTAGTTAGCATGAGCGTAGCCTCTCAGTCTGGCACAAATACGTTGTGGCGGTGACAGAGTTTCGCTTCGACCTTACGATTTCCTTCACACCCAATGACGTGCAACGTGAAGCCGCCGGGCACTAACGGCTGTCCAGTCCCAAGACGATCCAAACAACTTTGTCTGCCGACACAACCGCTGGCTTGCCTTGGTCTCCTGCAACACATTACATACGATACGGGACATACGGAAACAGGGTTTCCGTACAGTCGAGAATCAACATGGCCACCGCAAGGAGCATATTCTCGCGCAAGCGTGATCTCGCTTATTTGGCATTCTTCATCGTTCATGTGCCAGTGCTTTTCTGTGAGTATCTCCCTATACCGCACTGCGCCCTGAGATCACGGAGACATGTGAAGCTGACACACGCTCTTAGGTGTCGACTTGGCACCACTCTACCCAGCCAACCTCAAGCCAGAGTTCATCACCACGCTGCGAGAATGGTACATCACAACGTATGCTGATCGCTTCTTCACCACGCCGCCGGCGTGGTTTAACATGTACATGTACATGGAATTGATCTATCATGTTCCTTTGTCGTTCTGGGCTATCGGTGCTTTGATCAGAGGTGATTTTTCGTCTCTATCCCATTTCTCTGTGGAGCTGAACACTGACTTTGCCTATCGTTCAGACGACCCCAAGGTCCCGGTCCACTTGCTCGTCTACGCTGTGCAAACGGCCATCACGACCGCTACGTGCATTGCGGACTATTTAAGCTGGAGCGATTTCCAAAACGTGCAGAAGATTGAGCTGGGAAAGCTGTATGTGCCTTACTTGGCTTTGTGTAAGTTGCTTCTCGCTTTCTAAAATATGACGGTCCGTGGTTGCTGATTTATTGCTTCTATAGCTGTATTCATGGCCGTCGATATGCTGGGCAGGCTCAATGTCGCGATGGCAGGGCGCAAGGCCGTCGATGGGAAGAAAGCGCAATGATGAGGTATAACACCTACTTCATCGTAGCTTGTTCAAGACCCGCCTATCTATCTCGTCGCGCGGGCCACGCCATCGCGCTTGAAGACCATGCTGCGACATTTCAATGAAATGGCAGTAGTTGTAATATATTAGCAAAAAGTTCCAGTCAAAACTTCGACCAGAATTCATGCCCGTCCATCAACAAACAAACACTTAGCATCTACAAATCATGCCACCTCTCGTGCAAATCCTTAAGATCGTTCTGACTCTCCAATCTCAACCACGGCGTAAGATCGGCCTCGGGATCCTGCTCCTTCGCCGTCCACCCATTGCCCAAGAACCCAAAGCGGTTCTCGCCCTTCTCATAAGTCCACTCGAAATCCTCCCACTTCGGCTCCCGCAGCACTCTAGTCAAGTGCGAAGCGCTGCCGGGCCAAACGCCGTGGATGCGCGCACCAGGTCGTCCGCCGTTGTACCACGAGCTGCACTTGCGGCTCATGTTAGTGCGAGGGAAAAAGGCGTCGCAGTACGCTACAAAATCGTCCGTAGCGCGTTTAGAAACCGTCGCCGTGCTAATACCTTGCGTGGAGATCTTGCGGAGAAGCTTTGCGATGAATGTTGTCTGGATCTCGGCGCCGTGGGGGACGGTGCCGGATGTGCCTGGTGGGTGGGGACCTGGAAATATTGTTAGCGTTGGTAGTGGCGATTGAGGCAAAGATAGAGCTACTCACCAAGGATGTATGCAAGGTTGGGGAAGTTTGGTGTGAAGAGACCAAGGTAGGAGTACGGGAAGCCGAACTTGCCATCTGGCTTCCAATCTCTGGACAGGTCGTAGTCGCCTGCGACTATGGGGAATGGCGGGGCGAAATCTACGTTTGCTCCGGTAGAGCAGATGACTGCGTCGACTGGGCGGTGAACGCCATCTTTGGTGACTATGCCGTGTTCGGTGAAGTGATCGATAGGATCTTGAATGAAGGTGAGATTGTCCTTGGTGATAGCTTCGAGATAACCAGGACCAGGCGTAAGTCGACGGCAGAATGGAGGGAAGTCAGGAACCATCTTCTCTAGCAACTCAGCATCATCGCCCAGACGTTCACGCATGATCTTCTTAAACGCCTCGGCACCCTTGCGAGTGGTATCTGAATCGCGGAGAATAGACTCGAAGCGGCGGAAGAACGTTCCTTCAAGGTGTTTGCGGAAAGCCAGGTACTTTTCTGGGTCCTGGAAATCGTTGAGCTGCTCCTCGGTAAAAGGCATTGCTGCTTCTTGTCTCTCTCTGGCGCTGGGGTTGAATGAGCCAGCGATCCATGTCTTGTTTCTGGCGTAGTGGTCTACGTGCGCTGCTTGTTTTTGCAGAGCGGTGGTGACTTGGATACCAGATGCTCCATTACCAATGGTGGCGATACGCTTGCCCTTAGGATCGAAGGTAGGATCCCAGTTTGATGAGTGGCGAAGGTGGCCCTGGAACTTTTCAATGCCAGGGTAGGCTGGTAGCTTCCATTCGTTGAAGTGACCATTTGCGGTAATGACGAAGTCGAAGTCGAGATCGTCGGTCGTCGACTTAACGATGTCCAAAACGTTCAAAGTCCATTTGGCCTTGTCAGGGTTCCACTGAGCAGAGTTGACCTTCGTCCGGAAGCGACATTTGGAGTGGACGTCGAACTTCTTAGCGATGTTTTGCCAATAGTCCTTGATTTCCTGGCCCTGGGCGTACTCCTCGGACCAACTGACTTTGGGCGAGTATGTTGACTGGTAGCAATGCGACGGAATATCGCATCTGACACCAGGATAAATATTTTCGAGCCATGTGCCTCCCTGATGTACTTGTTAGGATAACACAGATGATTTTAAAGATCTTGCCTACATACCACGTCATTGTTTTTGTCAAAGATCGTCAGTTGAATGCCAGGGACCTTCTTCGGGAGTAGTACGCCAGCAGTGATGCCAGCAATACCAGCTCCGATGACCGCTACCTACGTTTTGTTAGTTCAATTTATAGATGCGGCGATTCCGTGTTGCGAAGCTTACTTTCAAAGGTCGAATTTCGTCAATGGGCTTTTCTAGGATCTCGAAATTCGTAGGCCATGGATACACCCAATCTTCATCGGTTTTAAGTGATTCTGCTGGTGGCAGATCATCTTCAGCGACGAGATCTATTGTAGGAGCTGCTGCGGGAAGCTCAACGTTGTCTTGGCCGAAGTTTGTGACGGCAGGAGGATCGACGGCATCGCCCATAGTGACAGCTTGGCTTCGGGAAAATTTGATTTTGAGTAATTCAGAGGTGAGAAAAGCAGGGTGTAAAAGCGATCGATGTTGAAGACACTTTTGCAGAAGCGAGCTGCGACGATGAATGAACGCTCGTGTTGACCTGCTTATCTAGCGGCGCAACGGAGCCAAATCGCATCATCTGGGCTCCACTTTGCGTGGCAGCTTGTCTGTCCAGACGAGCTGCAGCATGGCCTGCCTTGTGGCTTCTTGCTCAAGCATGCTCGCAAACTAAAATCTCAGAACACTGGCCTGCGTCGCGTCCTGATAACAAACAAAATTGATGATGCTCGCGATTTCTATCGCCTGCTGATCGGCTCCTGCAGGGTCTTGGTGATCGGCTTTGCAATTCGAGCTGGTGGAGCAGAATTTTTGAGGCTACATATTGCATTTGAGGTGTAAGACTGAACATCTTCGCCTCACAAGAGTGAAGTCTGAGCCGATTGGCTCAATGGTAGAGCGTCCGCCTCCTATTAGGGAATAGCGGAAGGCTGTGGGTTCGAGTCCCATGTTGGTTGCAATAGCACCTCATTCGAGGAGCCATATCAAAGTTGGAGGTTAGATTCCTCTATACCCAGCTCGTTTTTTGATTTTTTGCTCCAGGAACGCAGGCATTGCCAACCAAAGACACAAATTTCGCACGCTGAATCGAAACTGACGTTGGCGTGTTATATCAATATTCTGTCATTGCATATGGCTCTGAGAACATGTATGATCATGGTGGCATTGTTGCCCAAAGAATGTGTTGTCAGTCGACAAACTCGGCCACCTGCCTTCATAGCTCACAACTTCACGTCATTAAGATTTCCTATTCTGCACTCCTCGATGTATAGTCCGAAAATCACAATAGAACGTGGTGGTACAATAATAATGCCCCGGAATGCATCTCTCGGCCCAACTAACATCCCGCCGGGTCGGCTGAACTTGAGACCTCCACAACGTCATGTAGTAACAGACCCATGTCGACCATCAAAGTCCAATAATATATCAAGTCACATCAATCTCCTTCCATCAAGCGCATACTTCTGAAGCCACAAGCTGACTTCCGAGTCGCTTTTAAATTCATTTCCAATGAGCGATCCAAAGGAACGAGGCGAGGTGCCTCGCGAAGCCTCTTCTCAATCCGGCTTCAAACCAGCAGACTGGTTCTGGGAATCGCGCAAGAAAGGACCAACATCAGCCGGCACATCTCTCTTCGTCGCGCTTCGAGCTCTTGACCTACCATTGCAATACTACATAATCAAATCCGGCCTCGGATCGGACCTCGTCAGAAGTCTCGGTGGCACTCCAGTCCTGCAATCACCTGTAGCCGCAAATGCAGGCATCCTTGGCCTCAGCCCTTACCATACGCTTGTGATGGGTCTCGCCACCGGCAGTGCTCTCAAGCAAATCTACTGGAAGCTGTTCGTCAATGACACAATTATGCCGGCTAGTTTCAGTGTCGGCGTCGCAGTGTATAATACCCTGCTCAACACGCTCAACACCGGCTTCGCGCTCTGGAGCGTAACGTCACAGCAACCCAGCGCCCAATCATCGCTGGCGGCCTTCTTCCAATCTGCTCCCCCATCACTATACGTCGGCATCGTCTCCTACGCCATCGGCATCTTCGTCGAATGGTACTGCGAAGTGCAACGCGCATCCTTCAAAGCCAAGCCTGAGAACAAAGGCAAGCCATACTCTGATGGTTTGTTCGGCGTGGTCAGGAATATCAACTACACTGGTTACACTTTCTGGCGTACCGGGTACTCGCTCATCTGCGCTGGATGGACTTGGGGCGCTTTGCAGTGCGCTTGGTTGGCGGGTGACTTTTGCGCAAGGGCGATTCCTAGTTTGGATACGTACTGCGAGAAGCGGTATGGTGAGCAGTGGGAGGTTGTCAGGAGGAAAGTGCCGTATAAGTTCTTCCCAGGCATTTACTAAGCTTATCTACGAGCACGTATAGCGTGCTAGAAGGTCACCTGTCTGGGCTGAGGAATCTAGCGATGGTCTTCAAACAGCTCGCGGTCGTCGAAGGTATAAAATCAATTTTCTATGATGCTCATCGGACGTGCGGCTGCATGCTGGCAACTGCTCTCCAATTTACTCAGAAATCAACGTCAAGCTTGACTTTCAGCTTGTTGCCTTGCACGATCACCTCCTTCTTCGCTTCCAACTGTGTCATATCCCACGTAACATTGACGTATCGTCCGCTCAGCCATTCGCGATTTTCTGCTGTCAGCCAGACAATGGTGTCTGCAGGCAGCTCTGGCGTCTCGGTGAAGATGAACCTGAGCTCCTCCGGCATCTCACCGCTAGTCGCCATCTCAGTGAGGATGTTGCCGGGGTGGACTGAAATGGCCGTGACACCTTGTGCACTGTACTCGCTATCAATGAACTCGGTGAACCGTAGCACTGCCAGCTTCGACGGCTGGTAGGCTGAGAGCGAAGGTGTCGTGAGGTGAGCGCCGACACTGGCGTGGGGTCAGTTTAGGCATCTCATCGAATCGACTGGCTTTTGATGAACATACCTTGCTACTGTGACCACTTGTTTCAAGGAATCTTCGGTCTTCAGCATCAATGGCAGGAACGCCCTTGCGATCAGGTATGGTCCCTTGACATTCACTTCCCAAACGTTCCACCATGTCTCAGGATCACTATCTTTGATCATGGTCATGTCAATGATACCAGCATTGTTGACAAGGACATCAAGCCTGCCCACAGCTTTCTCGACCTCAGCTGCGGCATCTGAGACAGAGGTCGGGTCGGTGACCTCGATCTTGAGCTTCAAGACGTGAGGAACTGATCGGCCACTATCTTTGGCAGCTTGCTTGATAGCAGTCTCGGCAGCATCGAGGCTGCCGCGCGCGCCGAGGATGATTGTGGATGCTCCTGCTTTGGCAAAGCTGATTGCAATGGAGCGTCCAATACCTCTACTTGCACCACTGATGAACACAGCCTTGCCGGAGAGGTCTTGCTTGCAAGGGTCAATGGCTGAATAGGAGTCGTTATGGACGGTTTTGGTGACAGTGAAGTCGCCTGCAAGGCATTAGAATCTCGGCAGATGTTTCATTGGATCGGAATAAAGTGTCGACCTGGGCCTTCGATTGGGTTTGGGATTCCTTGTGGCGGCGGCATGGCTGGGTGGTATCAGTTCTTAGGCTTGTGTGTCTGTTGCTGAGTGGATTGCTGTGAGGAAGTGGTGGAGCGAAGAATGACCACTGCGCGTTATCCTCGACTAGATGTATACACTTTGACCCTGTCGTTGCTTAATCATTGTGTTCACTAAGGCTGACACACAGGTCCTGGTAGCATGTGGTTATGTCGGCCTTAAGCGTATGCTCCGACGGCGATAAGGCTGTTATGAACGATGAAGGGATATGCATCGTCTGGGATCGATCAATGCTACTCTTAAGGCAAGCACAAGACCATACCTATACCTATACAGTAATACATAGTTCGCATTATTCTCCGGTATTTGGCTCAATAAAGGCTAGGAGGCAAGGAGCTCGCCTGAGTGTGAGTGGGAGAGGTGGCGCCCAACCCCGCCAAAGGCTGTCAAGCGAATAGACAGCTGTGCTGTACTCTGCCGAATACCTTTTGCCATTCTAGCTTGTACCGTACCTAGTAACGAGCCACTGCTGCGAGTGTACCTCACAGTACAAGCCAGTCCAGATCCGACGATCAAGACTAGATGTGAGGACGGCACGACGCAGCGAGCTCGAAACGGCGGTTTATGGCTTGCCAGGGTTATGCCACGGCGGAATTGCGTGTAAATTGCGGTCACGCGTGCCGCAGACGAATCGCGTTCACCAAGTTGATGCGAATGCACAATTGCAATAGCAACTGCACATGTGTGTACTCGGGCAATGATCTGGACAAGATATGGTACCTTGCCTCACGCAGAAGCACATGCGATCAACCCACACTCGTGGTGCCGGAAACACGATAACAAAACAGCGCGTCGGGCCTACGAGGCTTTGCTTAGCTCTGCCGTTGCTGCTGCCGGAAGCCTCGCTCCGTTGGATCTCAGGCGGGCGCAACGGCGTCTGCATGACTTCGATACACCGCGCTAAAGAAGAAGGGTACTCGTGATCCGCCCGTCGGTGTGCCCTTATATCTCGCAACCAGCCTTTTCTCCAATCGCCATACCACCATTATCACAGTACCCTCGCTGCGGACCCCATGTCTTGAACGTCGACACTCCCATGGGCGGCCAACACAACATTCACTGCGAGCCTCCTCCCCACCAAACCGGAGCATGGAAGATGCTTCCAACCACGACACTCAAGGAGGGCACTTGACCTCGCCGCCGCCGCCTCCCAATCCGAACGCCAATCAGCCGACCGTCAACCCTCACTCTGATAGTCTTTCCGACGAGCCTGCAATCCTTGATAGTCCAGCCTGGGACATCACCACGCTCTCTGCTCTCGGCGCCTTGCGCACTCTTCAAGTGGCACTCGAGACACTCACAGAAGCAGCTGCTGACGTGCCACCCACACCGCCGATCTCTCGTCCAGCGACGCCAGTACACAACAAGCCAGCGAACGAGAACGTGCCTCCGCCTACCTACATTGGTGCCGATGCAGACCCTCACCACGTCCAACATGCCGCTATAGCTCGCCGCTTCTTCTCGAAACACCCGCCTCCATTCTCCATATCGGCATACCTCGCCCGACAGCACACATACTGTCCTCACAGTCCTGGTGTCTACTTGACCGCGGCACACTACATTCACCGCCTCTGTATAGTGGAGGGTGTGTTGCCCGCCACCAACCGAACAGTCCACCGACTATCGCTCGCCGCGACAAGAATTGCGGCAAAAGCGCTTGAGGATAACAAATGGAGTCAGCAGCGCGTGGCGCAAGTCGGAGGCGTGAGTCCCACGCAGCTGCTTAACTTGGAAGTCGCGTTGTGCTTTCTACTGGACTTTGAGCTTGGCGTTGATGCGGACGGTTTGGCGAAGAGCATGTACGGGTTGCAATCGGCGGGACGGGCAAGCGGAAGGTGAGATACTTGACTTCGGCGTGCATGGCGAAACATTCATTCTGGTTTTCCTTTCAAAAGGGATTTATTCATCGAAAGCAATCGTTGATGGCGAATGATGATGATGACCGCGACGTACATACGCTGATGGGGACCATGATGATACGACGGGAGCGACGGAGTGTGGGCGATTATTTGGATACCCCTTTAGCGTTATTCTTTCCATCGGCGTTGAGTTGAGTTGAGAACGAAACAAAAATTATTCTTCATCAAATTGAGCAACTTTATGACTCTACACCTGGTCACTTCTCGATCTCCACGCTCGTAATTTTCCCAGACCCACTTCGATCGAAACCTGGATGCACTCAGTCATCAAAGTCAACCCACTCAACAGGCCACAAAAAGTACATCAGGCAGAACTCGGTCTAGACATACCTCATCCACAGCTGATGACCATACCTGAGGCAAAAATGCTGACCCCAAAGTACCGCAAAGCAGCAGAGCCAACAATGCCCTGCATGAACATCGCTGCTGAACCCGCTCCTACGTACACCCAAGAAGCGAACGTTCGACGTTCTTTCGACACATGAAACTGATTGCGGTGGTATGTGCTCAGTCGCAGGCGATCCAGGAACAAACAAACGCACTCAGCTGCAACCAAGGACTTAGCTCAAGGTACCCGTCCGCACTTGCAAGCGATATCACTACATGGTAAGTCCCGCCACTCTAAGAACAAACCACCACTACTGTACATCAGGTACGTACACTAGCCACGTTCACACCACGGCACAAGAAGTAAAGCGCCACTTTGGGGGCCAAAAAGAGGTCACATCTCAGGCTGTGCAGACTTGTTCACCCGTGGATAAGACGACATTTCCTTGATTTGGCGGTGGTTGTGGCTCGTGGACGTCACTTGTCAGCCTCAGCTTCTCAGCTCTCGGACTTGGGTGCACTTAGCTGTGCCGGCTGGTGGGGACGGATCGTGACTTGTGCCTGGCGACTTGTGTTGGTTGCTCGCGTACGCTGGCTTCTCGTTGGCTGCTCTTTAGCTACAGCTGCCGAGATCATGCAAGTAATTGGACGCGTGACTTGCTTGCGTGTTTTGTTGAATGTTTCTACCACGTCTCGTGTGTCTTGGGTTGTGGCTTGATGGGATGGTTGTCAGACGGGCAATGGTACTGTTGACCTGGCCCACTGTAGGACGTGTGATGCTCGAAAGACAGATAGCAAACGATGTTAGCGGGTTTAGTGCAATGAGAAGGAGATTGGCGTAATTCCATGGTTGTGCAGCAGTATCCGGTTGCCCAAGCTGGAAATGCAGCGAGCCACATCTCAAACCGCTATGTCCATCTCTTGCATATACGAGGGGCGCACAGGCCGGAGATCAGCATGTTCGCATGAGATCAAGCAATTCAGAATGAACTATCGACTTGAATCATGCAGATTCGCAATAGCAACAGAAGGCTTGCTTGGGTGGGCGGGTAGCAGATGGCACTAAGTTTAAGCCTCGCATCAGGCGCAGCAAGGCACCAGTGCAGCACCGCCTCACTTGTTCCCCATCCTCACCCACACCACTCTCCTCCACTGCCGTCATACCGCGACCACGAGAGCAGTGTTGTTGTGACCATGGCGGATACCGAAGAACTCAACGTGCCGCGAAGATGGCGCTACTGGCGGCACCCATGAGAGCATCGTGGTCTGGATCGAGGATACGACGTGGGTAGTGCGTGGTCTTGTGCTATGATGGCCGCACGACAAGACATGGCATGCAGTGTCTCGGTTGTCTGAAACACGAAGACACTGTTTCGGACCCCAAATGCAGTCGCCACCTCTATCACCACCTCGCCGACCAAATCAACAACACCCCTTACAAAGCACTGCTTAGCACTTACACACGCTCGCAAGGCTGGATGGCGCGAGCCTGCGAGCAGCTGAGCTTCACGTTCGCAGCGCACTGACGCGCACGGTCCTCCATCGACCGCAGCAGTGCATATAGCATGCAGGCCACAATCCTTCAATACACTGCAGTGCCTGACAATCCAAACTAACGTCATGCTACAAGCGCTGCGCCTGTCTTTGGCGAATATGGCGGCTGGTAATGCTATCAATGTAAGGTCATCCATCTACCTCTCCATGTCTCGTATCCTATAAGGCTGCAGCGTGACCCGGCGCCTGCAGTGCCGTCAGTCTCTTGTCCACTCACAGCCTTGGCCGCGATTCTCTTTACCATTTACTACTGCGTATATATTGTTTGTCGTCCTCGAAGCAAGACATTACCTCGCACACTGATCCACAACAACTCAACGCTTTTTTCTATTGCTAGCAAATAGGTTTACTGAGGCCGCCCTGCACGGCACAAGAGTCATCTGACTGTCGATCACCGGACCCATTGTCGAACCAACACCCTGCTGCCTGCCTACTGCACCCGGACCCTGACCACTACTCAAGGCTCCATTGACCTTCTTCTACCCTCGACAACCTCAGGTCTATCTCTTTCTTTCAAACATCCTTACCTCCCCATCGATCAATATCATCGTTACATACCGGACATCAACCCATCGCGACATCGATGTGCATTGTCGAACAAAAGACTTACTACCAACCCGACGGCAGCCAAAAGGCTTTCGATAGGGTCAATCGTTGCGAGTTCGCCGTCACCACTGGCATTCCTCGTTGCTCCAACATCACACATACATCTGGCGCCGCTAGAATTGTCGAAGTCAAACCAGAGACAACTACTCCTTCCCCGAGGAAGAAGAACGAGATTGTCACGGAAACCAACGGACATACTCACGTTTACCGTGGCATCGGTCGTCATTCTAGCCACAAGCACAAGACTGGTCACAGCAAACGCTCCGGCAATCGTAACTCAGTCGACGGTCCTTCAACCCTGCACTCGTCTGCTTCGGACGCCGTCAACAACAAAAGACCATCGCCTATTCTGCGTCCTGTTACACCCAGCTCCGCACCACCGCACATGTCTTCATTCCCACCAAGCCTTCCCTCGGAGCCCTCCGCCAGAGTCGATCGTAGTGGCACTGCCGTCTACGATCTACCGCCATCGCTCAACATGCCACGCGCTTGGGAGAACGAGCGTCGACCCGCAGATCAGTCTGCGAGAAAAGTGTCTTTTGAAACTGGATCAAATGATCAAAGCCACCTACGTCGCCCTGGTCTTTCAGTCAACACTGGCGCACATTACTCCGAGTCTCCTCCACGAGTCTCTCCGGGTCTGAGCCGACTTCCCAGCCTTCGCCGCCACAAGCGTACAGATTCTGCACTTGACACCCCTGTCACTCGAAGCGTCTCTCCTGTTCCTCGAGAAGATTCTGAATTCGCCGCCCGTCAAGCTGCACGCGAAACAGCCCGTCGCCAAAAGGCTTTAGACGAAGCGATCCTCCGTCGCCAAGAAGAGCTCGAAGACGCCGAAAACAGACAGCTCGACCGTGAAGCCGAACGTGCTCAACACCGCCGTACTTTCGATCCACTACGCAGACTACCCGAAACACTCCACCCTTCTCGCGACAACACAGATAGTGAGCACAGCACATGGAGCAGACACACCAGCCCACCAGCACCACCCAGCCGGCCACGCCCAGTACAAACTCGTACACGCTTCGCCTCCTCATCACCCCTAGCGTCACACTCCACCCACCGCCACCGCAACTACGGGCACGCCACAGTCCACCAATATCACTACCCCGACCCTCCATCAGCAGCAAAGAGCAGCCGCAGACCAAGCGACTCCATTCGCGATCGTGGCCGCGAAGTCATCGAGCGGGAGCGGGCAAGAGCTGCGGCTGAAGACCGACTGAACGCTGCTGGTGTTGATGACGACGCGCATGCCGGTGCGTCCCGCTGGGAGCATGAACCTGTTTTCGATGAAGTTGAGGAGAGAGTCGGCGGGCGAGAGTATTACTACGTCTCTGAAGGGTCTGCGCGGCAGGAGATCCGACGGAGGAGAGATAGGGATGATTCGAGGAGGAGGGAGGAGAGGGGGAATGATTTCTTTCATCGGTGATGGGTGAGTGGGGTTGATGATGTTTCTTATTTTGTCCGGTTAATATAGAGGAGGAGCTCACGGCTGGTTTTTGTTTTGTTTTGGGTATACCATAGATCTGGGGGTTCTGGTTTTGAAATCGTCTGTATTGTAACAATTGTATTTGTAAACATATCACAAGGCGTTTCCCTTCTCGCCATGGGCAAAGAGGCGGCGGAAATTCGCTATATATTCTTACATTGAACTTTCTGGTCATCTATTGACCTCCGACCCGATCATGCGTAGCTTACAACTCCAGACTGTACTGAGGAAATACCACGCCATGTCGAATGCTGTGCTGCAAGACGAAATCAATCTACTGGTTGCCCTTGGACAGCGCCTGGATCATCTCGAGCGTCTTCTCCTCACTAGGCTGACCACCGCCCAACTGAGCATCATAACCCGTCACGCGAGATTTGGGCGCAAACCCAGGCCTAGGACCCTGGTCCATAGCCAGACGCCTCTGATCAGGCAATCCAAAGCCATAGTTGGAGCGACGCCTGCCCAGAGATGAGGGCAGACCGACGGCAGCAGAGCGAGCGCTGGCAGAGCCGCGGCCCTGGTGGATGTGCTCGACGTTGCCCTCTTTGACGGCGACGGCTTCGTTGTCTGCACGCGCAACGGTGAGGCGTACGCGGCCGGCTTCGTCGAGGATGGCGCTGTGAGGGCGCACGTGGATTTTGTTGCCGTGCGGGAGGTCGGGGTCGAGGACGTGGGTTGGGTCGGCGTTCTCGTTGCGGCGGCCGGCTTTGCCCATGCCGCCGCCTGTGACGGGGTCGTTGGCGACGAAACCGCCCACTCCAAGCACGGCGTTGGCGCTGTTGGAGCGGGCGCTGTTGCGGGCCATGAGGACGCGGGCGAGGATGGGTGATGGGTAGGCCTGCGGGCCATGCACCGGGTGGTTTTCCATGAAGGCGTTGGTGCGGATGTGGGAGAGGCCGGCGGCGGGGTGCGTGGTGGGCGGTGCATTCTCGTTGTCGCTAATGTTTTGGATCTGAATGCCGAAGCCGGGAGTCGTTGCGTTGCCGACGGCTCCTGGGAGCTCGGTGTTGACGGCGGGAATATCGAGGAACTTGGTGATGAGCTTGACCAGGTCGGATCCGAGGTTGGCGTGGCTGTCACGGAGGCCCTTCTCAAGGCTTGACAGTTCCTCGAGCGAAGGCCGCAGCTCAGGAATACGCTTGGCCTGCCACTCGCTCAAGATGCGAGTCCTCTTCGTCTGAGCCTCAGCAACAGACTTCTCAGCGGCTCGGATCTGCCTCTCGGCCTCAGCAATGTCAGAGGTGTCGGCGCCCTCCACGCCCAGCAGACGGTACACGCTACCAATAGCATCCGAAACGATCACCTGCATCCTCGCCTCGCCATCTTCAATATCAATGCCTGCACGCTCCATGTTGGCCCGCTCAGCATTGGCGGTGCGCTGTGCCTGCACGAGGATCTTGCGAGCCTCCTCAGGTGCGTCCCATCGCTTGCCCTCATCCACGTATGCCTTCACATCTGCCCTTGCATTCGCTAGCATACGCGATGCCTCCTGTCGTGCCTTCGCCTCCCTCTCGGCGCTGTTAAGCTTCGATGCCTGGCGCACCAGCTCCTCAGCCTTCTTCTCCACCGGCTCCATCAACATATCGGCCTGAAGCCACGGTCCTGCGGCCTCAAATGGACCGTGCCAAACTTCATTCCTCTGTGCCTCCCTCCTCTCCGCCTCAAAGTTCTGTTTCGCAAAGTGCTCAATCAAATACTCCGTCCACTCCTCCCTGCGTGATGACAGTTGCTTCTGTACATAGTTCTGGAACTCGCCCTCCTTCATGCCCGCGATGAAAGGACCGGCATACTTCCAGCGCTTAGGCTCGGTCATCTGCGTACCCTCGACGGCATTGGGCAGCGCCACAGGAGCGGCGTTCGGATCGGTGTTGTCCATGAAGTCTTCGTAAACGCTCAGATTCGACTGGGCGCCCATACCACGATCCCTTCTACCGCGAGCCATGATGGGCACGCCCATCTCAGCCCACTTCGCTCGTGATCGCTCATGGTCGGCGGCGCTCTCGAATTCGGTGATGTGGTCGGAAGTGTCCTGCTCCAGGACTCGGATGCTCGGGGTGGAAGACCTGGTGGTCTTGCCGGGGAGGGCTCGCTTGAGACCCCAGTCACCGCGGTAGTGAGAGGACGAAGGTGTCGAGATGGCCTGGTGGGTTGGGTAGAAGTGCGTGGCGCTGTCTGAGGCGCGATATGCTCCGGTCGAGCTGGGGTTCTCTAGGGGCGCGGCGGGCAGAGGGCGCGGCAGCGAGAACAGTCGCGATGATTGCAGCAGGCGCGCAGTGGGCGAGTTGTACGCCTTGGACATGGTGGCGGCGCTACCGGGGGTGTGATGTGGTGCAGGGCCGTGTGGGCATGCGCTCGCTCTCCCAATGCAACAATTTGGCTGGCGTAGGCTGAATCCCCGCGGAGGTCGAGTCGACGCTTCCGCTTTCGTCTGCAGCCGCTGCCACTGAGTGATGAAGATGCGAGGAATGATAGAAAATATCTTGCATGATTGTGACAAAGAATTCAACAGATCGAAAGTATTGTGGAAAGGAGAAAGAATCGAGCGCGTACATAGGGTATCTCAAAAAATCAAATCGTGATCATTGCCAAAACGTCTCGCTCAAGCAAGCATGGCATCCAATACCGCATCCAACCCTTCCTCCCACAACTTGCCTTTCTTGCCAATCAAGGTATCGACCATTGCTTTCGTCGCTTCCTCGCTCTGGCCACCCTTGTCCAAGCCTTCCTTCTCTCGCCAAGTCTTTTCTGCCTTCTCAGCAGCCCTGCGTATAGCGTCGCCCTCATCTTCATCTCCATACAGATCACATCTCTCGCATTCGCTGCAGCGGCCTCCGTGAGGTCTGAAGTGCTGGCAGAAATGCGCATAGCCTTCTTTGCTAGTGATCTCCCCACGGCAGATGTAACACATTGTGTACCCACAATTGCAGACGAGCTTGTTGCAACCAGAAGACTTGACGAACGAGAGATGGCATTTTGGACATGTGCGCTTGATAGCGGCTGTGGCCGAGGACTCGATGGCGGTACGCAAGGAGGTCTTCTCGGTCTCGAAACATGTGTGTGGATCGCTCCACGTTGCCAGACATCGGACACAGGACGTTTTGGAGCACTCAGGGTTCAGGCAGCGAAATTGCAGGCCGCGACGCTTCTTGTGCACGCGGGTCCAGGCTTGGTGGAGGGTGTTGGCAGCCGGCGGGACTAAGTTAAAGATTAAATAGAAGAAGACTGCGAAGAGGATGAAAGGAATCGTGAAGAAGACAGATAGGAGGAAGCAGAGAACGACCAGGCTTTGCACTCCAAGAGTAGACTTTCGAAGGATGTGGTCTGCGAATTGGCGACCAGTCCGCAAACGTGGAGCAGGCGTTTCATCGACCTCACCGTAGAAGCAGAATGGGCATCTTTGCAAAGGCAATTGGCTCTTGCCAATAGCGTCGCTGGTTGCTCGCGTTTGGAAGGCGAGCCAAACATCCTCGTTTAACGCACGTTGCACCAGAGTCGAAGGTATTGTGCCCTGGCATTCTTGCAGCGTGGGCGCAAAGCAGCGAAGCGTCATCCTGTCCAGATCAATACTACGGGCCCATCCCTGGCCATAGACCGCTTCGTTTGTCGTCCGTGAAATGCAGTCCAAACATAGATAATGCGAGCCATCATTGCATGTAGCAATCTGTTCGAAAGGTACTGAAGAGTAACAGCACTCGCAATCGAAGACGGCTCCGAGTTCCTCAGCTTCTGCTTCATTCAGCTGGCTTGCATATGCATGGTCAGCTGAGAGTCGCTCCTGCTGTCTTTTAACGAGCAATGGCTCAACGAGGAGCTCATGCAGCTCCCGATCGAGCACTGCACTTCCAGTCCGCTTTACGCTAGGCAGAGGATCGAGGTCTGGGCCGTCTGAATGCCAGTGTAATGCGGTATGGTCGCCATTGCTACCAGCAGGGGATCGCTTCGTCCACAATGCCGAGATCGAGAAGCGCCAGGATTTGGCAGAGAGTTGCTGGAGGGTTGGTCGAGACATTGTGTAAGAATCGTTGTGCTCCGCCATGACGCCTCTGATTGTCGAGTGACTGAGATTTTTGAACTCCTGGTAAAGCAGCTGCTTTACTGCCTTCCTGTAGTTCTCGCCTCGGAATGTATCCTGCGGTGGGAGAGGATCGCCATCCCGCCTCGATGAACCCTGATTGTTCCCGACCGTTACATCTCCACGACTAGCAGGTTTCAGTCGACCGTTCACATAGGCATTTTTCTTCTTCAAGAGCTGCTCAGTCACAACCTGCAACCGGCTCTCCTTGCTGATGCTCAATAACATTTCGCGGAACACCTCAGGCTGTACGTCCGGAAAGAGTTCCACCAGAGCGGCGAGAGAAGTATTGAGTTCTGCGAGATCCGGTTCTTCTTCCTGCTCTTGAGTGACGAGAGCGGGGTCATAGAGAGGTGTTATATTCTCCCCGGCTTCACTGGCTGTGCTGCTGCGGAATGGTCGAAAGAAGTCTGCCTTGCTGCGCCATGCGCCCGCGCGGCTGGGCCGGAGGAGGGGAACGTAGTCCATTGTGCGCTGTTCACGCGCGCCGGCGATTTCTCATTGGTGTATTAATGTCATGTAGACACATGGGTACTGGATGTTCATGGTGTGAAGTGCCTGGTGAAAGGTGGAACCGACCGGGAAGTTGCGCGTGGTGTTTGTTTGATGTGAAGCTTGCGGGCGAATGACGTTGCGGGGTATGGAAATACATGTAACATTTGAACACAACATCCATTGATGGAGGCAACATGAAATAAGAATCATCAGATAAGAGAGTCAAAAGTCTCAATTACCTTTCCTGGTCTATCAATGGAATACCTTCTTCAGATGAGGCTAATGGTACGCAAAGCTTTATGACCAGGCAATACTACGTGTGAAGACAGAAATGCACGCATTGATGTGTTGGGAAAGGGTAATCACCAAGTTCAGTGTTTTCGATATTACAATTTTATTGTACTTTTGTGATCTCTTTTATGCACAGGCATTATTCATCTAAGGCTCGTCGACGACTTGCGTCGTCCTTCCAGTCTCTTCGCGCGTATGGCTCAACGCCTCGAAACCTCCCTCGGTAAGACGGACGGCGCCAGCGCGGACAAGAGCTTGCGAGAGGTCATCGATCAGATCATTCAAGTCCTCGATGCCAACACACAGCCTGATGATGTCCTCTGGCAGCTCACGCTCCTTGCGAGTGGCCGGGTCAATGCTGGCGTGGCTCATGCGGCAAGGCATGCTGATCAAACTGTTGACACAACCGAAAGACACCGAGATGCCCCAGAGGTTGGTCGACTCGACAATACGCTCGGACAGTGCGACTGAGCCGGTCTCGAAGCTCAACACTGCACCGGCACCGCGTGCTTGGCTCCAGTGTAGCGCGTACTGCGGGTGCGACTTCAGACCCGGGTAGCGGACCTTGAAGCCATGGTTCTCAAGGAATTCTGCAACAGCCTGAGAGCTCGTCTGCTGCTTCTCAATACGTACGGCAAGCGTCTTGATACCGCGCAGCAGGAGCCAGGAATCGAATGGTGCCAGACCACATCCAGTGGAGTTGATCATGAAGAAGAATTTATCTCCAAGTGCGGCATCGTTGATGCCAATGACACCAGCCATGACATCGTGGTGACCACTGAGGTACTTAGTTCCAGACTCATAGACGACGTCGGCACCAAGGTCCAAAGGGTTCTGCAGGTAGGGCGACAGCATTGTGTTGTCCACGGCGACAATGGCCTTGGGGTTGGCAGCGTGCGCGGCCGCAGAGATTCCGGCAATGTCAACAATCTTGATGAGAGGGTTGGTGGGTGTCTCGAGAAGAACCATAGTGGTCTTCTCGTTGACGGCAGCCTTCACCACATCGAGCTTAGTGGTGTCGACGTGGTGCACCTTGATATCGTTGTTGTTCTTGAGGTAGGTCAGGAGGCGGTTGGTGCCACCGTAGAGATCATCACCGGTGATGACCTCGTCGCCAGGCTTGAGCACTCGGGTGATCACGTCCAGCGCGCCCATTCCCGAGCCTACGACCAAAGCCCTGTTGGCGTTCATGATCTTCGCCAAGTGCCTTTCCAGGTGCGTCCTCGTCGGGTTTCCACTGCGAGTGTAGTCGTACTCTTGGCCAGGGCCACCCTTGAAGGTGGCAGTCTGGTAGATGGGAGTGCTGCTCGAGTTGAACTGGTCGTTGCTTTCGGTGTAGACCAGCTCGGTGGCAAGAGCATACTTGCGACCGTTTGCTGGGCTGGAAGGAGTGGGAGACGGCGGCAGATCGTGACCGTCAAGGTCAAGACGGGCCATGGCTTTGCCAATGGCACTGGGCGCGTCTTTGGATCCCGACATTATGAGTTTGGTAATTGGGGGAAGGTGGTTTTTTAGTGAGGGCCAGAGACCTCAGCGCTGTGTTTCTATGCTGGAGATATGATGGGCGGAGTCCGGGTGAATGGGCTCCTTTGTGTTGAAAAAGTCGTGATGATTGTGTTTATTTGAGAGGTTTGCGGAAGAAGAGCGTGACCTCTCAAAAGAAGTCGGCACACTCGCGCTCGCGGGCAGGATGAATCATGCAAGGCACCCCGATCAGACCGCTCTCCGCCAGCCAAGATGATGTGATCGCCGTTATCGGTCGGCAGTTGGTCAGCGAGATTGCAGGGTCAGACCCTACACATGTCACGTGCTCTTCTGCCCTAAACACTGTGGATGTCCTCGGCCTGTTCAGACACCGATGCCTGGACTGACTATCACCCGTCGCCGAGATCTTGGGCAAGCACAAGTACATATATGGACACATAAGACAGCTCGACCGTCCAACAAGGTATACAAGCACTTTCAAGGACGAGCAACCGCATCCAAAGACACAAAGATGCCTGAAATCATTGATGACAAGTCTGCGCATTGTGTGCCTTTCATCCTCGACAGAATCTCCAAGCACAGGGAGTCATACGTTGCGAGGGGAGAGACGCCAGCACCTTTCTTTGTTGGTCTCAATGGTGTGCAAGGCGCTGGAAAGACGACACTGGTATGCTGATGTCCAATTATTCCTCTTGACATGCGACCATCGATCTACATGATCCCAATACCCTAAAGCAACTTACATGTCAATCCCGGAATCCCATACCCATGTATCTCATAGGCCACATCGCTGAGACAAGGTAGGTCACCACACTCTCCAAAACTCTAGCATCAGCGCCATACAATCTGCCTACTTTGGTCTTCTCGATAGATGATCTCTATCTCCCGCATGACAAGCAAGAGGCACTAGCAGCATCCCAGCCCAACAATCCGCTCGTACAGCATCGTGGACAGCCCTCGACGCACGATGTCCAGCTCGGATTTGAAATATTTACTGCTATTGCCAACCGGAAGCCAAATATCAAGGTGCCTTCTTACGATAAGTCTGCTTTCAGTGGAGCTGGCGATCGACTTCCTGTAAGCGACTGGGAGACCTGTAACCGCGAGGGTCAGCCGCCTGTCGAGGTTGTCATCTTCGAGGGCTGGTGTGTAGGTTTCCGTGCGCTCAGCGATGATCAAGTGGAGCAAAAATGGAAAGCTGCAGTGCAACTATATGAAGCTCAAGGAGAAGCCTATGAGGGTCGGTTGGGAAGACTGCAGCTCGATAGTGTCACGTTCGTCAACAACAAGTTGAGGGAATATGATCAGATGACAAGGTGAGGTTTGTGGGCTGCAGACTGATATGGACAGCATGCTAACATCTGCATAGCCAACTTGGAGCTTTCGTGCATATGTAAGTCGGTCAAAGTATCATGATCAAGGCAAGCACTGACCCAAATTTAGTGATGCTGAAAACCCACTCTATGTGTACGATTGGCGTCAACAGCAAGAAGCTGCAATGTGGGCCGCCAAAGGCACCGGCATGAGCGAAGCACAAGTCAACAACTTTGTGAACGGCTGTAAGAATTACTACGTCTATCGGACGAGCGCGGCTACTGACTGTCATAGATTACCCTGCATATGAACTCTACACGGAAGTTCTCAGGAAAGGGATCTATCCTGAAGCGGGTCGCCAGCTCAGGTTGGTGGTCGGAAAGGATCGCAAAGTGAAGCAAGTCATCAGGTTGTAGACCACTTCTCCGTGGCTATGGCAGGGATGCTTGTGTGGAAAGCTGTAGCCTGTGACACTGTGGTGCTGCCCTCCGGGCACTATGTAATACATGCATACATGTATATGTGCGTTTCACTAGAGATGCAGCTCTTCCTGGTGTTCGATGGTCACGCTACATTGAGTTCAAAACAGCCGTAAGTATGAATACGTATGTATATTCTTGGCCCGCGCAATTCTTTACAAGACCCCGAGATGAACTTTTGGGTGGCATGTGGCGTGCCTTGGTATCACACTACGACAAAACGAAAATACTTGTGACCATCTAGTATATCAATTGATAGTCAAAGAGACGCTGGGTGTATTGTGTAAGTGTGCAGTATTCGACTGACATCACCAATACAAAGATCAAAATCAAAAGTGAAATTCGAGGCATGCCATGGGCACAAGCACATCTTGAAAGAATACTTCTCATACGACGATCGAAGAGCACAGCTCGACCATGGGCCAATTCGACCGCAAAGCACAATCACAGCCGAAACATGGCAAACCTAGCGATAGTGGTGCATCCAAGGCTCCACCACGACTGAACCGTGGCATGCCCGAATGGAAGGGCCCTGGTTATATCGCTAAGAAAAAGCCACGGCAGCCAGCTGCGACCCCTGCGACAGTAAAGCCTGTGGAGCTGGAGCACGCGATCCATGTCAAATCCGAGCAAACGATGCTAGAGATCTTCCGTTCTACATTTCCGAGATCCAATGAATTCGAGACTTTGAAACCAACGTTGCAAGAGATCAAGGATGCTCTTGTGCTGAGAGACTTTGATACTGCTTTTGGACGAGAAGATCACAAAGAGGCCTACGCTATTCGTTGGAGCCCTAGTTATGCGCTATGCTATGCACAGCTACTTGCTTGGATCTGTGCTGAAAGGGCGGATGACGTTTGCATCAAACAACTGCTTAATGGCACGGGAAACATGTCGACAGCGCGAGTAGTATGTTTCGGTGGCGGTGCAGCCGAGATTATGGCATTCTCAAGCCTTCTGCGGTACTTGCAGCCTTCGAAGGCAGCTGGAAGACCGGTCGAGGCGAGCACAGAAGTGGCTACATCAGCCTCAACGCCTCTGCTTCACCTCAATCTTGTCGACATGGCAGATTGGTCTTCTGTACTCACAAAGCTGGACCAGGGATTGAACACGCCTCCTACGCTGTCAAAATACGCCAGCGCCACGGCTCGTGCGGCGAACGCATCTTTCTTGTCACCTGGGTCTGTCGAGCACGGATTCACTCGCTCAGACGTCCTGAGCACCAGCACGGAAGATCTTCGTGCCACCATTGGCACAGAATCTACGATCATCACTTTTATGTTCACTTTGAATGAGCTCTACGCCACTTCAATACCTCGCACTAATGCTCTGCTCGCCAAGATCACAGAAGCTGCTCCGAAAGGCAGTTTGCTGCTGGTAGTGGACAGTCCTGGAGCATACTCGGAAATCCGTGTTGGCGACTCAAGTGAAGGTGAGGAGACAAGAAGATACCCAATGAATTGGATGATGGACCACGCTTTAGTCCCGAGGCCCAAAGAAGACGAAGCAGCACCAGAGCCTGTTTGGAAGAAAGTTTTCGAGGAAGCCAATATGCTTCATAAGCTTGATGAAAATCTGAGACATCCGGTCAGTCTTGAGAACATGAGGTTCCAAGTGCACTTGTTCAGGCGTATATAAGCGTTGGGAACTATAGCATTGCAAGCTGATATCCAACGACTGCTGGTAAACGTCTTATAGTATGGACTCTGAAGTACACTATAGGAATTGAAGACCAAGGACGATTGAGCTCAAGCAAATCGTCAGCGTGGTTGGCGCTGGCGCTTCCATTCCGTATGTAAACTACTCTCAGCTACTGCCATAAGTTTAAATATGAGCAATGATCATACCGCAAGAACGAGAACGATGACGATGCATTTTCTGTATGCTATCATCATGGCATTATATGTATATCTTCAAGGTAGTGTTACTAGCTCTCTGTGCATTCCATTTATGCAGCTTACGTGTATCCTGGCACTTCTCGACTCCACAGAACTAGCTCATAAGTCTGCACATGTCTCGTTGTTGTGTTATGCGATTATCAGCGGACACAGGTAAAGGCCTCAAGTATCTACCTCGCAGAGATCGTAGGGGGCACTCAGCAAAATTTCAGATACTAGGAAAGTCATACCTTGCTTTAGTCGATCATCATATAAATAGTTACTGTTGAGATGCCACGTGCAGACTTATGAGCAGCGGCTCTGGCTATGTCACCTCCATGGAGTACGACATTGGCCTTGTAGCGACTGACAAAACGCACGTAAGAGCCCATGCAGACGTATTCACCTGGCCAACGTATTGTGTATCCAATAGCATTGTACTGCGTTGCGCTCACCGAAGAAAAGTGACTTACCGATAAACCGAAAGGTCACGTGTCGGGACTTGTGATTTCATGTGAATGCCGCGGGGGCTGCCGTGACGGCGGCCGAGGAACCTCGGCATGATAAACAGCCAGCTTCACGAGTCCAAGAGCCGGGGAGATCAGGTGGTCGTCTACAGTCCCTATATCGCGGTAGGCTTCTGCCATTCCTCTCTCCCTCTCACACTTTACAATACACATTTTGTTCCTACATAAACTGGGAATACTCCACAGCAAATATGGCGGGAGAACAATTACGCTATGACGGCCAGACCGTCGTTGTGACCGGCGCTGGTGGAGGACTCGGAAGGGCATATGCGCTCTTCTTCGCCTCACGAGGCGCCAATGTCGTTGTCAACGACTTGGGCGGCTCCTTCAAGGGTGAGGGCGGTGGCAACAAGGTAAGCTCTACCGACCTTCGAGAATACTCAAACCCGCTAACTTCCTGTTCCCACAGGCTGCCGACGCGGTTGTCAAAGAGATCACATCTGCTGGCGGCAAGGCCGTCGCAAACTACGACTCGGTAGAGAATGGCGACAAGATCATCGACACCGCTATCCAGGCCTTTGGCAGGATTGATGTCCTCATCAACAACGCAGGCATCCTGCGCGACATCAGTTTCAAGAACATGAAAGATCAGGATTGGGACTTGATTATGAAGGTCCATGTGGAGGGAGCATACAAGTGCGCAAAGGCTGCATGGCCACACTTCAGGAAGCAGAAGTACGGACGTGTCATTAGCACAGCTAGCGCGGCTGGCCTTTTCGGTAGCTTTGGACAATGCAACTACTCAGGTAAGAGACGCTGCCATATAAATAACTCCATGGACACTATGCGACTGACACATCTTAGCGGCCAAGCTTTCCCAGGTTGGATTCACCGAGACTCTTGCCAAGGAAGGTCTCAAGTACAACATCATTTGCAACGTGATCGCACCTATTGCAGCGTCAAGGATGACTGCCACCGTCATGCCTCCCGAGGTCTTGGATGCTCTCAAGCCCGAGTGGGTTGTCCCTCTTGTCGCGGTCCTCGTCCACAAGTCAAACCAGACGGAAACCGGCTCAATCTTTGAGGTCGGTGGTGGTCACATTGCCAAGCTGCGCTGGGAGCGATCGAAGGGTGCTCTGTTCAGAGCCGACAGCAGCTTCACCCCTGGCGCTCTGCTCAAGAAGTGGGAAACCGTTGGCGACTTCACTCGCGGTAACGAGTACCCACAAGGTCCGGCTAACTTCATGGAGCTGTTGGAAGACGCGCAGAAGCTTCCTCCTAACCCTCCCTCAGAGAACATCGAGTTCAAGGACAAGGTCGTTCTTATCACAGGTGCTGGTGCTGGTCTTGGTCGCATCTACGCCCTGCAGTTCGCAAAGTATGGTGCTAAGATTGTAGTCAACGACCTCGTCGATCCGGACACTACCGTGCAGGAGATTCAGAAGCTCGGCGGACAGGCTATTGGTGTCAAGGCCAGTGCTGAGGACGGCGAGACTGTTGTCAAGGCTGCTATTGACGCATACGGCCGCGTCGACGTCATTGTCAACAACGCTGGTATCTTACGCGACAAGGCCTTTGCCAACATGGACGATAAGATGTTTAAGCAGGTGCTTGACGTTCACTTGCGCGGCACCTACAAGGTTTCCAAGGCTGCATGGCCGTACATGCTCAAGCAGAAGTACGGCCGCATCATCAACACCACATCTACTTCTGGTATCTATGGCAACTTCGGTCAGGCCAACTACGCCGCAGCCAAGTGCGGCATCCTCGGATTCTCACGTGCGCTGGCAAGAGAAGGCAAAAAGTACAACATCTATGTCAACACAATTGCACCCAATGCTGGTACCAACATGACACGTTCCATCATGCCCGAAGAGATGGTTCAGGCCTTCAAGCCTGACTACGTGGCGCCACTCGTCGTTCTGCTTGGCTCCGACAAGGTTCCCGAGCCAGCAACCGGTCGTCTCTTCGAGGTTGGCTCTGGCTGGGTTGGCGAGACCAGATGGCAACGCACTGGCGGTGTTGGCTTCCCTATTGACAAGCAGCTTACACCTGAAGAGGTTCTTTCCAAGTGGGAGACTGTCTTGAACTTCGACGATGGCCGTGCTGACCACCCCGATGATCCTTCTGCCGGTACGGAGAAGATCATGGCTAACATGGAGAACCGTTCCTCCGCCGCAAAGAAGGAGAAGAAGGGTGGTGAGCCAAACAAGGAGATCTTGGCCAACATTGAGGCTGCAAAGAAGGCGAAGGCTGACGGTACCGACTTCGCTTACGATGAGCGCGATGTCATTCTTTACAGTAAGCGTTCGCGAGTCTGATATTTCATTGACAAAGGCTAACAAGTAATTCAGACCTCGGTGTCGGCGCCAAGCGAACAGACCTTCCTCTCGTCTTCGAGAACGACGACAAGTTCCAGGTCCTGCCTACTTTCGGTGTCATTCCTACCTTCAATGCTGTTGCTCCTTTCAGCATGGGTGACCTCGTGCCTAACTTCAGCCCCATGATGCTGCTCCACGGCGAGCAATACCTCGAGATCCGCAATCCCATTCCCACTGAAGCGACCACCACTTCCTTCCCCAACCTTGTTGAGGTCGTCGACAAGGGCAATGCCGGAATCATTGTCACAGGTTCCACCACCAAGGACAAGAAGACCGGCAAGGATCTCTTCTACAACGAGAGCACTGTCTTCATTCGCGGCTCCGGCGGCTTCGGTGGTCCTAATAAGGGCACTGATCGTGGCGCTGCATCCCGTGTCTACAAGGTTCCCCAGCGCCAGCCCGACTCGGTCGTCGAAGAGAAGACGACCGAGGAGCAGGCGGCCATCTACCGCCTTTCGGGCGACCGCAATCCTCTGCACATCGACCCCGAGTTCAGCAAGGTCGGCGGATTCAAGGAGCCCATCCTTCACGGCCTGTGCTCCTTCGGTATTGCTGGCAAGGCAGTGGTCAGGACTTACGGCCAGTTCAAGAACATTAAGGTTCGCTTCGCGGGTGTTGTGATTCCTGGTCAAACCCTGGTGACTGAGATGTGGAAGGAGGGCAACACTGTCATCTTCCAGACCAAGGTTAAGGAGACTGGCAAGCTGTGCATTGCTGGTGCCGGCGCCGAGCTGGCTGGTGCTGGAAAGGCCAAGCTTTAAGTGCTTCGGTCATGAATAATATCATTCTTTGTATAATTTGGGCGTTTTCAACGAAGAAATTTCACACCTAGCTTTCTGACCACTTTGCTGCCACTTTCATAAACAACTATCAACTACCCTCAATAGTAATTGTCAGGGTCCTGGATTGAGATTCGCGAACATGTCCGAAGATTACACGCAGGCCGGGATATCCCATCGCGAAGTCTTATCTTGCACAAGAGGTTACGCTAATCGAATTGGGCCTCATCGAACTTCAGCATCTCTTCAGCTTCAGCCTTCGTCTTCCATTTTCAGACATCAGGAGACAGTCACCGGATCAACATTATTTCACCGCTATATGCCGTGCTGCTGGAAGTAGAATCAGGCTGAAATGTATTCACCCCCGATCGCGACTTCGTACAGAATTGTAGTGTGAAATGCTCTGATCGCGGGCCTCTGCCTCTGGGTTTTCGGCTAAGTTTGCCCCGACCTAGGCCTATCTATAGTTTAACAGTTCGACAAGATCTCACGACAATACAAGATAGGCGATCGATAGGCGAGATCTGGCAATAGACATGCTGCACAACGCCTCGACACGGCATCTTCAGCAGACGGCATTTATACCCACATAGTATATGCGCCTTATGCACGCCTATCATGTATGTATCCGCAGCCACCAGCATTGCGTCCAATCGCAGGTGTTACCAAGCTGGAGATAGGCACCCTGCAGGTCACGCCCTGTCCGACGGACACATAGCGACCATGCAAGCATGGTTTATGGAGCCAACCGATGCCAATGGTGCCTGATTAAGGCTAAATGAAAAGATAAGAGTCGCAAGGTCAGTGCCAAGTATAAAGGCAAGGGTAGCTGCCATACACCCAAGCAAACGAAACTCTCATTCGCATATGCAATATGAAGCTATCCGTGAGTCTCCTGCTTGCTGGTTTCCTCTTTTGTGCCGATGGCGTTGTGTCGGCTCCCAGTCCTGATCCCAAGGCCACATGGGTCCGTCAGGGCAGAGCAAGGAAGGCTGCATCGAGATCGAAGATCGGAAGACGCTGGACAAATGAGACAACATCTGAATCGAATCTCGGCACTTGTCCGGATAGCACCTATACAAAGACATCGGCTCCTAAGGCCAACGTCTGGGGGAGCTTGACCGATATCGAAGCCGTCTCAGTCACTCGGTGGTTGTTTGCTCAGGCGGAGTTCAATCTCACCGTCAGTGACGAAGCTGGAGAATGGGACAACACTATGTATGTTGACCGAATCTTTTGCTGTTGACCTTTCTGACCATATCCAAGTCTTTTGGTCGAGCTTATGTACCCAAACAAGACAGACGTCCTAGACTATCTCGATAACGCAGGACCAGCCCCAGACCGATATGCTCACGTCGTGTTGGATCATCGAGCCTGTGTGGATCCGTACTACGAAGACATTCTGGTCGGCCCCATCGGATCAACTGGTATCAAGAATGGTACAACCAAGTGGGAGCCTCTCGAGTATCCTTATACCCGCAAAACAGCTGGTCGTGTGCGCAATCTCGATGCCGATGCTGATGATACCCTTTACTCCCAATGGATAAACAAAGTTAGTGCCAATATCTCAGATATCACGCTCGGTCTGTGGGGCGGAACAGCGCTTGGGCTTGACAACGACACTCTTGAGATCTGGGGTATTGATCCTATGTGGCAAGACGACGGACGTATCATTCGATGGGATGGTTTCTGGTCTACCACAGTTGACAAGTTCGATGCCGAGACGCTTCTCCCACTTGGTCTCTACTTCAGAAGTGATATCACAGGACGTGACCCAAGCCAGTGGAAACTAGAAGGCTGGTACTACAACGGCATATTCTATGATACCACCGCAGCATTCAGGAACGCATATTATACTCCTGGATTCGTGAAGCTGGGAGCCAACACTGAAGGTACTTGGGCGACGACTGACCAGAACGGACCTATACTTCCGTTCGACACTGCTCATCCTCCAGCGTCTGTCGCTCCGAGTGGTGCCAGGTACTCAGTTGATGCTGAGGCCAAGTGGGTTCAGTGGATGGACTTCTCCTTCTACGTCGGGTACCAGCGCGATACAGGTCTCAGTTTATGGGATGTCCGCTACAAAGGCGAAAGAGTTCTGTATGAGTTGGGTCTGCAAGAAGCGCTAGCTCACTACGCCGGACAAGACCCTCTACAGAGCGGTACTTCCTATCTGGATACCTACTATGGCTTTGGCCCTTATGCGTTTGAGCTCGTCAAAGGCTATGACTGCCCGGCCTATGCTACTTATCTCAACACTTCTTTCTACGTGTCTGAGACCACGCACACACATCTGAATAGTCTTTGCCTCTTCGAATTCACCGCTGATTATCCTCTCCAACGACACAGCACCTCCAATTATGTCAGTGCCACCAAGAACACGTACTTCACCATTCGATCCGTCAGCACTGTTGGAAACTATGATTATATGTTTTCCTATTCCTTCTATCTCGGTGAGTCTCCACTGGTATGATGACTTCAAAACACAAAGACTAATCGCAATGCAGATGGTAGCATGAGCGTCGAGGTTCGTGCTTCAGGCTACATCCAGAGCGCTTATTTCGCCAACAACGAGGAGTATGGCTACAAGATCCATGACAACCTTTCGGGCAGCATGCACGACCACGTCTTGAACTTCAAAGCGGACTTCGATATTCAAGGAACCAACAATACGGTTGCAGTCGTAAATCAGGTACCTGTCTCGACAACTTACCCTTGGTCGAAAGGCAAAGCACGTAACACGATGAAGCTTGAGAAATCATATCTCGAGTCAGAAGACCAAGGCCGCCTGTTCTGGGGAGCAAACGGCCAGACTCAGTATAGCGTGATTAACACGGACGCATTAAACAACTATGGAGAGTACAGAGGTTACCGCATCTCGCCTTCCATCGGCGCTATTCACCTTACTGTCGAGGACTCGAGCAACTTGGCCAACGCTGCCCGCTGGGCAAGCCATGACCTTCAAGTGACTAAGCAGCACGACACTGAGCCTCGAGCTGCGCACGCCTACAATAACCAAGACGTTCACAACCCACCCATCAACTTTGACGAATTCTTCAACGGCGAGAACCTCACCCAGACTGACCTTGTGTTCTGGCTGAACGTGGGCATGCACCATATCCCGCACACCGGTGATCTGCCCAATACAGTTTTCTCGACCGCCCACGCAGGTCTCTCCTTCTCACCGCTAAACTATCTCAATGGCGATCCGAGCCGGCAGACGGTCAACCAAGTCAGGATCGACTACGGAGGCGGCAACGTCAGTGCAGTCGAGACTTTCGGCCAGCAGGAAGATAGTTGTGCCCTCAAATACACTGCTATGGAAGGGGACTTGTGGGACTACAAGGGCGATGTGGTGGTGAGGAAGTTCCCTTACGACCCTAACGACCCGTACTACGAGACGGACTCAATTGTGTGAAAGTACTGTTGCGCTAGTGAGACAATAGCGTAAGGTATACTACGAATGATAGCACAACGAGACCACGATGTGGATATAGATACGAAGATATAATTCTCGGATTAAGTAATAGAAGCGTTCCAGGGACTGAACAAGCCGATGTCTGCATCAATCCGTAAAGTTATGCATCTACTTGTACTCCTGTTAGATGCATAATGTAAGTATGTACCATCACTGCACAACCTCATACTGTGAGTTCAACTGCATCGCGCCCTCAACAGGCTTGAGCCACTTCATTCGCCTCTCAACATACACTTCCATCATTGGAGCTTTGTCAAGAATGGTCTGATCGTCAAGTACCCCAGCTCTGAGCCCGATAAAGTCGGCCATAGCAGGGGCGCCTCCGGTCCGGTAGATTGCCGTTCCGCAATTAGGGCAGAAATGCGTGTGGATGTCCTAGGGATACGATGTCAGTACGAGCCTGTTGTGAAACGCGGACCGAGAGCGAGAAATGTCGATCTCGTCTTCTCGCGCAGCAGTAGTCAACTATTGCCTCGTCATCTGCTTACCCTGCCATGGTCAGACTTCTTGGTGAAGATTTTCGGTTCGCCAGCAATGATGGCGAAATTAGCTTTCGGGATCTGGAATACTTGTGTGTTGTTCAACTTCCGATCGTCGATACAATGGCAGAAAGCCTGGTGTATGAGTACTCGTCAGTCCTTAAGTTTAATTCGTGAATAGCAAGGTTTGGTCAACGTGCGGTATAGGTCGGCTCGCCAGTAAATTCGACCTTGATCTCGCCGCAGAGGCAGTTCCCAGTCGGCATCGTGGTTGCAAAATTGTAACACAGCGGTTACCTGATTGTGAGCGTTACTGAAGACAATTTTTCAGACACAGGCTGCATTCATATTGATGCACGCTGCGTTCTACATCTGCAAGGCTGTTCGGCTGACCTCAGCTGGAGCCATCATTTCATGCGGTCAGCGCAGCTACTGGCTTCTCACTCGAAGCTACATGTAACGATCAGGCAATGCGCCGTCATATTGAGCACGGCTGAGCCAACCACTTCTCAATGTATCCTTGTGAGAAGTCACGCCAGCATGAAAGTACAAACTGCACGTGTATGTCAAGTCAACGAGGCGAAACGGGATTGTTACATCGTGCTTCTTCGTTAATTAGTACACTAACCCTGAAAACAGGGAGCATCATCACGTGATGTGCACACACCGCCTGCATGCCAAAGTCCTGCCTCGTATCATAAACGAGGTGACCTTTAGTACTATATGTAATCGTGCATGCTTTGCGTCCGGGATTCGCTCTCACTACGGCAATCCATAAATGAATGCCAACAAGATTGATGGGAATCAACAACGAGCACATGGCATTGAGCGTCACCAACATCCCCTGTAATGTGCTTGCCGGTCGAAACCTGCTGGAGACATCGGAACATCAGTACATGCGGCAATCACAAATCTGAATTCGAAGCGTGCTTGTCAGCAACGACATATACAAGATGTTCACGACACAAGCTAAAAGTACTCCTGTACTACTATTGATGGGAGCTCGGGGAGGTACACAAAATATGCTTACTACCGTGATCCTTTGTCCAGACGCCTGAACGTTTCAATGCACAAACAGGGTCTGGCCAAGCTAACGGCAAGGGTGTGCGAAATGGTACGATGCGTGGATACAGCATCTTACTAGCCCCGCAGAACGCGTTTCATCGATCCCACTTGTAATCTTTAATCATCGCACTATAGGTGTCACCGTACGAAGACCCGAGCGAGTGCGAGATGGAGCCACAAGCCTCGTATGCTGTACGAGGCGTGGATCTGCGAGTGTCGGCACTTACGTCGGCGCTCATTGGCCAACGGGGGAGTTTAGGTTCGAGATACACATTTGCATGTGGCTGTAGTGTTGGCAGCCGCCATGACACAACAGTGGAAAGCTAAGCTGCCGATATTAGTGTTGAGGCGTTGTGCAAGCATGGCAAAAATGATGTCGCCTGACAAGTGGCTATATATTGGATGTGAGCATCCTGCGAAGGTTTGATGGAACACTACCTGTTATACTCAAACCTTGGGACGCCTTCAACTCTATCGACATGGACGTACTCCGTGGCTATCGACCGTCTTTCCTGGACAATGTTCCTATCTCCATCCAGATTGTCGCTGCGGCTGCAATTGCCATACTGGCCTACACAATATACTCTGTACTCGCCAGCGGACAGCCATTGAAAGGCTTCCCAGTCGTTGCTCTCAGCGAGAAAGGCTTAAACTCGAAGTGGTCCTGGTACACCGCCAGTACCGAGACAATTGCAAAAGGACTCAAAGAGCACAATGGACCTTTCCAAATCATCACCGGCACCGGTCCCAAAGTACATCACATGCCAGTGCCGATGTCAAGTACGCTGATCCACTGACACCGCACAGATCGTTCTACCCAACCGCTTCGCCGACGAAGTCCGATCACGAGACGAGGTTAATTTCAACGAGGCCTTCTCGAACGAGTTCTTCACCCACTACCCTGGCTTCGAGGCGCCCAGAGAAGGCCTGGCAAACGACTGGTTGATTCAAGAGACCACCCGCGTCAAGCTTACTCAGTCCCTCGGCCTTGTAACCCTCGATCTCGTCGACGAGACCACCGCATCTGTTCACGATATCTTCGGCGATGACAAACAATGGCACACCGTCATGCTGAAAGATGACGTGAGTGAGATGGTCGCACGCTTGTCATCACGCGTGTTCCTTGGCCTGCCATTGTGCAGGAACAGGCGTTGGCTGGATATCGCAAAGAACTATACTATCGATGTTTTCATCGGCTCGCGGCTCATGCGCATGGCACCCCCAATTCTCCGTCCCATCACCTACTGGTTCATCCCCCACTGCACACGTCTACGAGCACAAGTTCGTGATGCACGGAAACTGATCATGCCCGAAGTGGAGAGGCGCAAGGAACGCGCGCAAAAAGCTCTCGAGGCCGGCCAGAAGCCACCCAAAACCTCAGACTCGATCGGTTGGATGTACGAGGTTGCGCGTGGGCGCGAAGTCGACTACGTTGCTGGTCAGCTATCTCTCACCATGGCTGCCATCCACACGACCACGGAATCAACAACGCAAGCTCTCATCGACGTGTGCCGGAACCCAGAAATTGTGGGCCCATTGAGGGAGGAGATTATCACTGTCATCTCGGAGAATGGCTGGACCAAACCCACCCTTCAGAAGTTGCGCTTGATGGACAGCTTTCTCAAGGAGTCGCAGCGATACAGTCCGATGGGGGAAAATTCAATGAACAGATACGTTGAGCGCGAGTTCGAGCTCTCCGACGGCACAGTTATCCCCAAGGGCTCACGATTTTTCGTGGCCGGAAACTATCAAGACCCGACGATCTACGAGAATCCAGAAAAATTCGACGCCTTCCGGTTCGCCAACAAACGCTTAGAACCTGGTCAAACCAATGTCTGGGGTCACGTAGCCACAAGCGCAAGCCACATGGGCTTTGGACATGGCAACCATGCGTGTCCAGGCCGATTCTTTGCTAGCAATGAGATCAAGATTGCGCTTTGTCACTTGCTGCTCAAGTACGACTTTGATCTTATCGATGGTGAGGTGCCGAGTTCGTTCAAGTTCGAGGGCAACAACTCGATCAACCAGAAGAGCAAGATCTCGATGAGGCGGAGGGAAGAGGAGATTTGTCTTGATTTGGATATTGAAGCATAGCGGTATCATAGCCACTGAGAACAATTCATACTTATGACCAGAAATTTCTACAAATTAGCTTGGCTTGGAATTATGAGCCATGGACTGCTTGCGAACATCACTGTCTGATCGTGTCCGATCGACTAGACGTTAAACAAGTTCACGCTCTCTCGCGAGTAAGCAGTGACGTTAGGCCAGTGACTCCAGTCAGGCTCGAAGAGGATGGCGTCTTGACAAGCTGAGCCAAGGCCGGTGTTGTTCAACCAAGCAGGCTCCCAGTAGCTAAAGATACTGTCAGCATCGTCCAAGAGTATATATCCTCAGTAGTGGCAAGAATTCAATCAGCGTGGTGCAGTGCGGTACTCACTTGATACCTCTTCCAAGACCTTTGGGCAAGCCCTTGACGACATCCAACACTCTGCGGCCCCATTCAAGCTGGCCGGCAACCGAAGCCGGAATGCTAGGCTCACTCAAAGCTGGTGCATCTTCACCTTCGCAGATAGCCGGCCAGTCGGTCTCAACGACATGGATCGGCTTCGAGTACTTCTTTGCCAAAAATGTCATAGTATCCTTCAGATTCTCCAGAGTAGCGGCAGTGCCGTAGAAAGGGTAGAAGCTCAGACCGATCACATCCCAATCCTTCGTCTTCACCTTGCCAGTCGCAGTCAAAGCGTCGAACCACCTTTGCTGTAAAGTAAGATTATATCCATTGTCGATGTGGATCATGACTTCCGGCGAGTGAACACCTGCAGAGACAGCATCACGGACTCCATCGCGAGCAGCGGCGTACAAAGTCGCTAGACCGGTGAAGTTGGCAGTGCGAGCTTGCTTGGGTTCAACGTCGACGCTCACGCGGCCAAGAGGCCAGATCATGCCGTTGCGGATCTCATTGCCTAAGCTTACGAGAGCAAGGTCGACGCCTGCGTCCGAGAAGGATTTCATCGTCGACGAGACGTAGTGGCGCAGGCTGGAGGCCAGAGGCTTGAGAGTCGTGGGCCAGGCGGCTGGCTGCCATTGCTTTTGAGGGTCGGCCCAGTAGTCGCTGAAGTCTGATGATGGAGCAGTGTTAGCAAAGATCCGAGAACCGGATGATGATAGCATGAGATACGTACGATAGTCGAGGTAGATCTTGTAGCCCTTAGCCGAGAAGCGTTTCGCAAGGCCTAATGTATATTTCAGATCGTACGTCTCGTAGTAGCCACCGTCATACGGAACGGTAGGATCGACCCAAAGACGCAGGCGGACTGTGTTCATTCCGGCATCACCCAGGATATCCTCCACAGGCCTGGTAGCGTTGCCGCGAGCGGTATCTTTGTAGACATAGCCACCATCTTCCTGGATCTTCAAAGACGACAGGTCGAAACCATTGTAGAAGTATGGTTGCTTAGGCTTTGGAGCTGCGGTGGTGAAAGACAAAAGCGAGAGAAGAGCTGCTGCTGTCGCAGTGAAGGACTTGAGGTGAACCATTGTGTATATCACAGCGTTTGTGACAGCCCTGAAGAGTGGACGAGCATCTTATTTATACGGCCATCCTTTCAGCCTATAATGCTTGTTCTCACTTTACAGTATATTGTATCCGAGGTCCACGTGGACGAGCAAAAGCCTACCAACGTCGATACCCTAAAAGTCAAGTACCGAGATGGAAGATTCCACCAGTTATGATCATCTCGCCTTCAAGCCATGATGGTATTCTTTTAGGGCGCCACGGACTAGAGAAGGGCTCACAGCAATATAATAGTATTTGAGGGTGGAGGAGCGGCTTGGAGATGAGGGGAAGACTTGGAGGCGGCCGGGATGTGGAGTGATTTTTCTCATCTCCACACGAAAGTCTTGTACAACGATCTTTTGGAGCATGTTCGTGTAGAATCGAGCAAGTCATGAGTGAGTTTTCGAAAATGAGTAAGTACCTCAAGTAAAGCTGAACTCTGTATCTAATAGTATGAACGTCCAAGCGCGTGTTCAAGGTTTCTCCTGGAACAGACAAGATATCTAATATTTAATCCGCCAACGCTTCACGGAACTATAAAATATTGATACTTATATGCATTCGAGCATGTTGAAGGGTCAATAGCTGGTGTTGTCGCCACTACGCGTTTACAAAAGACAAAGAAAGTGAAATCGTCTGCACAGGAAAGGAACGCATTTTCACCAGCAGATTAAAGCTGTGGTCTACATGCGCTTTTGCATTGCGCGAGCTCGTGTGAGCTCTCTTGCCGCTTGATGAATCTTCCATAGAATCAAAGCGGTACTACCCACCTCCCAGGATCAACGCCATGTGTGTAATGCAGCAAATCTATCGTCCGACCCAATTGTGAATCGAGACGCTCTAATCATATTGGAAGAGCACGCTGATGCTCTCACCGTGGTGGACACGGCGGATGGCCTCGGCGAAGACATTGCCAATCTCCAGAACCTCCAGCTTAGGGCACGCCTTAAGGTGCTCTTCTTGAGGCACAGAGTTCGTGGTGATGACCTTGTCAATCGCACTCGCGTTGATGCGCTCCACAGCGTCTCCTGAGAACACACCGTGTGTGACGAGTGCATATACAGTCTGAGCACCCTCCTTCTTGAGGAGCTTGGCGGCACGCGTGATGGTGTTCGAGGTGTCAGCCAGGTCGTCTACTAGGATGGCAGTGCGGCCGCGGACTTCGCCGACCAGCAACATTGTAGCGTTCTGACGGTCGGAGACCTGAGTTGGGCGGCGTTCCTAAGTTATGTTAGATGGTGGAGGTTCACTCCAATAGGTTTCATTGGCCTACCTTGTGAATGAGCGCAAAGTCTGCGCCTAGTGCGTCTGCAATGTTGGTTGCGCGTTTTGCGCCACCAGCGTCCGGGCTGACAATTACGCAGTTGTCGGGTCCGCCATGCTTTTGGATGATCTGTTGCTGAATGTACTTCTTCAACATGTGCCTACCGTAAAGGTTGTCCACGGGAATATCGAAGAAGCCCTGGTACTGCGGGTCGTGCAGATCCATGGTGATGACGTGGTCTGCGCCAGCGCAGGTAAGAAGGTCGGCAACAAGAGTGCCAGCCTGCGCAACCCACATCTTGTATCCTTTCTGCACAGCCAACTGAGGGGGTGCGGCCGTATGGGCGGGAGCAGGGTTGCTTGTCACAGCTCCGCTGCCGGAAGCTCCAGAATCGCCGTTCGACTCCTGGTCTGACTGGACACTATCCATGGTGCTCTTACGCTGCAGCGAAAGGCCGTTCAATTTCTTCGACAAAGAGGTGGCGCCATTGCCATTGCTGACACCTTGGCTTTCCGGGCCACCTGGATAAGGGCTCGCCGGCCTTGAGTTGAAAGTGTAGTCTGTTTCTCCATCGCCCTTGGTGGGCATCCTGGCGAGAGGAGCGCCAACCTTGTTATAAGGCAAGTCGCTCTGGCGCGAGTATGGGAACAACGGAAGGACAGCAGTGACACGCTTTGCGCTTGCAGTCTTGCATGCGCTCAGGGTGATGAGCAGCTCCATGAGGTGGTCATTGACCTTGCCGCCGCCAGACTGCACAATGTAAACGTCTTTGTCACGGACGCTGTCGCCGATTTCGACTCGAGTCTCGCCATTGGCGAACTTTTTCAACTCAATGTTGGCTGCCGGGATTCCGAGGTGGGTGCAGATGTTCTCGGTGAGCTGCGGGTGCGAAGAGCCGCCGAAGATGACGATGTTGCGGACCATTGTGTTGGTAGTTCCGTTCGTAGGTATTCACACTGAGGAGGACTCGGTTGACTTGGTAAGTGGTATTCAAGCCGGTATCGCTGGTCAAGGCGTTGACTTTTGCTCAGAGACTGCTTCGCTGGGTCGCGGCGTGCAGGTCGGCTAGGGCGGGATGGCGGAGCACCGGGCTCTGAGAGTCGCCGGGGCGGTGGCCGGAGTGGTGTATAGAGGACGGTGGAGGGTGGAACTGGCGGTGGTCATATTGAAGCAAGCATACAAGGTCGCAGCAACGGAAATCTTTCGCAGGATGACTTGCTGTGACGATGCGTCCGTGCGACAGGGCAGAATTGCGGGGATCTGCGAGACAGCGGGCGCTGCATTCACATGCATGTGGTCAGCACGCCTGTCTTATCCTTATCGCCTGTTGCCCAGCGCCTTGCACGCTATCTGCACGTGCCCGAAAGATTGGTGTTACACTATCGCCTCGTCCATGATGTTTATTGTCTAATTCTAAGTACACCATCGTACGTTACTTGTAGCCAGACTCTCTCCAGGGGTCATGGCTGACGCCGCCATCGATGCGCCCGAGGTACCCATCCTCCTCCTTGGTGACGCTGAAGTGGGTAAGTCGACATTTCTGTCGTGAGTCTCTCGTTCGAGGTCATCATACTCTCGTACTTGTAAGTCGACTATACTGAACGAGTACCAGCCGCCTCACATTAGGAAATCGTGGCCACTCGTCGAATGAGCCATTGCCAGTATTGCGAGATCTGGATCAGCCGTTCCCCTTCAACATTCGAATGTATAACAGGCACTATCGATTCGACTTCTACGATACCGCGTCGTCCGAAAACTACACCCTCCTACATCCAGCAGTAGTCATCTTGTGCTTCTCAATAGCCAGTCCAGAGTCCCTGCAAAGCGTTCGTACACATTGGAAGAAGGTCGTAGAGACCCATTTCAACGATAACGACACATTACCTACCATTCTTCTCGGCTTGAAGCGAGATGTTCGCAGTCAAGAGGACTACGGTGGATCTGTCAAGCCCATCGAAGGCAGTACTGGATCGGAGGACCAACAGCCCATCAACGGACGCACGTTTGTGTATCCACAGGAAGCACTGAGAACTGCGCAGGAATTGCGCTGCGACAGGTATTGCGAATGTAGCGCAGCAACGGGAGAGGTATGTTATGAGCATCTCCGCGTCGCTTCTACTAGGCTAACAATCTTCTAGCTCTGCCGGGAAGTCTTTGAAGATGTCGCAAAGACCGCAGCCATGACAACGACTGCCAGGGGCGGACAAACCGAAGGAACAACGTGCAATGTCATGTGAACAGGGAAGAAAAAAATGCCATTTGCTTCCTAATTAGCATACATCTCACTACTATGCTATTAAAGACATAGAAGGGACACTTCTAGGTTATACAGGCCAACTTCACAAACTTAGCTCGAATCAAATCGTTTGCGCAACACATTATTGCGGAAATGTTATGCAGCAGATGTGAAGAAACCATCCTTGACGATATTGCTCGCAGTCATTAGAAGGTTTAATTTCAGCTACTAATAAAATCAGCTGATCGTGGCATGATTTGCGCAGTCTCGCGCTGTCCCCGCTTCGCGAGTGCGAGCAGAGTTGCCTGTTTCGAGAAAAGTTACCAAAGTACGCCAATGAGTCTAAACTCTGTGGTGCGAACACGAAAGAATCGCTCCATCGACTTATAAGGTTGGTTCGTGTTTCGACATGTTTTCATCGTCAATCGTCTTTACATCTCATTTTGAATTACGTAGGTTTGAAACCCCAACAGCTTCGGCCCACAAAGCTTTCTCCATCATTGGATCGAGGAATAGAGTATAGCAGAAAATGCATATCGTAATCATCGGCGGCGGCATCTCTGGCCTCTCGCTCTATCTCTGGCTGGGAAAGCTGGGGGTCACCGATCATCATTCAGTCACCATCTACGAAGCACGTTCGGCCGCTCCAGCTACATCAAGGAAGGACGGGGACCCTCAAATGTCCAACGCATCATTCATCGGCGGTGCACTCGGCTTCTCACCCGTCGGTCTTCGTGTTTTGCGGCGACTAGATCCCGGACTGGAGCAGGAGATCCTTAGGCTCGGGCATCGGATGAGCAGGTGGAGGATGAGCAACGCTAGAGGGTGGACTCTCGGCGAAACAGATCCTGGTTCAGGCAGTGGTGGGGTGTTCATTGGCAGGACGGCTTTCTGGCAGTGCTTGAGGCGGAGAGTGCCGGATGAAGTTGTGGTTGGGCACAAGAAAGCTGCCAATATTTTGACTGCCAGTGACACAGGCTCGGGCAAATGCAGAATTGTGTTTGAGGATGGAACAGAGATCACGCCTGATTTCGTGGCTGGCTGTGATGGCATATGGTCTCGGGTCAGGAAGGCTGTGCTAGGGCAGGATGTCAAGCCAGCTTACGAAGGACTTGTCGGCGTTGGTGGATTCGTGTCAAGCGAGAAGCTTGCAGGAGTTGCAGACGGTGAGGTAAACTTCGTTTTCGGAGCCAATGGCTTCTTTGGATTTGGCTACACTTCTTCTGAGACTGCTGATGCCCAGAAACATGGGCTAGAGGCTGGATGGTGGTCGACGTACGAGCTCGCGGACTGTCCGGCAGACTGGCGCCATATCGATCGTGATGATGTCAAGCGTCAACTCAGAGACCGACATGGCAATTGGAAGAATGATGTGGTCCAACGCATCATAAAGGATGTAGAGATTGCCAGCGTTTACCCGACTTTCACAACGCCCGATTTGAGCACGTGGGAAAGAGGTGGCTGCGCGCTCCTGGGTGATGCAGCGCACGCGCTGCAACCAAGTGTGTATAACCGACTCGAATTGACCTCGAGGGAGATTGCTAACAGGATCAACAGGTAGTGGTCAAGGCGCAAGCATGGCGCTGGAGGATTGCGAGATGCTAGCCTTGTTACTTGCACACCACCAGGACCGGCACCAAGATGGTTGGCGCGTAGCCGCGAAACTGTACTCTGACATGCGCATACCGAGATTGCGGTGGATCAGAAAGGAAGCCCAGAAGCGAGGTGGAATGAAGCAGAATATGGGCGTTGTGCAAGAGATGTTGATGTATTTCTTCGTCTGGCTAAGCTGTGAGTATGTCCCTGTGCAGTAATCGACAAACTACTTGGTTGACAAGATGTGTAGGCAAGATAGGTTTGTTCACGAGATATGATCGGGAGCTGAGCGGGTACAGTCCGCCTACAGAGGTACTCAAGGTGTTGAGCCAATGAAGCCTCACCAGAAGCTCTGGCGAGGGATTAGTCAGGTTTGTTGAATCTCTCCAACTCTTGTTAGATATCCATGACTGTTCATTAGTGTATTTGTAATATGGAGGTGATGCGTATCGGCGTGTCTCGTAGCTCATTCAGGTATACCGACGATGTCTTTACTCAAAAGGCGATCTTTGATGTCCTCGAAAGCCTTTTCCGGCTTCCAGTGTTCGGCCTTTGGCGTTTCGTGTGTTACACCACATGCATGTGCCTTGCCCCACGTACCATGTCGACGCAAGGCACGAGGGACCGGGATCTCATCGACTACGTCTTCAGACGTGCGACACTGCTTTGCCACGTTCTCTGCCTGCCTCAGCCATTCCCTCCAGTTTTCAGTGTCGGGCACAGTCGTATTGAGCTTGACCCAGGACGCAGACCGAGTAAAGACGATTGCCTTGAAGAGACCCTCTTCGAATGATGTAGATTTACCTCCAGAAGACAGATGTTCCTCTTCGATTTCGTAACCTGAGAAGTCGAAGTTCCAGCCTCTTGGAAGCGCAGCTGCCATCCAGTGTCCGATGTTCAAGATGATGTACGAAGCAGCCCATGCGATCTGGAGCTGTATCTTAGCGTTCGCGAGCGAGATGACGCTGATCATGAGAATGAGTGTGCCAAGTAATGATACGGGAATGAAGTGTCCAGTGTGCTGGAGCTTGTAGGCGATAGCATCAGGTGCAAAAAGCAATTGGTGAGCAAGAGACTCATTGCACTTCAGCACAAGGTAGGATCCGTTCGGCCATCGGATAACACAGTCTCCGGGAGGATCAACTGCACCTTGAGGACGCTTCACAAACTGCATATGCCACCGACTCGTCAAGCCTATGAGCGACGATAGGAGGGATAGAAGAATGGTAGCGATTAGAGACATGCCATCGCCATACACAACCGAAAGTACGAATAGTGCGATGGAGAGGATACAGCCGAACATGTTGACAAGGTTCACGGGGCCAAATAGCGATGCTCTGACGGAACCACCACCTGTCGTTCGCATCGAACCTTGCCAGTCGACCTTTCGAATCCTCAGGCATCGGACCTCGAATGGCTGCATGTGGAAACCGCTAAAAAGCAAAGTCAGTAGCCGAACTTCGTTTACATTAATTCGCGCACCTTACAATAGCGCAGCCGTGACATGGCTTAAATAGTCTCGCTGGTTCCCAGAATGCACGGCGGTGACAGATGCACGAACACTCTCAATGTTCTCCGGTCTTTCAACATAGAGTAGTGAGTGCGGTGCAGGCATTAAGCGAGGCAAGTAGAATATGCTCGAGAGTGAGGCCAGCCTTGCAGTCTTGCGGACAGCATCTTCTCCCAGAATGGCCAGGAATCCGACAATATCCAGCTGCAAGTCCTCTAGTCCGCCATCAAACCATCTCATGCCCCATCTGGGGCCAGGACCTGATATCAGAGTCTGAGGGTCAATTTCCTCCATTTCGCCATGCGCGTTACGCTATCGCAACCAAATGCGACGTCGAAGTCGCGCACACACCGACTATAGCACTGTATGGGCCGGGTTTGGATTTTCTGCATCAGAGCACGATGCACTTACTTTGCTGAGCCGCTACGAAGATTCCCAAGCCCGAGCTGCAGACACAGCCCCCGTTCGCGCCATCTCGCTTGCGATTGAGAAAGCGGTCGGCCATTCATGGTGTCAACATAGTGGGCAACAGTTGCTCAGAAGTCACAACGCCGCAGTCTGCCTACTCTGAGGACGTCACTATCAAACGAAACCTTAATTTCTATTCTTCGAACATATTCTGACACGAGGACGCGTGTTTGAGCCTTCAACATTCGGTTCTCGGCACGGCCGAGCGTGAGAGCACATGAATCGAATTCTCAGAGCTTAAGGCTGGGCACAAGTCATGCTGCACAAAAGGCAGATTTGCGATCATCCATGTTCCCGTTCAAGGGTTTCCCGATTGATACCCGGAAACTCGGGGCTGGCACGGTCAGCAAATAACGAGTTACCATGTGGGTGTCAGAAACCGCAAACACTGCGAAGATGCTTTTGCAGCAGGCAGTTGTAGATTTGTCGGCTATGGTCATCGGCTAGCCCTAAGAAATCAATTTCGCAGGATTTGCGATGCCCAGTGTCTATATTAATGGTCAAAACATATCACACACTTGCACCATCCATTGTAGGCAAGAGGGAAGGGCTGAAAGCTCGCCTTGCTTATTGATACTGGGATCAAAACTGAGGGCTCGCCACGACGGAGGGATTAGAGCCCCGAGCCGTCAATCTCATGCGCGTCGTGTGGATCTGGTGGATCTAGCAGAGAACGTTTGGCGCTCGCGTGGAAAAAGGCACGGAGGTAGCAGAGACCGTGTGTCAGGTGCAGTGGAGATATGGTGGCGCACTGAATCGGTTGTGATATGTGCATCCACGGCAGTAGTGTACACATGCGTTTGAGCCCTATGGGCGTTGAGAAGTTGATCACTAATGGAGGTTGTATTTGTAAGAATGTCTAGGCGTGAGCGGCTTTCGACAGTTCTGGCACTATCAAGCAAGGCTTTGGACTGTTGAGATTGGATGGGCGAGTCTTGGCCTCGTGCCGCACGAGAATTCTATTGTTACACGACTGGCGGATGAGACCATGATAGCAGATAATGTCTAGTACTTGGCATCACAATCTGCACTGCCAGTTGACATGTGAGATGATTCAAGATGAGACGTCGTGAGTGATGTTGGCGGCAACTCCCAAAGAGGAACACCGCCTTGCAGTTGCAACTGACATAGGAGGTAAGGCGCGGAGATAGGAAGATGCGCACGGGTGGATCTGCAAAATCTTAAACCGTGCTAGGTCGTCACTGGCGCGAGCCAATGTTGAAGCCAGGGGAGAATGCTCACGTCAGCGGCTTGCAGATTGATGGGAGGTGGGTCGTTTGCAGAGAAGCAACGTCGGGCATGAAATTGGCTTGTGGAACGTTCGTTGGTATGAACAATAATAATGTCGTTTGGTAGCAGAAACTCATGTAGATGGAGACAGATGCCGTCTGCCGGTGGCATCGCCCAACTGCCTGACGAGCAGCCGTTGGACGTCCGGACCGATCTCTTGGCTAAAGCGTGTAGCTTGGCCCGCGCGATGACGATATTATTGTGTTGCTGTGGTAAGTTGCCTCATCCATTTCCACCGCGCGCGGCCGCGGGACTGGTGGGCCTGCCCTTCAGCAAACGGTGCACGCATTATTCAGCGTTGCAAACTCCTTTAGGTCCGAGTAGGCTTTAATCACTAGTACTTGCGGTCGCCCATTGCGTCGCCATGTGGTAAGACTACCTTTCCCTTACCTTTCCTGAGCCTTTCTTTACTTCTCGTGCTCTGGTTTCCCTTTCATTCCGTGCCAGGACACGCCTTTCAGAGCAAACAGCAGCGCCAAACGCTGCACGCTCTGGACCCGTTCCAATAATTCCTTGCCATCCCAACTACACACGCTCTCTCAATTGAATCAAGCCCTTGGTTCTTACACAACATGTGGGGATCCGGCGTTGATGAGCGCAAGCTCACGCGCACCGATACTGGAAACTTGCCAGAACAAAACGCCTGGCACCGTGGTGATACACACGAAAACGCCGATCGCCTGCACCCGCCTCACGAACCAAGCGAATCAGATTCAGACCGCGACCGCACTGGAACCTGGGGTGAGAAGGATGTTGGTGGAATCAACGAAGAGAACGCCTTGAGAGACTTCCAGAACCTCAGAAGCGATCTTAACCAATTGGAAAAGACCAGGACACAAGATACTCAACGGAGCCAGGCTACTGCGAAGCGCCAAAAGAGCAGGGCAAGCGCACGTCCTCCAACAACACATACCAACCGGGAGACTGAAGGCGACGGTACCGACATTGGCGACATCGAAGCAGGTGGCGAAGAGGATGACTTCGAGCTTGATCAATTCATGAGAGAAGGGCACTTCGAAAAGCGACACGAAGGCCAATCAGCAAAGAAAGTCGGCGTCATTTTCAAAGACCTCACGGTGAAGGGCGCCGGTGGTGGTGCCTCGTTCGCCAGGACTTTGCCCGACGCGATCATCGGTACATTTGGACCGGACTTATATCACATCATTACACGCTTCATTCCTCAACTCTCGTTCGGAGGCGGTAACCTCAAGACTCTCATCCACGGTTTCAATGGATGCGTACGCGATGGAGAGATGCTACTAGTTCTTGGACGACCTGGCTCTGGTTGCAGTACTTTCTTGAAGGCTGTCACCAACAACCGCGAAAGTTATGCTCAAGTCACCGGTGATGTCTCTTATGGCGGTCTGTCTGCAGAGAAACAGAAAAAGATGTACCGCGGTGAGGTCGTCTACAACCAGGAAGACGATACTCACATGGCTGTCATGAATGTATGGAAGACCCTCACATTCGCTCTCATGACCAAGACACGCAAAAAGGCACGCGATGAGATCGACGTCATCGCAACCGCTTTGATGAAGATGTTCGGCATCTCTCACACCAAGTACACCATGGTTGGTGATGAGTACACCCGTGGTGTCTCTGGTGGCGAGAGGAAGCGTGTTTCCATCGCCGAGACTTTGGCTTCGAAGTCGACTGTCGTTGCTTGGGACAACTCGACCAGAGGACTGGACGCATCTACTGCGCTCGACTACGCTCGCTCGTTGCGAATCATGACTGACGTTTCAGACCGCACAACCCTTGTCACTCTTTACCAGGCTGGTGAGGGAATCTACAACACCATGGACAAGGTGCTTGTGATCGACGATGGTCGCCAAGTATTCATGGGACCTGCAAACGAGGCCAAGCAGTACTTCATCGACCTTGGCTTTGAATGTCCTTCGAGACAGACTACAGCAGATTTCCTGACCGCTGTAACCGATCCTGTGGAGCGCCGCTTCCGTCCTGGTTGGGAAGATCGCACGCCCAAGACACCCGAGGACCTGGAGAAGGCTTTCAAGGCATCTGTTCACTATCAAAGACTCCTCGAAGACATGGCTGCCTACGAGAAGCACATCCAGGAGACCGACTTTGCCGATGCTAAGCAGTTCGAAGGCGCTGTTCAAGAGAGCAAGTCCAAGCATGTGTCAAAGTCATCTTCATACACCGTCAGTTTCCCAAGGCAGGTAATTGCTTGCACCAAGCGTGAATTTTGGCTTATTCTCGGTGATACCACCACCCTCTGGACCAAGGTCTTCATCATCATTTCGAACGGTCTTATTGTCGGCTCCCTCTTCTACGGCGAATCTCTGAACACTTCAGGCGCTTTCAGCCGTGGCGGTGCCCTGTTCTTCAGTATTCTGTTCCTGGGTTGGCTTCAATTGACTGAACTGATGAAGGCGGTTAGTGGCCGCGCGGTCGTTGCCAGACACAAAGAGTACGCTTTCTACCGTCCGTCTGCTGTCAGCATTGCTCGCGTCATTACCGATCTCCCTATCATCGCAGTTCAGGTCATCATCTTCGGTGTTATCATGTACTTCATGACGGAGCTCGATGTAACGGCCAGCAAGTTCTTCATCTGGCTACTCTTCGTGTATGTGAACACGATCTTGCTCACGGCTCTGTACCGCATGTTTGCTTCAGTCAGTCCCGAAATTGACACAGCTGTGCGTTTCTCTGGTATTGCACTCAACCTGTTGATTATCTTTACTGGTTACGTTATTCCGAAGACCCAACTGTTGAGCAAGTACATCTGGTTTGGTTGGCTATACCACGTCAACCCGATTTCGTACAGTTTCGAGGCTGTTCTGACCAACGAGTTTGCTGGCCGAGTTATGGAGTGTGCACCAAGTCAATTGGTTCCTCAAGGTCCAGGCATCGACCCTGCATACCAAGGATGTGCTCTTGCCGGCGCACAAGTCAACGCACACAGCGTGGATGGTTCTGCGTACCTTCAGACTCAATACAACTACACTCGCAGCCATCTTTGGCGCAACTTCGGCGTCGTCATTGCCTTCACTGCCCTCTATATCCTTATCACCGTCGTTGCCAATGAGCTGTTCCAGTTCACTGGAGCTGGCGGCGGAGCATTGATCTTCAAGAAGTCTCGCAAGGCCAAGAAGCAAGTCAAATTCCAGGAGAACACCAGTTCTGACGAGGAGAAGGGCGCTGCAGCTGCTGCTAGTGACAGCAGCTCTTCCACCAAGAGGGAATCACCCATGGGCGAAGAAGTTGACGAGACGGCACAAGAGGAAGCACTCGCGAACATCTCCAAGAGCGAGTCCATCTTCACGTGGCGCGATGTCGAGTACACTGTCCCCTACCTCGGTGGCGAGAAGAAGCTGCTCAACGGTGTCAACGGTTACGCTAAGCCTGGTGTCATGGTCGCCCTGGTCGGTGCTTCCGGTGCCGGTAAGACTACACTTCTGAACACCCTTGCTCAACGCCAAACCGCAGGTGTGGTCACTGGAGAAATGTTCGTCGACGGTCGCCCTCTCGGTCCTGAGTTCCAACGCGCCACCGGTTTCTGTTTGCAGGGTGATCTACACGATGGCACTGCCACCATTCGTGAAGCACTCGAATTCTCTGCCATCCTCCGCCAGCCTGCTAGCACTCCTCGCGCCGAGAAGATCGCCTACGTTGACCAGATTATTGACCTGCTCGAGCTTGAACATATGCAGGACGCTTTGATCATGAGTCTCGGTGTCGAGCAGCGCAAGCGTTTGACGATCGGTGTGGAACTCGCTGCCAAGCCATCTCTTCTTCTGTTCCTGGACGAGCCTACATCTGGTCTTGACTCTCAATCAGCCTACTCCATCGTCCGATTCTTGAAGAAATTGGCTGCTGCCGGTCAGGCTATTGTCTGCACTATTCACCAGCCGTCCTCGATTCTGATTCAGCAATTCGATATGATCCTTGCCCTTAACCCTGGTGGTAACACTTTCTACTTCGGACCTGTTGGCGAGAACGGCTCTGATGTCATCAACTACTTTGGCGAGCGTGGTGTTCACTGCCCCGAAGACAAGAACGTTGCAGAGTTCATTCTCGAAACTGCAGCCAAGCCTGTCAAGCGTCCTGATGGCACCAAGATCAACTGGAACGAGGAATGGAAGAACTCGCAGCAGGCCCAAGACGTCATCGAGGAGATTGAAGGCCTCAAGCTTACCAGGAGCAAGTCCATTCCGGAGAAGGTCCGTAAAGAGCAGCAGCAAGAATTCGCTGCGCCTGTTTGGACTCAGATCTACGAGATGACTGTCCGCACTTTCAAGCAATACTGGCGCGACCCAAGTTACATCTACGGCAAGCTTTTCGTCTCGGTCATCGTCGGTATCTTCAACGGTTTCACCTTCTGGCAACTCGGCAACACCATTCAGGACATGCAGAACCGCATGTTCACGGCCTTCTTGATCATCACCATTCCTCCCACTGTCGTCAACGCTGTGGTCCCCAAGTTCTTCACTAACATGGCACTCTGGCAAGCTCGCGAGTACCCTTCGCGTATCTACGGCTGGGTCGCATTCACCACCGCACAAGTCGTTGCTGAAGTTCCCTGGGCTATCCTGAGCGCCGTCATCTACTTCGTCATCTGGTATTACCCCACTGGACTGCCCACCGACAGCTCCACTGCTGGCTACGTTTTCCTGATGACGATGTTGTTCTTCCTCTTCCAAGCCAGCTGGGGTCAGTGGATCACTGCCTTCGCTCCCAGCTTCACGGTCATCTCGAACGTCCTACCCTTCTTCTTCGTCATGTTCTCGCTCTTCAACGGTGTGGTGCGTCCCTACTCCGAGCTGCCAGTCTTCTGGCGTTACTGGATGTACTACGTCAACCCGTCCACTTGGTGGATCGGCGGTGTGTTGGCAGCTACCCTCGCCGGCCAGCCCATCGAGTGCGCAGAGTCCGAGACCGCTGTCTTCGACCCGCCACCTGGACAGACTTGCACTCAATACGCCGGTGCATTCGCTCAGTCTTCCGGCGGCTACCTACTGCAACCCGACGCGACCCAGAACTGCATGATGTGCCCTTACTCCGAGGCAAACAGCTACCTCGCCACCTTGAACATCAGTCCCGAAGACAAGTGGAGAGATTTCGGCATCTTCTTGGTCTTCGTTGCTACTAATTACATGCTGGTATGTCCTATCCCACTCGCCCTCCATCGTAATTGACAGTCAAGCTAACATGCCTCTCAGGTCTACTTCTTCATCTACTCCGTCCGCGTCAAGGGCTGGAGCTTCGGCTTCGGCACCCTCTTCGGCGCTCTTGGCAAACTCGTCGAGATGATCAAGAAACCTTTCAAGGGCAAGGGCAACAAGGGCCAGGAGTAAATCCTCGCACTCCTTCAACTTTTCCTTTTCAGTATTCACAAATAAGATTTTAGCGGGATGCACAGGACACCGCGAAATGAAAGGATAGATCTCACGTGAGAAGCCTCCGAGGTCTATGGCGGGTTATTTTGGTCCTTTAGCGACGGCGTTTCTTCTTTAGTTTTTCTTGCATTTCATACGCGTGCCTAAAGAAGGTGCGGTTTAACTACTAGACTGGCTTTTCTTTTGATTCTTTCTCTTTCTTGGTCATTCTAATTAATCTGCTGGATAACGTACACGATTTGATTACACTAGCAAGCCAAAACCAAAACGTTATCAACCATCCCTCTGCCTTCTCGCCACACTAGATTCGATACTATGCCACGGACCTGCGCACTGTGGCGCATTACCACTTCGATCAGAAGAGGATGCCGAAAGAGACAGCGAGACACAACGCGATCGCTACCGTGCAACCCAGGATGCCTTCGCCCACACCAGGCTGGCCATTGGTAGTCGCACTGGCAGGGCTGCTGCTAGGATTACCAAATGTACCTGTCTGGCCGCTGCCAGTGGCTGAAGAAGTTTTCGAGCCACTGAAAGTCACCGACGGTTGATGGGTACTTCCACCTGATCCGGAGCCAGCGCTGTGTGTCCCCGCGGTCGAGGCCGATCCAGCTGAGTTTTGAGCACCGCTGGTTTGAGAAGGTGCGGTGGCGGTGTAGCCTGCTGTTCTGGACGAGATGACGGAATTACTGCCGGAGGATCCTGCGCCTGAAGAACCTGTGCCTGGAGCGGGCGAAGTTCCGTCAGGGCAGACGCTTTTTGGGTTGTTTGGATCATAGCAGTAGCTATTGGACGCGTACTGGCTTGAGTCTGGACATGGGATGTAGGTATTGCCGAAGCAACGCTTGCAGTCGAAGCCTCCGTTGTCGCAGAAATCTGTGGTCGTAGTATCGGAGCCAGGCGATGATGTTGTACCATCTGCTTCAGGTCCTGACGATTGAGTAGGCGTGGCAGCACTGGAGTCTGAAGAAGGCGCGGAACTGCCACTACCTGATCCTGAAGACGACGAAGAGCAAGAATCCAGCCCATATTGACTGTCGCCTGGCTTGTAGCAGGTGATAGAAGAGTCCGGGCACAGCTGATAACCCGAGCCGAAACATGCCTGGCAATCTCCCTTGGAACAAGATTCGGAGGTCGGCACTGATGGTGAGGTGTTGTTTGTGGTGTCAGAGGAACCAGTTCCAGTGCCAGTGCAGCTATCTTCACCATGCTCGGCGTCGCCCGGTTTGAAGCAGATGTACGAGTTAGAAGCGCATTCTTGGAAGCCAGCACCGAAGCATGTCACGCAATCACCGCTGCAGCGTTTCTGAAGACCAAGCGTATCCTGGAACTCAGGCTGTCTCTTTTCGATATTGTTTAGATGCAAACTTTGGAGCGGAGAATCGAGCTGAGCAAGTGAAATTGCCGCGAGAGAAAGTACGACCCAGAAGGACGTAAGCTTGATGTAAGCCATAGCGGACGGTCAATTTGAGATTGGTGATCAATGTTAGGATGGCTTGGTGAACAAGCAAGTTAGTAAGATCTCCAGGATATCATCGACAGACCTCGTCGATATAAATACTACTCTCTTGGCTCAGACATCAGCCCAGCTATCCAGAGCCACATTTGCGCTTCGGGAGGACTGAAGCGTCCAGAACCTCAAGGACGTCCAATCAATCGGTGTTTTGTCCGTTCAGAAGACGGTAGCAATATTATCAGCTGAGGCGCACATATGTGGCAGTCTTTCGGAACATCAAAGAGGCATCGTGAACAGATGTGAAACGCTAACTCAGACGAGAGTGCATGCTGCGGGAGCGCCTGGTCTAATAATGGCGACTGTGGTGCTCAACAAGCGCGTGGCGTCCAATCAATGTATGAGGATGTGGCTTGCGACCATACGACCAACACATGGAAGTTACCAATTTGTGGAACAATTCGTTCGCCAAATCGATCAAAATCGTCCATCTGAACAGGTTGAAAGGGACTTCATTGCTCTGGCTGTGTCTGCTATACCATGGAAGTTTGCAAGAATGAGGCTGAGCTGGAGTCTGGCTTATTGCACATCTCATGATCGTGTTTCATGGTCGCACTGCCAAGCAAGCCGTATTGGTCAATGGTTCACCGGTCGATTGAGCTGTTCTGACATCTTGATTCTGACATGGATGCTCTGCATTGATCAGTCTTGAGTGTTCTCGTTTCATAGTCACCTTACAGCCTATTCGCGTGCACGATATCTGTTCACGCGACCGGTTTGCGATATGAGCAAGTCTGGCTTAGAGCTTGATACACACCTAGTGTGGTCGCTCTCAGGAAGCAGGTGTCTTCGCTTCTGAGATGGGACGGTGCGTACCAAAGCACTTACGCAGAGGACACGGCAGACCGCGGAAGGATTCCAAAAGGAGCAGCGAAGGATCTGAGCCACGAGGAGGAGTTGCGCCCGGCATGCCGATTTCGTGCTACCGGCAGCGCGAAACACGCCTGTTTGGGCAACGATCTTCGGCGACAGTTGCTTCGCCGTCCTTGAGTCGATTTGACTTCGTGACCATCTCAACTCAAGCTCAGCTGTAGAGTGCTTATCTTCGTATGCAGTAGAATATGCTATAAGTATGTTAGGCCAGTACGGTAAGTGTGTCTGACGTTTTCACCATCATCTCCTCACCTCTCCTCATCCTTGGACACCCTCAACATCTATACCTACACAATGACTCTTTACGAGAACGAAAAGACACTGCATCGAGACAGTGTGACGCATGGCTTCAATAGCTTAGCTATACGGGACGAAAAGCCTGGCCTTCGCACGCAAGAATATGACTTTACAGACCAACCTCCACCTTATGAGGCACACTTTGCAACACCTATATCAACGCAGCCTTCTTCTGTCCTGGCGCAACATTCAGCAACAGGGCCATCGACAGCGACTGTACAACCTTGCGTTGTACCACGTGAGTTGATCTCATCCAACTTCCAAGATTATAGTACTAACAACCATCAGAAATATCGAAACCCTTCGGCAGTGCTTTTGGCAGCCCTTTCACGAGAGCATACCCACCTTCTCTCGCATCATACAACATCACTCAATCAGACTTCCTCGCTTTCCTCGATGGATTGAATGAAGTCTTCATCTCCCACCCGATCCTCCAAGGCCTAAGCGCCGCCGGTGGCATTATGTCGATGTTCCACGGCACGCCCATCGTGCAATCGGTTGGAATGGGCTTACAAATAACTTCCGATCTATCGTCAGCAGCTACTTCATACACACGCACGAAAGCTTACATCAAAGCCTGCAATGCCGATCTATTCCATCCTACAGGCCTGCAAGCCAATATTATGTCGACAAAAGACATGATGGCTAGGATTGGTCATCCTGAGCAAAGGCTACGACTTCCTCCACTGGACACGGTCGAAGACTTGGACCAATCTACAGCTTCTGCTCCGGGCGAAGATCCCAGAGCCAAAGCGGAGCGAAGAGCCATGCAGCCAATGAACGACCCGCGAGTGAGGAGGATCAACGCACTGCAGGGCTACGTTGCACCGCTCAATTTCGACGTGCCAGCCGTCGTGGCTCCAGACAACCTGCTCAACAAGATGAGTGCGTGGCAAGCGCAAAGAGTCACAGCCCAGCACAACAAGAAAGAAGCAAAACGACGAGCGAAATCTCAGAGCAGCCAGAGAGATGACGGCCGGCCAGCCATGCGTGAGAAAGACGAGAGGAAACTCGAGCGTAAGCTTGCGAAAATAGAAAAGGAACTTGACAAGAAAGACGGCAGACACAAAGACAGAGAGGTCAGGAAAGCTCAGAAGGAATATGAACGAGAGCAGAGGAAGATTGATAAGAAGCTTGATAGGAGGTCAGAGAAGCCTGGGAAGGGCAAGGGTAAGGTCGAGGATAGAGAGGAGAAGCAAGCTAATAAGATCAGGTGGTTGGTAATTACTCAGTGGCAAGGCGAGGACGACGTTGAAGAGGAAGGGACGAGCGACGACGGATCGTTTGATTCGGGGCGTCATCAGTAATTTGGCTAGCATGCAGGATTATGATCAAATAATATAGTACATTGACGCGAGGTCGATTCCTGCTGAGGCGTTTGATCACTGTCACTTAGAATTCGGGGTCAAGTAGGTGATTAACGCATGGAAAAAATGCTTTGCCAACTGTATTAATACAATCTATCATGATGCAAGAACCCACACGCTCTGGGATGAATGCCGTCGCCCAACTCCTGTTGTTCCCTATCCTTCCAGTGGGCCTAGTGTCCATGCCCAAATTGCCCTCCTGTCCAACCACAAAGAAAACCAGAAATAAAAGAAAGCGATAATACGCCGAAGCTGTCCTAGGGTATCTTAAGATTAAAATGAAACGCCTTTTTGTGTTCACCCCTGCGCAAAAGGCCTGTTGCAAATGCATGGTGTATGGTGGAAGGATGTTTTGCGCAACGCCCAAAATGCCGCCGCCTGCCTGATAGGCACCCCGCATAAAAGAGAAAAATGGACCAGGTCGAGAGGCTGTAGTATGCAGACCAGAGATCGCGCTGGTGAGGCATACTGCTTCCAGAAAATATGCCGGATGAAAGAACGCTTCCAAGGATCCGGTCCTGAAACGACTCCAGAAAGAACATACTTCATACATGTGATGAATGGTAATATTGTCGAGTCCTGCGGAGTAGGGCTCTAGTACGCACTGCTGCGGCGGTCAAAGCGGGTGAGGAGAGGCGAGTTTGGTGTCGACTGAAGAGTTTCCAGTGAAGCGTTGGGTCCCTCTGTCGGAGTGTCGTCTAGCTCGAGCTCATCGTCCATAGGCACCTCTTTCTCGTTGGTGAAGGTGCGACGCTTCTCTTCGCGCATGAAAATAGCGATGAAAACACCAATCATCGCGACGGCTGCATTGGTCCACCAGGGAAGACCGAGAGTGCCCAGAGAGAGACCAGCGGATTGCAGCAGGCCAGAGAAAGTCGGTCCGAAAGTCCTGCAAAGGCTGGCAGAAGCGGCCATGGCGCCGTTGAGAGTGCCAGACACCTTGGGTGAAGGGGTGTTGTTGGCGAGCATTATGAGCGCGGAAGGCATGGTGAAGGCCTGGGCGCACACCTTCCACACGAGGATGAGGTAGACGCAGGGCATCCTGAGGGTGCTCGGCACGAGTGTAAGGTAAGGTGTGACGATATAGAGGAACGGGTAGGTGAGGACAGTGATCCGGAAGAGCGTAAGACTGCCAAGGTAACGGGTGAGGATCGGGAAGGCGAAGAGCATGGCGATGACTTGAATCAGGCCCTGGGCAGAGAGGATGCCACCAATGGCACGGGTAGGCAGGTCGAAGCCACCGGTGAATTTGAAGGGAAGAGATGGAGCGGTGTCGGACTCAGGCAGACTGAACAAAACTGGAAGGAGCTGCTCAGCGGAGATTGTGTGGCTAAAATTATCAGTCAGTATCACTGGTGGCAAAGTTTCAAGATCGCTAGAACTTACTATGCCAAAATTCCGTAGCTCACAATGATGAGGTTCACTTGCTTGGTGAAGGCGTTCGATAGGCTAGCATTGCGTTTCGCGATTTCTGCTTCGTGGGCAAGAGCCTCTGAGTCGACACAGTCGGTCGCCATAGAGCTGCGTGGCGAACCCTCGATAGACTGGTAAGCGGGTGGAGGAAGGCCGGCGGGAGCGTCGCTGGGTGTGAGCTCGGGAGAAGATGCAGTGCTCCTGTAGTCGGGTGGGCAGTCGATGTCCTCGTGCATGAGGGTGAAGGTCTCTTCGGTGTAGTCGCCCTTGCGGCTGGAAAGCTCATGTGCTGGAGATTGCATGACAAGTGAGATGAGCCACTTGCCAGCTTCCACACCTCTGTCCTTCTCGTGCTTCTTGTCTTCGTGTGTCTCCTCCAAGAACAAGATGCCGACAACCATGCCAAGGACGACGATTCCGGTGCAGAACAAGTTGGGCAAAAGGAATGGGAATTTCGCCCAGATTGAACCCTCAGCCCAGCCGTAGTTGCGAACGGGGTCGGCGAGGACACCGCCAATAGCGGAGCCTGCGATGGAGCCGATGCACCAAACGACTGGCATGATGGAGTAGGCGCGTGCCTGATGCGCTTCAACGGTAACAACTTCGGCCACTGTGCTCTGCAAAACACCAATGTTACCATTGAGGAGACCGCCAAGTGCGCGAGCGATCAAGGCGACAGGAAGGTTGGGCGCAAATCCGAAAACGATCATGCTGATTCCGGTTCCAGCAAGTCCAGTAAGAAGAATAGGCTTGCGGCCAAATCTATCACTGGCGCGGCCCCAGAACATTCCTGAGGAGAATTCGGCGAAGGCAAAGGCGGATGTGACCATACCGGCGTATAGCGAAATCTTGCGGTCGTCGTCGGTCATGTGAAATGACTCGATCATGTAGTATACGTAAGGGAAAATGGACATGAAGGCGATCGGCTCGCATAGTCGGCACAATGCTGCGTGTAACTGTCAGTTTGCTGTTCAATCGATTGTTCCTGCCATTTATGACGTACCCAGCACAAGCATCTGGCGCATAGGAAATGGTGGCGTTGACGAGTCCTTTCGACTCTGGCGTCCGAAGCACAACATGATTGCTATGTGCTGTGGATGGGAGGACGAGGAATCGGAGTTGTGACCAAGGTAAGAATAGCCGGATGTACAGTCGGCTACAATGGATCGATTCTCGAGGAGAGGTGGTGTTGTATCAATGGATGTAGCAACCAGGGCCGGGCATTAAGCAGGGCAAGACGGCTATTAAGGTTTTTCTGGAATGGCAATGGCAATGGGAGCGATCCAGATCGATGGTCAATGATGCCGGGTTGCTGGCAGGTGACGCAGGGAGGGTCTATTAAACAACGAGGTTGCGGCTGTGCGACCTGGGACTGCTGCGGAAGTGAAGGCGAAGGTGAGACAGCAGGTCTCTGGGTCGGGTGCGAGGGCGGAGTGGGTGGTGAAGGGGCGCAGCGGCGAGGGTCGCGAGGGTACCACGGTCGAGGGTGGGTAGCAGTTGGGGAGGACTGGCTGCGCGGATGGTTGGCAGAAGAGGTATGAAATGGTGGCAAGCACGGCGAGGGCACGGGTCCTTGATAAAAGCCCCTCTGGCGGACGGGGATCGCGCACGATGGCGGCGGTGACACGAAGGCAGGCATCTTGCATTCGGGGAGGCTCCACCCTACGCAAACGAAACAACCAGCAAACGGGAGAGAGACACGAGAGGTTTGGGCTGCCCAGGGCAAGCTTTCGCCCGGAACATGGGGCGTTCAGATCTGCCCCTGCCGGCACAGCGACTAGCGCGGCCTGCCTGCGAGTGCCGCGGTGCCTACATGAGCCTACATGAGCGCTACGCCGCGGCAGATGTGCTAGCAACGGGCGTGCAGGGAGCAGCGTCCTGCGAGGCACTAGTAGACTACTGCAGGCAGGATGCTTTGGGAGCCGGCGCTGCGACCTGTCATGTCATCGAGGCAGCGCGATGCTAGCGCAGTCTGCCCGCCGGCGCGAGTGCCACCCTTCGACGCTAGAAAGATGGAGATCTTCCCGGGCCCTTGGAATGGCACGCCATTGGCCACGGGGAGACGAACCGGCGCTGTGGCCCGTCGCCTTTGGACCACGGTCATCGCGCGCCACACCCCCAAACACCCGGTACGCCGTCTGCGAGGCGACTGCACGCCGGGCCCAGTCTGGGAGCAGCAGATTAAACTATCCATCGCGCGCGTTCAGCCCTGCTCGCTCCCCAGGCGGGCAATCAACCTCTGGCGCCTGTCGCTGCGCGCGACTGCGTTGTGGTGTGCCCGCCCTCCTGGCCATACGAGCAATAGAGTGTCCCGTACTGTGCGCGCCCGGTCGGCCTGCCTGTGCGTTCGGTAGCCTGCCTGCCTGCGACCCATGTCGTCTGCGTGCTGTTCGCAAAGTGCGGTCACAGCTGTCAGCCAGCGCTTGCCCGTCACGCTGCCAATGCGAGCGGCCGTCAGGCGGTCCGCCCGCCTCCCATCCCATCACACCCGCTGTTGCACGTCCACACTCCTCGACTCGCCCTGCGACAGAGCATCCTGTGCGAGTCAGCCCGTCGACCGCAAGACAGCAGCGCTGCGAGGCGGTGTGAGGCCGCCTGCCGCAAGGGTGCTCGTCGCCAGCGCTGGCGGTGATGCTGGCCGGCAGCGTGGCATGCTGGGCGCAAGCATCGCGGTGTGGAGTGGAGGGGGTACGATCGCTGTGACGCACCCACGTACAGGTCGTGTATCGAGATGTGTGCTCCCACGCTGGCAGCTGGCAGAGCGTAGCGAGGGCCGCGCGATCATGCCCGACGCTTCTTCTGCAGCGTGTCATCCTGCCAGCCCAACAATTTGCATGCTGCACTCTGCGCCTTCACGTACCGGGCGCATGGCGTTCTCGACCCATCATGCCAAAGACTAAGAGGTAGACGACAGCGGTACCGTCGACGTGTAAGGCCAAAGCCAGTTTGCCTTGATGCGCGGCGGCGTGGGTCGCGATGCCTCCGGCTCGCCATCCGCCTCCGCTCGCTGGGTAGTGGAAGCATCGCATACATAGCTGCCGGCCCACCCGCAAACCCACGTCGCCTGCGCAGCCGGGCTGACGTCCATTCCATCCTGCTGCTGTCGTGGCCGTCCCATGACCGTGGCCAGCGCCTCGTGTTTCCACCGCCTCGACCGTTGGGCAGGCTTCCACGTTGCGCGCCCTTTGCCCTTGTTTCGTCACGGTCCCTGGAGGCCTCTCTGGCGGTGAGGAAACAAACGGCGCGTCTAGCGAGCCAGAGGCGTGACACAGGACCGCGCCGCGTTGCTATTCTGATTCGCTCGGCTGCCGGAGTTTGGCTGTCTCGCGGGTCGCGTGGAGCCCTTGCAAGTGCGTGTATCGTGCAGCGCCCTGAATCTGCGCCCGCCGGGCCGGGAAATTTGGCCCAAACTCTCGCTCATTCGTCGCCTGTCTGTGACGGCTCTGTTTCGAATCCTTCGACTCCTATTCTAGCGACTCCCCAATTGCCGCCCACATGACCTGGCGCATACCGGCGCCAACCCGGCTCGCTGGCCTTGGGACCGCCCGCAACGATCGCCCGACGTCATGCAGCTCTGATCGTGAATGGTATCACCGTGATACTGCAGCGGCTCGCTGCAAGTGTATTTGATTTCGATCTGTCGTGCTCCTGCGCGACTGCTCAGGTGCCCACTGCGGCCCACAGTGCCGGGATTTTGCAATCTGTCAGACGCACCGAGATGCCCATCTGTAGCTGTCTCCGGAATGAGGATGCGCCGTCGTCGCCTCGTACGACGCACTACCGCGGCGCGCGCTTATGCTGTATTACAGCAATGGCCCTCGGACCAGGCGTCGCAGGGCCTGAAACGGCCCTTGTAGTCGCAATCCGGGCGCTGGTGTGGATACATATAGTCGGGCTACGGTTCCATGCGCACCAACGTTGCGTTTGTCCGCAAGTGAGAGCTTGGATCGACGGTGGTTCGCAACACACACACCTCTGCCAGCATCAACGGCAGCAGTACCGTGAGCCCGTTTGCGCGCTGCTGCCCTGCACTGCCGAGCCGATGCCGTAGCAGCCGAGTCTGTATCGTGGCGCTGGGTATCTTTCGGTCGCCTCTTTCCACCCAGGAGATCCTGGTCGCTGCGACACGCAAGCCGGACGGAAACCTTGAAGACAATTATTATTGTCTGCCCATCGCACAACTCTGGGATATATGCGGGCGATAATCCTAAATCTCTGGCCAGCCCGCCGTTCAAGGGCTCGATTCCGCCTCGCGACGTTGCGGCCACCTGACCGCTTGGAACGGCCACAGCTTCCAGAGACAAAGCGACTTTCCGACCTGACTGTCGTTGCACTGCAGGCTGATGTGACTGGTAACAAAGCACCAGACCGCCCGGCTCTTTTCCCGGTAAATGATGCAGTAGCAGGATGACTCCTACATTACTGCTTGCCTCGGCGGTGTGTCGCCGAATACTACTGTCAACGACGGCTCCTACACCGCCACCATAACCACATTTCGACGTCTTTGCATGCAAAAGCCCCAGCAGGCTCGTCCGCCCATCGTGCCATCCACCCGTTCACCTCGGCTTGTCCGCCAGGATCCATCCTTGTGCACACGAGTCAAGACTGGGATGCGACTCATTGTCGCGGCAATCGGAAGGCTGTTCCCCATCCGCGCTCTCCCCCACTATGTGTCAAATTGGACTCAAGTTCGGAGTGTGCCTGTTTCATCGCGCCGTCGCTCAACAACATGCTGCAAGATGCAGTAGTACCATCGATCAAGTTCTTCTCACATCGCGGCTGCGCGGGTCCACGAGGCTATAATGATCTATAGCGATCGGAGCACATGCTATAACTGACCCCGACGCCTGGGCTCACCACGGCGTTCGCTCCGGTCACCAAACATTGGTCGACCATCATAGATCCCGAACGCACAAACTCAATTGAGGTAGGTTCGAGCTTTGAATTTGCGCCGGCGTCCGGCGAGCAGCGAGTCGCAAGGCGTTCCGAGTGGAATTTCCAATCTCCTCTGCGTCAGAGGTCCGCGCCTGTTATAGCTCCCCAGCACGCCGGTGTTTAGCGTGCAAGCCGTTAGCTTTCTACAAAAAGGGTGATGAACGTCACTGGATTGGCGCCAGGCAAGGATCTGCCGCCGCAGCAGTCAAAGTCTCGTCAGAGATTTGAGTACAAGATGCTGCTTGCCTCGATGCCGAGTATGAAATAGTGGAACAACTATATCCGATCATAGCAGAGCTTATGACACCGGGATGATCAAATAGTCAGGTCATACGGCAATACATCTATAGCTGTTCAGTGGCAAGCCGAGTAAGCTTTATGAACCTGTGGAACTTCCATCGATTGATCGCGATATCGAGTTGCAGTACGAAAACTTGTGACTGTGAGCCTCTACATTTTTCAACACGACCGCATTTACTTCATGCCGTGAGGTCTGGCTCTTCCCTTGCGAGTACGCAATGTCGAATTAGCACGCAAGGCGTCCTAACTACTGCACCCGGTACCATAGTCTTGGACAACATGAAGCCACAATTTGTCAGGTCATCGCTTTGACCATATGCTAAAAGACAGCCACAGAAACACTCACTTTTCCAGTGCGCAGGATGCTTTCGCGGTTCATGCGGCCCACAAACCTACCTGATTCACCATCACTCGCAGGCAAGTGTGATCATGTGATGTCACGCACATACTGTGCTATTCAGGAGGATCAGACGCGCGCTGCCATTTCGAGGCATTCCAATCACCGCGAAGCGCAAACACGTATATGCCATCGCGATAATACTGTCAAATGACGATTCAGGTCATGTCGTTCTGCTCCAGAGATCTCCCCTAGACATGCATGAGCTCTGTTGGGGCGTTCGCATGCATGACTTGGAATAACTGCTTTGCCTAAATCGAATTTCTGAAACACTCAAGGCGTGCTGCCCGCCCTGTCGACCCTAAGCTTAGAGAAGCCGTACCCGCTCCGCTGGTTCGATCACCCCACGGCAGCTCGGTGATCTGCTTTGATTGAGTGCGAGACCTTTTGGGCCCTGAACGAGCATTACTGCTTGCTAACATGCGCATATCATGCCCTTGCGGTCTCGCGCTTTCGCGCGGCAGAAGCTGTGTCTAGACTTGTACGTGGTCTCCCCACCTTCCAGACCCCGATCTTGAGATCGAGAGGTGGTGCGATCGTGGACTCTATCGTGCTTGCGATCACGGCAGGATACTGACAAGCTTGCCAATGTAGTGCCAGTTTGAAGCATGCCAGTCCCAAGGGTCTCTACGTAGCACCGGTGCCCGAGGAGCCTTTGCTGTGGACGGGAGTGCTGTTTGTGCGAAAGGGTATCGCTATCGCTATGCTCCCATGTTACCAGTCAGCTCTTGTGCTAACACTACGAGCACCTGCTAGGCCCATATACCAATGCCATCCTTCGCTTTCAGATATCCTTCCCTGAGGACTACCCCGACCGTCCTCCCGTTGTGACCTTCCTGCAAGATGTATTCCATCCGCTTGTCACTCCTCTGACTACATACACACACTCCACGAGGGAAAGAGGAGGCACTCTCAGCGCCTCGGATGAAGAGAAGCTCCCACCAGGCGGCCTGGTGCTGAAAGAAGGATTCCCAGAATGGTTCGAGGATGATACACCAGAGGCTGTCAAGAAACCAGAAGAAGAAACAGCCAGTGGAGAAAACGCAGATGCTCCTGCAGAAGCACACGGCGCTCCGCCGCACATCGCGCAAGTCTTGCAGTACTTGCGCCTTGTGTTCTCCGCGCCAGAGATCATCGACGAGGTACCGCTCTCTTCGGCCGCGAACCCGAGCGCGTGGCACGCATGGCGCAGCCACCGCGCAAAAGTCTTAGGAGAGAACCGCGCACAGTCGCCGGCCAAGTCTCTGAACGGCGATGCCAGCAGTGAAGGCAGTCTCTCACCGCGAACAGCTCAACCCGGCGGAGCTAGAAGGCCTGGCGAGTGGAATTGGTCGGGAGTGTGGGAAGATCGGGTGAGGAAGGTCATTGTAGCGAGTCGGACGGAAAGCACACTATTCCGCGGTGGTGAGACGGGTGATGTTGTAAGTTGTTCTCGCACCTTGGGCGCTTGGTTTGGTGTGTTTTGAGAAGACCATTTGTCGCTGACTATGAGCAGATCTCTTTCGCGAAACTTGACGATGATGCTCTGGCTAGCATCGTACCGCAGATACAGGCCCAGGTTGTGGGTTAATGAGCTTTCGCGATTGTGGAAAATCAAGGACATGATCCAAGAATCGGTCCATGGCACTGTATCAGCGTGTTTCTCTTCCATCTCCGACTATTTCTTGCTCCAGTGTCGTTAGACAAGAGATCCAGTCAATTCAACCATGATTTTCAATTCAAATGTTGTATACGATGATTTGGAATCTACCGATCACTTGTTCTTTGTCACCCATGGAGCAGGTACCGTCTCACGCGACCATCAGGTAGATGCTTCCGAACCACAGGCTGTGTCAACATGGGGGCGGCGATTGCTCGATGGGTGTCTTCAGCGCTTGCCCAAGAAACATCTAGCTTCGTCTTTTGATACGTATCACTTCGAATCGCACGTGCGCGAGAGCTTCTTGGACTTGGTACAACATTTGATCACAGCATAATGCAGAGTTCGCATGGCGGGCTTCAAAGAGGTAAAGTTGGCACAAATGTAATAATGCGAATGATATGTGACACTGACAGCTTGCAGAACTTGCCGCCTACACCTAGAGCCCTGCGCTCGCCTTTGGCAACTAATACCAGGCCGCTATCTCCGAGCGACAAACCCGCGCTGCACCGGCAAAGAGACCACTCGGCTTGTAGACGGCCAGACACGCCCTTGCGAGTTCGAAAGACCAGAGAGAATCTGAAGAAAGACGAACGGCTCGGCGATGTTCCACCGCCATGTGTCGGGTGTACGAGTTCAGAGGACGGTTCCAAGGATAACCTCCCGACAACACCGTACAGTAGCCTTTCACCGACCTCAATAAATACATTACATGCGCCTGGCAGTCTTCGTAGCATCTCACCAGAACCTCTTGCGCCGCCACCATACACAAGCCGTATGGCAGATGACCCGCCTAAGCTTGTTCATCACCGGTCGGTCAGCAAGCGCATGTTGTCCAGCCTCAAGAGTGCAGCCACACGAACTCGCAGCACCAATGCCATTCGTCCTATGGAGTCTGAAGCGAGCCTGCTGCGTCGCATCTCTGGTCGCCGTAAGCCGACTAATGGACCACAGCCGGAGAGGAGGGCTTACAGCTTTGATGTCAGTCGGGAGAATGTTGCCAGTGATATTGACCACCGAGATGGCACGACTGATATGGATTTTGGTCGTGTTTCTCCCAAGCTTGATCACCGATCATTCACAGAAAGCACAGTAAGCACCACAGCTTTGGTGCAGGGGCTGGAGTCGGTGACGCCGCCGTTCGGTACCCCGAGTACTGGGCAAATGACATTCAAGCATCGCTACTCAAGTGCACCAGAATCACCTCCACCAAAGCATCCTGCAATCTTCGAACTCACCCCAAGGCCTCCGGACAGAATGACAAATCCTGCTACAGAACCGATCAGACACCAGCTCACCGTTCCCTTCGTCCGCCTTGACGTGGCAATGGATACCCAAGTAGTTGACTATGGTGAGAAGAGAAGTATATGGATCGCCATTGAAGCGACCGTGGATACACATGTCGTGGAGCTACCATTAGAAGGCTAGCAGCCTTCCACCTTCAAGCAAAATCATAACACGTCACTCGGTGCGATCACCAGCTTACGTATCTGCTACAAGCCTAGCTCGGGTAGCAAAATCATTGACTTGGTTGGACGAAAGTCGACTAAGGAGCTTATGCCGGGAGAATCGTGCTTGTTGTTCATGAAGCTCTTCGTGCCACGCATGCGACCGAGCAACTCCACCCAAGTCGAAGGTGACATCGATCAAGAATCGCTCTTTGCAGAAATACAGAGCATGGTTGGAACACTAGAGCAGGACGTGCTCCACGTCGAGACGCGTTACAAACACTCGATGATTCCGGATACCAACACTTTGACTTGCCGTTTAGCTTGCAGGCTTCGTCGGCCCAAGACTGACTCTCGCTGGAGCATATGCTCGACCAGTGATGGACAGTCATGTGGCTCCGATGTCCACGAGCGCCTAGCCAAATATATCATCTCGCAGTGTCCGCCGCAACAAGCGCTCGACCTGATTCATTATCACCTGGGCCTTACTGCAGCGGCGAAGTACCCCATCGACCAGCTGTGTCTTGCGCTAGAAACCCAACTGCGCGAGACAAGATCTGGATCGGATGATTCAGTGCCTGATAAGCCTTCCATCTTGATCTCCGACACCTCTCTCGAACCAGACTCGGGCATTGCATCGCCCACACCATCAGAGCCTTTTTCTCCAATATCAGACTCCGCCTTCACAGCTCCAACCTCAACCAGATCAAACGGCTCCCTCTCGTCGGCCACACCCGCCAAACCCTCAAAGCGTAGACTCAGCACAACAGTTGCAACCACTCACCCATTGATCTCTGCGGCAAAGGTTACGACAGCAGTTTCCAATTCGTACTCGAAAGCATCCGCTCCCGACCTTGGAGGCGGTTCCGACGACGCCCGCGCTCTTTGGAAGCACATTCGCCAGTCCTCGCTGAGCACAATGCAGCAGCTTGTCGAATCGAACCCAGAGACGCTCGCTGAGTTGGGAGAAGCTGACGAGGTAGTGAAGGAGCTGCACAGGAAAGCCCTGGCGAACAAACGCAGTGTTGGCGCTGAGACACTGAGAGCATGGCGCTGGGACGAGAAGAGGAACCAGGGCGGCGTAGCTCCTTGGATGTGATTGAGAGTTCTTCTCTGGGTGGGAATGTCTCACGTGTTGCCTGATGCATACTTTGTGTTGGTATTGTGATTTTGGTTTGGCTCATTGGACACTTTTGGAAATGCCTTGGCTTGTTTTGATAGTTTTGTAAGCAACTTATCTGAGCACTTCGTATTCACGTCGATATCACCGCATGTTACACATGTTTTGGAGAAGTGAGCATCAGAATAGGCATCAGGGTGCATGGAGCGAAATGAAGCCTTTCGGCTCAAGTCTGCTTGCGTCTGCGTCCTATCATTGTTCGTGGTACAGCAATCCGCGACCCTTTACCGCCCTTATACACCGGCCACAGGACTAGTGTCTAGCATTTATATTAGGACTGTATTTGTATTCTAGCGAAAAATCGCATTTCAACATGTCACTGCTCAATGCAAGCGTCGGAGCCAGTACCCCAACACCAACCCTGGACCCAATTTCATGTCTTCGAATCGAAAGGAAAATATGACTTTATACATGTATCAGGATTGGTTCCTACATGTACTATGATATCTGGCTCGTGAGATTGAATGATGTCTACTAACAAGGTAAGTGCTGGAGAATTATGGTATCCTCAGCGTCCTCTTTTCCTGTGTGCTTCCTCCTCACCCATCAACGAGCACTCATTGACGTCAAAGGCAACATACATAATAGACTAGATCACCTTGGAGCACTCCACGTCCGAGTCGAGGTAAGTGAGCCTCCGCCTGGAACTCAACACGAGCGAGAGACCTTCCTTGATGTTGAGATATGGAGACCATCATGGTTCCAGGCTGGTTTCCATCGATAGTATCCGAGTGATGCTAAATTGCTCGCAGTCGTTCGAAGACCAGATGGCTTTGTGTTATGTTGCACCTGAGATTTAAAGAACAAGATGCATGGAGCAATAATTGCACGCAATCTTCTCTTGAATGAATGACGGACGGTCCGAGAGCGATCTGACGATGCAATCGGGATGGAAACTGATCCCGACCGTGTGGTTCCGCAGCATTGAATGCGTTAGTATGCCCAGTAAGCATGGACCTGCGCGTATGACCCACGGCAATAAGGGCCAGGCGTCTCAGTGGGCTCATCGATGTGCCGATGTGCATGTCCAAAGACAGTAGCCAAGCAGGTGCCGAAATAGTCAAGTCAAAGAGTAAGCTCGTATTTAGCAAGCATGATTGGCTCACCTGTTGCGAACATACCGTATGATGAGACATAACGACAACACAACAAAGCTCGTTTCACAGCAAGTCAATCCAAAATGACCATCAACTCGTACGTAAAGCCGTGCACGAGAATGCTGTGAGCAGATGACTACGATAATCTGCAATATTCGCTCACCCGCAGTGAAATGTCTTTTCCGTTTTCCATCCGTCGTTCTCCGTGACCAAGTATATTGCTGACAGGTCTCCTTGGGGCAGAGCTTGCGTACTGCATTGACTCAGCACATCAGACTACAGACGAAAATACCCAGAAGTCATCAAAGGTGGTCGGAACCAGACGGATCGTTCCCCGACGAACCTTGCAGAGCCGCAGCAACGCGCAGAAACTCGTACGTTTGCTGCATCCTTCCGACGATTTTCGACAAGGGCACGAGCGCTAAACCATGTCAGGTCAGCATTCGACTCGGCCTTACAGACGGGAAAACAAAGCCATAGGGCCTGGCAAGCAATTGGGCGGCCAAACGAGCAGCATCGCGCCCATTCGCGTATTTGCTCAGCGTTTCGACCTTCTTCCGCTTCGGAACCGACTGTGGTGACACACGCCTGCTCTTATACAGCGGTCGGCCAGCGCCGTGCTCGAGATTGCCCGAGAGGCTGAGTATCTCATTCGCATGTTGTGCTCGCAAATTCCATCTCATCAGAGTTCAGAGTTCAGTGATCGCGGCGCTCGGCTGCACCCGTTCTCTGATTAGCAACCCCACGCAAGTCCGCAGTCCAACCCAATCCAACGCTGGTCCCTTGGTCACCGCTAGGCATTCGCAGGTCGAGACAATAATGGGCGGACCGCGCAGCGGTGGTGGCGCTTCTTCCAGCTCGAAGAAACGTGACCGCGAGACTGCCGATGACGCCAAACACCACACCGAAGATCACCACCACGATGCCGGCTCGCCTCAGGCGCACCCTCACGGCCACGGCCCAGGGCCCGGCGGCACCAGCTCCAACTTCCGCAACGTCAGCGCATGCAACCGTTGTCGCCATCGCAAGAACCGCTGTGATCAGCAACTCCCACGGTGCTCTGCATGTGTGAAGGCTGGCATTACCGCTTGCGTTGGCTTTGACCCAGTCAGCAAGCGGGAGATTCCACGCAGCTATGTCTACTTCCTCGAAACTCGAGTGAGAGGGCTCGAGGAACAGGTCGCGAAGCTTGGTGGTGTTATACCGCCAGTAGAGGGCCACTTTGCTGTTGACGAGAGTATCAAGCCAGGCATCAACGTGCCGTTCCCTGTTCTGGAGGGAGAAGGCCAACCCAAGAAGAAATCCACTGCAGTGGCAAAGCCGGACGAAACGACAAACGAGATCGTCGTATCCAATCAGACCATCGACCCAAGCCTTGAAGACAGCACTGGAAAAGTCGACAATTTGGCTAACAATCTCGGCAATGTCTCTGTGCAAGGTACATCCGATGCGAAGGCTCTGGGCTCTGCATCTGGCATCTCATTTGCAAGAGTCGTGTTCGCGGCAGTGAAGAGCTCAGTGCCTCAACAGACAGGTCCCGAGCGAAATACTACGAAGAAAGCTGCCACTACTGACGCGGCCAGCGGTGGCGGAAACACGATGCGAGACTCCTTCTTCGGACTGCACTCCAAGCCAACGATCAAAGCAGCACCATTCCCAGATATGCACTTGGGTCGGAAGCTGGTCGATCTGTACTTTGAGCACACCAACCCACAAATACCAATCTTACACCGGGGAGAATTCATGGCACTTTTCGACCGAGTGTATTCCAAGCCGCCAATCGAAAGGACGTCAAGAGAACTCTATCTGATGAACATTGTCTTTGCCATCGGAAGTGGCATCATCCTGGACTCGTCAGGGACCGAAACCGACACATATAACGGCACAGAAGAGAACATGGAAGAGTCACCACGGAGTAAAAGGACAAAACTGAGTGGAAGCCAACAATGCCAGCCTGAGGAATACCATTCTTCAGCAATAGTGCACCTCGAAAGTTTCCTCAGCACGTCAGCCGCTTCAGAAGGTCATGGTGGCGGGCTAGAGGAGCTCCAGGCTGTGCTACTTCTTGCCGGGCTGGCATTGCTCAGACCAGTGGCTCCTGGCCTCTGGTACATTGTCGGCGTTGCTCTTCGCTTGAGTGTGGACCTTGGTCTACACGTTGAGGATAGTGATCCTGACCTAGATGCACTGGACATCAAGATGGAAGCGGGCACTGCTGGCAAAGCGAGCCGATTGGGACGCAGGCAGTGGACTCGCGACCTTAGACGACGTCTGTGGTGGAGTGTTTACTCACTTGACCGTCTTGTTTCAGTGTGCGTCGGCCGACCTTTCGGAATTACAGATCAAGTCATCACCACTGAGTTCCCATCGCTTCTTGACGACCGAGATGTAAAGACGTCCGGCTTCCTCAAGCCTTCATTGGAATATTCTCCACCTACATCAAAGCTGGTGACACACCACTACTTCCGCCTTCGCTTGCTGCAATCAGAAATTCTTCAAGTCTTGCAGTATCGTCAAGCTCAGCAAGCGCGCCTGATGGGTGCCAACTCGGGCAACCAGTTTATGCACACTTCGCTCCCCTCACCCTTCCTCCAACACTTTAACTCGTTCCGCGATTGGCGTGTAGACGTGGATCGCCGTCTGCGCGAGTGGAAAGCAGAAGCTCCCACGCAGGCAGACACTGGTGTAGGCTTCAATCCGCTGTTCTTCGATCTGAACTATTGGCTAGGCGTCATCATGCTCTACAGACAGTCTCTTTCTGTGCCTGCGCCGTTGGCCGAAGAGCTCAGCGCCTCAACGGGCGAGGACGTAGAGAGCCCTGGAACGTTACAGAAGGAATCCGAAGAAGATGAGCAGATAGTATTCTTGAAGGTCGCACAGGCTGGGCAAACCGTGTTGAAGTTGTATCGGCAATTGCACCGGTTGAGATTGGTGAACTACACGTTCTTGTCAACGCACCATTTGTTTATGAGTGGTAAGTGAGATCTGGTCAGATGCTGAGACTTACAAAAGCTAACAAATTCACAAGGCATATCGTTCCTCTACGCGCTATGGCACAGTCCTGTCGTGCGCTCGCATTTGACGCTTGATGATGTCGACTTTACAATCTTGGCAGCAACATCTGTACTCGCGGACCTCATTCCCAGTTGCCCACCTGCAGAAGCGTGCCGTGACGCATTCTCGCGCATGGCCAAAGCTACAATCTCCATGTGCATGTCCACCACTGGTTTCGGTGTGGCTTCATCCTTGGGCTCACAGACACTTGACAGCCCTGTCAGCTACGTCAGTCCTGGCCAGCTTTCAAACGACAACGCATACGAGACTGGCGCGAATTATGCAGAACCAGGCGCCGAGGCAGTGCCCGGGCTGAATTCAATCAGCGAGCGCAGGCAGATTCCAAAGTTCGATATGAATCTGAAAGATCTCTTCTCAGACATCGAACTGCAAGCCCGTCCGCAGTCATTCTACCCGCAACAGGCAGCCTCAAGACCAAGTACTGCTCGGCAACAGCAATTACAGGAGCCGGCTCCTTTCATGGGCCAGAGTTATGCCATACCCTCAACACCAGACACTTCGGCTGGTTCTGTGACATCGCCTATGCAATACCAACAGCAGAGCATCGCAGCACAACAACGACGACAGCAGCAACAGCAATCTCAGCCCAATTACGCTTATCCACCTTTATCACAGACCATCAGCCAGCAGCCGGACAATTTCTCCTTTGACACTCTGGACTTCCTCGACACATTCCCAACTGGAGACTCCAACATGAACAGCAACGGGTTGAGTGCGAACAACAGCAATAATAACATCTGGCCAAGCGGTGACATAGATTTCGGCTTTGGTACGGGTGGCATGGGAGGTTGGGAAGACGGCGGAAGTATGGAAGGCGTAGGAGCAGGCGGCGGGGGACCTGATCTGTTCGACGGGTTCTTCTTTGGAGTGGGAAATAATGGAGCCGGAGGTGGAGGCGGTTACGGCGGCCAGGCTTAGTCCTGGGAGGAATAGCCCAGGGATGACTCGGGCAATTGATGTGCAAAACATCATGTAACGATATCTAATGACCAGGTGAGATACAGGTTTTATGGTGACCAGGAAAGGATGAAAAACAAAAAGGAATAACTCTCTCCTCGCTACACTGGACGGGAAGCTGTGGATTTCGCGACAATCATCGTCGCATGTATGAAGAACGTACATTTGACAATGCCACGGAAGGGCCATATAGATCTATGAACAAGTCTATGAGAACCATCAAGTCTCAGATTCTCTCTTACATTCCATGAAGTCCAGCATCGAGTAGGCGCCATTCATATCAGTGATGCACGACGACTTCGATACGAAGCAAATGACGGCGTTGGCACGTTAACACAAATTAGCCGCCGAGAGAGACGCGTAGCAAGAGTAAATCTTCCGTCTCCCTCCACTGGCACAATCCGAGGTCCCTAAACTCTACACCCGTTGGCTTGAAACCTACCAGCCCAACGCACGCAGGCACAAATTTGTTATACGAAAGAGGCTGACGCCAACACCATGAAGACTCGATGTCCTGAAGTGGCTTTTCCCTCAAGCTCTAGACTTTCATGCGCTCGCAGGACGCCTGAGGCGTGCGCGGCACGTGGAGAGCAGCGGTGGAGAGGCCGTTGGCGAAAGTCAGGCTGTGAAGTTACCGGCGTGGGGGAAAGCAAGCAGAGGCGAGATCGTCATCTACGTAACGTTTTGTTTATTATAGACTGCATTATTGCATTTGGTACTCATGTGATTATTTAGGGAAGGGCACAATTGTTTGGACGAGCTTGTGCTCACTGGTACCGTATCTGCTCTCCTCGGCGCAAGGGAAGTCGGAACAAGGCAAGACAGCTGTGGGCTGCCGAGAGATTTTCGCTGGACCGCTGGTTCTGGTCGCGCAAGCGAGCTGGCGAGGCTTATCGTGCCCGGTGGCATGGGGGTTGGTGGCGTGCGGAGGTGGCCCGAAGGAGCATGCAGGGCGAAGTCACGAGGAAAGTCACGAGAAGCAGCAGAGTGGGAGAGGCGGTAAGGGAGTCGGTGTTGGCAGTAATAATGTGCTGTGCTGTATGTATGGGTGTTGGGTTGGTGTGATGGGAGACGGCGGGCGAGTAACAGCGAAGATAGTGGGAGGCGGCCCTGACTCTTAAGCGATATCACATGTCGCGATATGGCGATAGAGGCGGCTAGGAGCATCCTTTATCTGTGGCTCTCGGAGCTGACGCGAGAGGCGCCCCAGTGGAGCTGTCCAGGTCCATCAATTGATTGCGGCATCCTTCGTCGTCCCACCACACCCGCGCATCGATAATGGGAGCAACAGCCTCCTCCTCCCACTGCTATACCATACCACCCTGCTCTGCGTCGAGCGTCCCTGCGCCGGTCGACATACCGAGGCGATCATTCGGCCTGGGCTGGCAGACATACGAGGCGCATGTGCCTGACGGACTCGGGAATACACGGACATCTGACGACGACGACAACACCTCTTCAGCCCGCATAGCAGACCGCCCAGCACGATGATCTGCAGCTCTCTCTAAAGCCATGTCGCCGCGCCGAACGCTTGCGACAATATCATATCCCTCCCCTCTACACCCAGATCGCTGCCTCACACGCCCTTAACAGCACTCATTCGCGCCCAACTCTCGAATTGCGAACCACGTCGAGCTCGGCCTCCGGCCTGAGCTCGCACCACCCGTTCCCCGCCATGTCTGCTGCTACACTCCACGAACGCGCCGTCTGGTCCAGCACGCCGCCAGATAAACGCTCTCGCCTCGCAGACCATCCTACCCTGCTGTACAGCTGGTGGGCAACATGCTTTGCGGCGGTCATCATCCTGACCCGGCTGATGGGCAGGAAGATTAGAAGCAACAAGCTGTTTCGTGAAGACTGGATCATGTTCTTGGCCCTGGTCCCGCTTTTTGTGCGCATGGGCTTTGTGCACGTTGTGCTCATATACGGGACTAACAATGTCGCTACTGTTGGCGTCGACTATACGGAAGAGGAGATCAGGCATCGGCAGATCGGATCGAAACTGGTTTTGGCTGCGAGGATCTTTTATGCTCTCTTCATTTGGATGAGCAAATGGACTGTCTCTGAGTTTCTCAAGCGGATTACGATTCATCTCTGGCGATCAAGCTACGAATTCACTCTCCACTGCATTCGCATCTTTCTGGTCGCAACATTCATCGCGGTTGTTATTGCCACTCTCGCAGAATGTCAGCCCTTCAGTCATTACTGGCAGGTTGTACCAGACCCTGGTCCTCAATGTCGACAGAACTACGCGCAGCTCCTCACCATGGGTACCGCCGATATCATTACCGACATTTTACTCGTTGCATTCCCTATACCGATCGTGCTCCGCTCTGGCCAGACTTGGCGGCGGAAGATACAGCTGGCAGCATTATTTAGCACGTCCATCGCACTGATCATCATCACCGGGTTTCGCATGCCAGAAGTCATCTCCAACCTTGGGCTTCAACAATACCGCACCATCTGGGCTTCTTCTGAGATCTTGGCATCAGCTTTCGTGTCGAACTTTGTAGTGATAGGATCATTCATTCGTGACAAAGGCACGAAGAAGAACAAGTGGAAGTCCATGAGCGTCTCGGACTCTATCGAACGCACATCGACGCGTCGTCCTACCATTGCACCGTCGATGGGCAGCGACGAAGATCTATTCCACATTCTCGGCTGCCGCATGCCAGAGCACCTACGAACAAGTCCAGAATTCTACCCGCGGCCAGCGCCTATGGCTCTTCCTGCCATGAGCTCCCCGTTTGCGCCCAAGGATAAGCGCTCAGATACTCCCAGACAAGAAGCTGTTGAGAGTAGCGACGGTGACGTAAGTCCCACCGATCGTCGCTCGCGTGACAACTTTCCTCTACCGTCACCTACTCCTTCTACTAGCACAGGCGCCAAGAAGAATGTTTCGTTCTTTGACGTAGGTGGACTTCTCGAGACCGGTTCGCTAGATCCTCCATCTCCTTCATTGTCCCACTCGCGTTCTGTAACACTCGTCAGCAATGGCGCATCACATAGCATCGCCACAGACTTTGCCACATTAACGCCGACTCCGCCACAAACTCGGCGTGGCTCAAGAGCATTCATGTCAGATATGGGAGCAACACTCGCGCCCTCGAACAGCCGGACTGATTACTCCATGCACGCGCCCGGATTCTCAAACGGCTATGTCCGCCGCAGCTCTCTGCCTGGCAGCCGTCTACGCCCTGGAGCACCTACCGGAGTTCTTGGTCCGATGTTAGAACGACAAGAAACTCAATACTCACTACAAGACGCCGGTGGACTGCTTGAATCTTCTTCCATCGCCTCATCAGGCCGCGCACGATCAACGAGGCAGATTCCGGAGGTGGAGCGACACGATGCCAACGACAGCGGCTATGAGCTCACGACTTTACGTTCGAATGACACGAGCAGACTGCAAGACATTGGCAGTTTCTTAGCAGCCGACCGACGGCCCGATGTGGATCGCTTTCCGCCGCAAAGAACGAGTGACCGGAACTTACACGCAAGAAATGACAACGCGCCCGGCGCGGCACAGGATCAGAACAGCTACGAAGCCATGAGTTTGGAGGACGCTGGTGGACTGCTCAAGAGGTGATGAGCACACTGTACTCTCACGTTTGATTATCAAGAGGTAGGGGGAATACAGGTTCAAACGGGAATCTAAGGCTTGCTTTGGTTTACATGATACTGCTATTTGAGCGACATGGTGGCGTTTACGGGAGATTTTCCTCTTGTTTTCACTGAATGATACCCGGTGTCTTATAACTTTCCTTACAGGTTGGGTCACATAGCTGTACCATTTACTTTAGTATTCTTTCCCATACTCTTTGTAGAGATAACCTTGACTTATCATACTTTACGAGCGGCTGTCTAATGTCTTTCCACTCCACCCGCTCCATTCAAAGCCAATACTCCCTCTCATCAGCGCCCATCCCTCTCGGCACATTCCCCGTCTTACCGTGGATCACTTCTCCCTTGCCACGTTTCAGGAAACGTCCAAACTCCTTTCCTCCCAAAATGCCCTTCGCGTCGTCCCAAATCACTTCGCCGCGCAAGACGGTGTATCTGGGCCAATTTCCCACCTCAACGCCCTCAAAGGGAGTGTAGTCTATGTCGTGGTGCATATTGCTCTGCAAGATAGTCCGCGCGCCTTCGTCTCCCGGATACCAAATGGTGAAATCGGCATCGTAGCCCGGCGCGATGCTACCCTTACGGCCATCTAGACCGTACAGCTTGGCTGGGTTAGTCGCTGTTAACTGTACGAAGCGCGGGAGGCTGAGGCGCGCTTTGCCCGCCGGCTGGCACGCTGGCGTCTGGTTGAAGAGCAGCGGCAACCTGGTCTCGAGGCCTGGCAGCCCGTTGGGGATTTTGGAGAAGCGTGGGATTGTGCCGTTTACCAGGCCAAGCTTTTTGCCGCCTGGGTGGTCGTATTTACTTGGTGCATGATCAGAGGAGAACGTCGTGAAAGTGCCGTTGGCGATGGAGAGCCAAAGACCTTCGAGGTCGGAGGGATCGTGGCGCAGGGGTGGGCTGCAGACGTGTTTGGCGCCGTGGAAGTGGTCGTGGGGTTTGGCTTTGATTTCGGAGGAGAGGAGGAAGAGGTCTGAGTGGCGGGATGTTAGCTTTCTGGCAGGATGTGATATTTGGTGAAAGGTTCATGGACTAGGTACTCACAGTGTGGACATGTCTCGGCGTGGATCGGCAGAAGTCTGGTTTGAGCATCGCGGACATGGCTGATAGCTGTCTCGGACGACATGTGCACTATCAACATAGGTGCGTCGGCAAGCTCTGCAAGAGAGATGGCACGGTAGGATGCTTCATCTTCGGCAATACGCGGACGGGCGAGAGCGTGGAAGTATGGCTCTGTGTGGTTGTTACGCTCTAACCCTTCGATGATGAGAGCGATCATGTCATGGGACTCTGCGTGGATCATAGTCGTCATTCCTAATCCTTTGCACGCGAAGAGGATGTTGAGGATCTGGCGGTCACCGAGCTTCATCGCCTCGTAAGTCATGTAGAGCTTCACACTGGTGATGCCCTCCTCTTTCGCGAGCTTGGGCAGCTCATCCTTGAGAATTTGTTCGGTCGGGTTAGTGAGGATGAAGTGAAATCCATAATCGCAGTAACTCTGGTCCTTTGACTTTTGATGGTAATCTTCAAGCACTGGATACAGGGACGCATCCTCTCGTTGCTGAGATGCAAAGGCGAGGATAGTGGTGGTGCCACCAGCAATTGCAGATCGAGACCCAGTCTCCCATCCATCACCTGTTGGTGCGTTCTTCTGTGCCAAGTGGACGTGCGAGTCTACGCCACCGGGAGTAATGTAGGCACCTTCGCAATCGATAATCTTGGTGTTTGGCGATGTCGGTAAATTCTTGCCGATGCATACAATGACTCCATCTTTGACACCGATTTGGGAACCAGCTGGAAGTATCTCACTGGCTGTGACCTGTATATTGTTAGCAATGTTTCTTTCACACCGTTAAAGAGGCTTCACACAATTCTACACTCAGTGACGACAAGATCGAAGTCCATTCTGGCAATCTGGGTTTGAAGAAGAGATGAAGGGCCTACTTGGACTCAACTATTCAGGAAGAGCAACTGCACAATATTGATGCTGCAGAGTAACACTGGAGTCAAGAGACCCTGTGATCTATGATAGGCCGCCATGACAAGCTACGCGGGCAAGGATACCTGCACTATGTGCCGACCTTCTGTATTGGGGCTGTGGGATTGTGGTATCATGGGATCTCGGCCAGCGATAGGGCTCCGCGGCGAAGATAGGTGTGGTCAATCCTCCAAAGAGTCGCCATAACTTTGCGTTCGGACCAACACGAGCAGCCGTTCTTGCCGTCCTTAGCATGTGCAGAATACCTCGACGAAGAAATAATTCTGGTAGATTTCAAGCCTGCTAGGGTTTTACACCGCACAAATTCGATCTAGAGCTCTCAATCGTGCGAGTCTGTTGATATATTCGATGATAGCTACGTTGCCGAGCCGTATATAGACTTGTGCTCCAGAAGATGGGCGGCAGAGATACAGCTAACCGGCCGGCGTGCCTACCATGGCGGCCAACCCTTGGAGCGCCCAACGGATATAGATATAGATAGACACTGGAATTGAGTATTGTTTTACAAGATCGCACCTTCCATCGTATAGCATAACATCCATAACATAATGGCTAGAAAGCTTACCGTCGCCGCTGCACAGATCGGTGCTATCAACCGCGATACGCCAAAATCAGAGACCGTACCGAGGCTGATCGCACTCCTGCAAGAAGCCTCCCAGAAGAAAGTCAAGCTCGTGGTATATCCCGAAGTTGCTCTGACGACATTTTTTCCGCGCCACTTCTTCAAATCTCACGAGGAACTGGATAGTTTCTTCGAGCATGGCGAGGACATCACAAAATCGCCGGACGTCAAGCCACTCTTTGACCAAGCAAGGGACCTCAAGATTGATATCGTTCTGGGTTACGCAGAACGTACTCCAGAGGGTGTCGGCTACAACACATCTGTGTACTATTCAGCTGGCGAGGATAAGATTCTTAGCAAGTACCGAAAAGTCCACCTGCCAGGAACGGTGGAGCCTTTCGAAGATCCCAAAGCAGTCAATCAACTCGAGAAGCGATATTTCACCCCGGGTGACCTAGGCTTCAAAGCTTTCCGCGCTCCTGGCTTGATCCCGGATGCTATCAAGAAGTCCGCTACGAAGGATGGAGAGTCCACAGTGGGCAAAGGTGATCCCATCCTTGGAATGATGATCTGCAACGATCGCCGCTGGCCAGAAGCCTGGCGCACCTATACGCTTCAAGGTGCCGAGATCCTGATGTTTGGCTATAACACAGGTGGCAATATGTAAGAGTGATTGCGCTTTGTGAACGAGAGACCATGGCTAATGTGACACCATGGACAGGGCGCATCTCTGGGGTTCCAAACCAATGACTCCAGAGGAGGCGCAAAAGGAAGCTCTCTTCCACTCACGACTGGTCCAGCAGGCGAACAGCTACATGAATGCATGCTTTTCAATCTCGTCTGCTCGATGTGGCTTGGACGATGGCAAGTATGATCTCATTGGCGGAAGCAGCATCATCAGTCCAGAGGGCCATGTTCTTGCTGAGGCAAAGACGACTGAAGACGAGTTGATAGTGGCGGAGATCGATCTGAGCGACTGTAGGCAGGGCAAGGAGAAGACTTTCGACTATGCCCGGCACAGAAGAATTGAGACTTATGGTCTCATCAACAGTCAGACGGGTGTCATTGAGCCAGAGCTGTTGTAGGGATGCCTGAGACGATTGCATCTGGACTCCTTTTAGCCTACATATCCTGCACGATGAGCACTTGTAATGCTTCTTCATGATATACTGCGCTTCTCAGATACCGAGCGAGCCTGGTAAATGATATCATTGCTGCATTACCCTCGATGATCCAGAAGGGCAGTCTTCCGTACTCGTCAGCTATCGTGCATCAATGCTACCCACCTCGACTGGCAATTGAGCTTTTGAAGCCGTGAAGATGACCTCCAGTGAGCAACACGTCAATTTATCCATCAGATTTGATAGGCAATCATTCGCCGTGAACGCGAGGGAGCGATCTTGATGGTGCTCAAGGAGTGAAAACTGGAGGACACGCGCAACGCGTGAGAAATTCCGGTTGGATTCGAAACGGGGACTTTCGAAGACGTCAGATTTCCGAAATCAGGATTGCACTTCTGAGATGATTCGCATGTGGAAATGTTCCCAGTCACGCGATGCGGATTGCGCCTTTGATCCAGCTCGCCAGGATACAATCACGCAGCACGCAGTCTACACCTCTTGTATTAATTCAGTCAAGGCAGAAGCACTCAGGCTACCGGCGCATAGCGCCTGCACCCACCAGCATGGCCACAACTACCGAGCCAGACTACACCACATGGTCAAATGCGGATTTAATTTCACACATCCGTAAACTCGAGTCTCAAGTCCAACAGCCAAGTGCTACATCACACCCTCAGTCCGCCCGGCCTCCGCCCTTCAAAAAGCCCAGAAAGGCCCCCAAACCCTTCGATGCCTCTCGCTACAACACTCGCTTGATCGCGCTGCGATTCGCCTACCTCGGCGGAGCATACAATGGATTCGAGCACCACACTAACAACAAAACACCCTTGCCTACAATTGAGGAAGAGCTGTGGAAAGCGCTGCGCAAGACGAAGCTGATCTTCCCCGAATTCAAGGCGGGCAGAGAAGAGGAAGTCTGTTGGGATGGCGTGGATTACAGCAAATGCGGGAGGACGGATCGTGGAGTCAGCGCTTTTGGTCAGGTCATAGGTGTGCGAGTAAGGAGTGCTAGAGGAGTCAAGCCGAAGCCGAAGAAGGTGAAGGAGACCGAGGCCGGTGCTGGAGACGGAGATATCGCGATGTCTGAAAGTACTGCTGCTACGGCCCAGCCCACAGAAGGAGAAGGCGAAGTTTCAGAGCCGGAGCCTGAGTTTGATCCCATACAAGATGAATTGCCCTACATACATCTTTTGAACAAGGTGCTCCCGCCCGACATCCGCATCCTTGCTTGGTGTCCTAATCCACCTGAGGACTTCAGCGCGCGCTTCAACTGCAAGGAACGACGATACCGCTATTTCTTCACGAACCCTGGTTTTGCACCTCTTCCCGGCACCGACAGCTCCACCGGAGGCGATGGCTGGCTCAACATCCCTGCCATGCAAGAGGCCGCTAAGAAGTATGAAGGCTTGCACGACTTCCGCAACTTCTGCAAGATCGACCCGAGTAAACAGATCACCAACTTCAATCGTCGTATCTTCCACGCCGGCATTCATGTCGTGGGTCCCAGAGAAGATCCTGCAAACTTGGCTAGCCAGACTGCTCAGTCTCACGAAGTCTCCAAACAGGGCGAGGAGGAGCGTGGCGTTGCCACACACGGCCCTCAGCTGTACTGGTTCGAGGTACGTGGCTCCGCTTTCCTTTGGCATCAAGTCCGCCACCTGATCGCAGTACTTTTCCTTGTTGGACAAGGGTACGAGGACCCATCCATTGTAGACCGTCTGCTTGATGTGAAAGAGAACCCTTCGAGGCCTCTATATGAGATGGCCAGCGATGCGCCGCTTGTCCTGTGGGACTGTGTCTTCCCAGATCCTGAGAAGCTCGGTCAGGCTGACCATGACGCCGAGGCAAACCACGGAGGGTACGAGGACGGATTAAACTGGATTCATATTGGCGACGGCCGCGGTGGACAGGACAAATCCAAACGGAACACTGTCGGCGCGGAGGACGGTAAGTATGGCCGCGGTGGGCTCATGGACGACTTGTGGATTCTCTGGCGGAAACGCAAGATGGAAGAGATCCTGGCTGGCAGCTTGTTGAACATTGTTGGGCAGCAAGGTAAGCCTGTTACCCTTCCAATCGCTGAGCCGTCGGTAAAGTGCGATCGCCTGTTCGATGGCAGTGAGGCGCCTCGCACCATAGGCACATACATCCCAGTGATGAAGCGCGCTCGTACAGAGGAGCCAGATGTCGTAAATGCGAGGTATGCTGCTAAGAAGGGAATACCATATCCGCGCGTCGACTCACGCGATCAGGAGGATGATGGCGAGTAAAGTAAATAGCATATGTCATAGTGACACGATTCCATGTTCATGTCTTCGGTTCAAACAAGCAAGCCCTTGCTCCCCTCCATACTTCCTCCAAGATCTCTCTGCGAGGCAAAGTACTCTGTGGCAATCAATGGTCAGCCATTCGTTCTTCGAGAAGTGCCACATCCTCGAGCAACACACACGTTGACACAGAAAAATTTGAAGTTGCCATGACTTACCGGGAACACAACCACTACCCCTTCTTCACCTTCCACAACAATACACAGATAAAACCTCACCTCAAACCCTCTAAACGCCTCATGGATGAAAATATCCTGCACGGCACTGGCAGCAATAAACCGCGTACTGCCTCCCCAAAGAAAACTCGAGCCCGCAGTCGCAGTCTGAACTCCTAGCCCGCGAACCACGAGTAATGATTCAGACGTGTAGCCTTTGCGGAAGACGAGCCATAGGACCAGTCCGTACGCGCATATTCGGACCGTTGGAGGAAGGGTGGCGATTAGAGGTAGTGCCGGCAGCAAGCTGTAAAGCTTGTCGGGGAGAGGATAGGTCGTTCCGTGAAACAGGGCGTCATGTTCGTGCAATAGAGCTATCAAGACCAGTGAGCCGGCTGCCAGGCGCAGGAGAATCGAGATGGCATTGGAGAGTTGGGCGGTGAAGGTGCGGGACTCTGAACGCGTGGAGACGGTGTACGACACCGTGGTCGGCGTTGGGCGTTTGACGGAGAGCATACCGATGGTCGTCGATTGTTCCCGCAACGGAGATCTATGACCGGGTCATTTTTCTGTAGATAAGGTATGTCTTTAATCGTGTTCCCGTGGTAGGGGCTGGAATCCTGGGTACATGTCAAGCACATGTACCTAGTTCTGCAGCCAGCCGTTAGTGCCCGCGAACGGCCTGCCAATCGCGTTACCGCGTCTATACACGAATATCGTAAAATCAACATCTGGCAACCAACAAACTAAGCGTGAAAGTATCGTATCTTGGAATGGATATTATCATTAATGGTAAGGTGGGTCGTTATGCATATGTAAGCGTTATATACGTCCTTCCGGGTATCTCTGTTTTACACCTCGGAACTGCTACTCCAACTCGGCTGTACAGCTTTCCTATGGGCCACGCTGAAAAGCATATTTGGGCTCTTCTGTGGTTTCCCTTCAATTGCAGCGCTTTTGCGCAATTCTGTTGGGCTGCGAGTCTTTCGTCGCGCCTGAATGCGGTCATAGCCGGCCAGCAAGTCTGTGTGCTGCCGTGAACGAACCACGTGTCGAGCGCCCAGAACGGCTGCATGGCCATTGCTGTTATGTGTATGCCTCTGTGGGCTGGATGTTGCAAGATTTGTCGTTGTTGCCACGCCGTATCCCTTTCAGTCGACGGCGACAAGTTGAGTGACTTCCACAACGGACCCACCCTTCGCCACCGCGTCGAGACTTAACGCTGTCGGCTCACCAGATTCCGAGCAAGCGGCTTCCAAGCTGGCCAGTTGCAGCGAATTCATGCACTTCATCATCTCCTCCACCCATTTCTCCTCTTCCAGCTTGATCCGCATCTGTTGCTTGGCCATCTTGCTGCGCTTGACCTTCATGCCAGGAGTGCCGCCCATGGGCGCCAAGACTGGTGATATGCGAGGAGAAGTCGCAGCGCTGAGCGCCTCGTCTGTAGCTGGCGTGGCAGGTGCTGACAAGATGGCGTCGAGCTCCAGGCATTGGTGAATCAGGTCTTCGATTCCGTTGCGAGTTACTGTGGCTTTGGGTGCTACAAGCTCGAAGTAGTCCTCGCCCCAGAGAGGATCAGCTGCCAGCGCGGATCTCAGGCTGTCCAGATAGAAAATAAAGGATGGTAGTGTCGGTCCGTCAAGCGTGAATGGATAGTGCACGTCTGACAAGAGGCAGGCGGCGTAAAGGAGGCGAATTGTGAACTCGGACTCGAGCGTGTGAGCGACCACGCAGCCAGGGCAGCCGCGAGTGTAGGACCAGTCGCGCTCGCGATCAAGGAAACATTGTAACCAGAGATAAGCAGCGCGGGCTGATGCGGTGTAGGCGTATTCGTGGTCGGCAGGGTTCGTGGAGCGGGTGTAGTGGCAAGCCGTTGACTCGGCCTTGTCGAAGAGTTCGATGACTGGTACAAGGAGTGCATGTAGGATGTCGCGGTTCAAGATGTGCTGAGAAGCGAGTGAGGGATCGTCATGGTGTTCGCAAAATCTGTGTCTATCGTTAGTTTCGAACAAACACAAAAGCGATAGTCGTAAAAGTTGGCTTACTCATAGTTGTAGTACTCGGCGAGATGGTCGCGAAGGATTGTGAACCCACCGCTCTGTGCCAGACTCTCCACGTCCTCCGACTTCAGTTTGAATGGAGACCCATGGGGTACTTCGTACGATATTTGGGGAGACATGGCGGTGGGCATCGTCTCCGCGGTGTCGTCTCCGTTAATGTGGTTCGCGGGCGTGGAGAGGGCGTCCACTCTTCGGTCCATCCTCGATCACTTCGAGGGCATGCCTCTGTATCTATACAAACGCGACGGCGAAGTACGACCGAACGGAGCGCTCGACCCTGGACAGATCAATAGTGGATCGAGGGTTCTGGGTGAGTGCCGCTCCGGCGCGAGAACCTAGACTGCAACGAGCTAAATAACCTAGATGTAGCGAAGTTGAAGCGAGCGGCGAACGAGCGAGGAAACAACAGAACAGGCCAGCAGGCCGACTACATGGCCAGCTCTATCTGCGACGGACGTTTGCTGCTAAGCTGTCTGCCGTTGTACCTCTGCTCCTCACCGTGCTCGCTACCTTGGTAGCTAGCTGCTGACCAGGTCCACGGCGCTAAATCTTGGGCGCAAGCGCATAATTGCAGTAGTAAGCTCGAACGCCCGCGCGTCAGTTATATCAACACGTGCTGAGCCGCGGTCACACGCACGCAGTTGCAGGCAGGCCACGCCGGGGCCAGGAACCGCTGGTAGCCCAAACACGCCGCCAGGTCACTGCGGTCTACAGGTCCGACGATTCCGGTCTGTGGCGACAGACGGACACGCGCGGACGGCGGAGAATTGCTTCTCGTGGGAGTGTTGCACTGTGCCTCCCACGATGATGCCCATGGTGCCGCAGCGGTATGGGCACGGGACAGCAGCTTGCACGGGAAGCCGTTCACAGCATGTGAAGAGGGCCGTGATGGCGTCGGTGGGAGGCCTCAAGAAGGCTCTATCTCGGTGCTACAGGAAGTTGGCGGAGGCAGATGGAGATTGTGCCATGGAGGTGGGTTTGGCTCCGACAGAAAACGACTTGCCTAACTTTGCAAGCGTTTCTAGAAGAGCACTGGCGTGGGGCCGTGCGATGGCAGGGCGCGACCGGCAGAGCATCCGCGAGCCGATAAGATTTGATCGCAGCCACGGCGAGCGGTATCTTTATTGGAGGAGGCGGAAAACTGCTCTCGCTGGCGCCTCGCTGGCGCATGCAATTTCAGCGATCAACACGCGGTTTGCAAAGTGGCGGTCGGAAGATCGCTGCGAAACTTGCCGGTAGTAGGGCGCCTTCAAACATCGATATATCACACCATCACCGGCACTTGTTATGCAACCACAGCGCCAACGCGCCCACGTGATTTTTGCTCGCCTTCACCGCATGGACTGCCTTGCTCCGCAGCGTGGAGGATAAGGACTGCAGATGCCCCAGCCGTTCTCTGTGGCAACCGCTCGAGCAGGCAACAGGGGCATCATCGTTACATGCTACATGACTGACAGCGAACGTCTAGACCGCTGGCCAACCCACTAAGCCGCCGTCTCGTGCGACCCGCGAGAAGGAAAAAGTGGACTGGCGAATTTTCGGGAGGTCGGACCTGGCCGGGCGAGAGATATCGTCCAAGGATGCGACATGTAACATATGTGTTGTAGTCCCGTGACCATGGCTAGCCGTTGTCGACAGCAGCACGTGTTTGGCTGTACGTGCATTTCTGCCTATAAGCGTCCTATAAGCAGCTTGCCTGTCATGCACATCAGCGTTCTAGGCTTTGAATACGTCGACCCTGCCGCAGCCTCACAAGCCTCAGCCAAGCGAACATCATCTTCCGCACCAATAATACGATTAACCGCCGACCTGTCTCCCAGCTGGCTGGAGCCGAGCCGCAAAGACGTGCGCGCCAACCCTGCAGTGGCTGCTGATATGTCAAATAACGGCTATGTGTTGTCAACAAGGCCTGGTGGTCATGAGGACAGTATATGCAGTATGGGAATGCCTGTGGTAACAGAGTCCATATCATGTTGCGATACTTGACAAGGAAATATTATGGACTCGGTCCCGTAAATTCGATGATGTGGATTGCGAGGAGCCTCTGGATTTCAATTGTTATAGTCTGATTAGATACACACATTATCAATATCTTTAGCTTGGTAAGACAAAACTGAATTCTCTCATGGAAAGTAGGGGCATACAGGTTAACCGAAAGTTGTCGTCCCGTAGTTTTTGACTGTCTCTTTATTTACGCGCTAACATGCCTAATTGGATCTTACTCTGCCAAAAGTCCGCCTCCACTCCTTAAACTTCTCAGTAACAGACTCCGAGAAACTGTCAGTCCGGACCCTCTCCCTAGGCACATCAGGTGCTTCCGCCGCACCAGGATCAGTATCTCCATCCACTTCATCCACATAAGGCCGCTGCGAAAGAACACTGCTCCTCCCGCCCTGAGCGACGTCCATCAAGCTGCTGCGCACCCTTTGCTTTTCCCCCTTCACGGTCCCGACGATCAGGCCGGGTACATCCTCACTGTCGTTGTCCCACGTTCTTCCAGCACAACACAGTTTTCCGGCAGCGCCTTCAGCCTCGAGCGCTATCTGCACGCAGTCTCGCACTTGTTGAGCATTCGGTCGTAATGTTGCGTTCTGTACCATCATGCGCTTGCACATTCGCAGCAGCTCAGGCACGCAGCGGAAAATTGCTTCTGGCCGTCGTGTGCTCTCTGCGCGAAGGTGAGACAGCCATGCGTCGAGTCGTGACGGGTCGAGAGAGTGGAAAGATGCGTCGGGACGTGGTTTGTGTGACCGCGTTCGGCCATTTTTGGGTGGGCTGCCGCTGCTGTAGATTGAACTGTTTGAGCTCGCTGTAGTGCCTGTAGGCGAACTTGTCGGTATTGTCGTGGAAGAACATTGTGAGCGGAATTTGACGAAGTCAGTCGTCTTGCCTCGAAGCATGAAGGTAAGGATGTCGAGGTAGACGCAGGCTAAGGAGAAGATGTCCGACATCTCTGGTGTGGCGGTCGGTAGGTCGCGAAGCGTGGACGGATCTAGAACAGTAGGTTTCGGCAGCACTCGAGGTGTCAACGTACTGGTAGGTGAGGGCGGAGGGATTGGAGAAGTCGGTGCGAGGGTTGATGAAGCCGACGTGAGATGTCTTGAGAAGTTACGAAAACCTGTCGAAGGGCGTCTTAGAGAGAAGGGCGAGATGGTAGATGCCAGGGATGTGAGACTATTACTGCGACCTGTCATGCTGAATGAGTGTGTCGCGGGGGTAGTGTTAGCAGTACAGAAGCTGTTACTGCGGGAGCTGCTACCCGTCGAAGATGATGAGTTGGATGACGAGGAGCTGGTACCACTGCTCATTTTGCGAATCTTGGAAAATGCACCTCTGCTACTGATAGGTGGGCTGGAGACCACGTTGATCGTCTCGCGACAGATTTGGGATTCCGGCGCTGCATAGTCGTATGACTCGGTCTTGCTGTTTTTCTTGCCTTGCTGGAAAGTGCGTAGACAATCAACCTCTGCGAATGCAATGCGATTGTTGTGGTCGATAAGAATGTTCGACGGCCGGATGCCTGTATGCGCACTCCCACGGCGATGAAGAAATGCCAGAGCATCTGCCAAACAGAGCATCCATTCAAGCAGTAATTTCGAGCGCTCGTGCAAAGGTACTCGAACAAGTTGCATCGGGGTACGGTGGTCAATGAAGGTGCGAAGAGTGTGCTCGGCAACGAAATCCGACAGCACATATCCAGCACTTTCGGACGTGTAAGAAGCCCATGTGCTCGCGATGTGTTCGTGACGAAGGCACTGCGCTTTCCGTACATCTTTCAGAAATGTTTCGTGATGACTGAGACCATTCTCCTTATCCTGTAAGGGGAACTTTCGTCGGACAAAGATGTCATCAGGCTTTCCTGGGAAATGTACACGATCCCATGACTGGAGACTCACGGCCGGCGGCAGAGTGTTGACGTATTCCATGGGTATGTGCTCCTTCGGTCCATAGTCAATATGGGCACCGCGCTGTAGTTCTCGGAGGAGATAGATAAATTGAGTGTCGTAGAACTTCTTGTTGAGTGCTTCATCTTCGTCATAAGCGAGCTCAAGGCTTGGAACATTCTCCAAAGGTATTGGCAAGTCGTCATCATCCCACGAATCGTCTATCAGGCCAAATATCTGATCGGGTACTCCAATCTCAGTGAGAATCATGAACAGCCGCTTCGATCGCTCGAGGATCCATTCCATGTAAGTGTCGTCGGTCAACCCTTCTCCGAAAGCAAGTGGTCGGTCAAGAAACTCACGCTCCTCTCCTCGCAACTTCGACACGACAAAAGCGCGCGTAACTTTTGCTTCGATTCGATCATCTGTCCACCACAGCCGTTTGAGCGCAGCATGGGGAGTGACCAGCGAATGGCCACCATAGCCGTATATGTAGGCATTCAAAGCGACTTGACCAGCTGTCGGCGCGACTTGGGCAATCCCACGCGCAGCCATGTCGATAAAACGGACCCCTGTTCCACAGACGGTTGTACGGAAAGGCAATCGCGGCAGCGCTCAGGGCCCTGGCTGGGTACCTTGTTTGTTTGAGAGTGAAACTAGTTGCTTGCCGTGCTGGTGTGGTGTCCTAGATCTGTGCGAAATAAAAAGGCAAGAATGTAATGTGTGGAGCGCGGTGTGGATCTGGTGCTTTGGACGTCGTGCAGTGAAGCGTTGCATCGGCGCAAAGAGACAAGGGAGGGAGCAGACATGATGGCAGGTAAGAGACGATGGCAGGATCGGGATCCCTACTCACACGGGCGTACCACACCATGATAGAGACACAGCTTCACCAGCTCGCAGCTCCCAGTGGCTTCCTGGCACCAGGTATGCGATGTGCAGACCGCGCTGCAGGCGTGAACTGTGCAGCTGGTGCCGTGAGGTCGCACGCTGGCGTATCGACCGTATGCGAGCTGTCGCAAGCAGCGCTAAGCAGGTGGCACTGTGGTTGCACAACAGGTGATTAGTACGACACCTGCAGTCTGGTCCGGCCCACCGACTCGTTTTCCGTGGGCGCTTCGGGTAAGAAGGCACTCTGTCGATGAGAGGCCGGCACCCGTCTGCGGTGTTGACGGTGAGACCAGGCCCGACTCTGCGACAGGATACGGTTTCGGTATATGGCGCAAAACACAGCTGCATATCGAACAACATGCTGCCCAAAATTGTGCATTGAATAGATTGTGCTGATTTCTGTACGACGTTCCATGATGACACTCACCTTTATCCAATTTGCGTTGTTAAACAGAGCTCGAGTAATACCGAGCAAAATGCGATGCCTCTTGGTGAATCCTCTATGCTGTCCATCTCATGGGTCGGAGACGGGCGCTTTGCATCCCCGCGTGCATGCAGGCCGTGCCGAGGGCGGAAGACAAAGTCGGTGTGGTTGGACAGAACGGAGAGTGGCAGGTCTGCATGGGCTCTGCCATGCGCGACTGCGACGTTGACGAATCGTGTTGTGAAGACAGTAGTGCGAAGAGGCTGCAAGATTGCACCAAATTTAGCTCCTCATCGCCCCCGACTTCATTTTATTCTATCAACTTTCCTAAGCGGTCCAGCACTCTGCCCAGTGGTATCAGTGCTCCCTTGCTCATGATGGTTGCGCCGTCAAGCTCTGTCTTGCCTTCCTTGTCCTTGTCGCTTTCCCGAAGGATATTCCCCACCCTGTCCACTGCTGTGTGTAGCAGCTTTGGCCCATCTGGGCGCATATACAGCCACCTCACCTCTTCGCGCAACCCATCTAGCCCAGCAAGTTTCGAATTGTTCTTGACAGCCGCGACTGCGGATATCAGGAATTCGTGAGACCGTAAGATTGTCCTCTCGTTGTATAGAGCTGAAGGTCTCTTGCTGGATTCAAGACCGGCTAAAGGTTCGTATCCGGCTTCGTTGAAATAAGGCTGTGGTACGAGTACCAAGCCCAATATCGACACAATGACTTGCAGTATGGTGCTCTTTGCAGGATTCCATCCTTCGACCTTGTTTCCCTCCCAGGTACCGAGCAGACTCAAGCAAATCTTGCCGTCTTCGTATAAATTGGGGTTGACTCTACCGACACCTCCGAGACCGCTCTCGCCTGACCAAGAGTGGAAGAAAGCTTGTGGTGGCGCTTGAGGATAATCAGTTGGTAGGTAGAAATCCATGATGAACGGCGCCGAAGCGTATGGCGTCTCCTCTGGACCAACGAAGAGGACTCTGAAGAGGTCTAGGCGTGACTCCCAAGTTCGTACGTACACGCCTTCTGGGATGGCGCCTGAAGACTGAAGAATCTTGTGCTCTTTCTGGGCACGCTTCATGTGATTGGGATTGCTGGTAGAGGGCTCATTTGCGTAACGATGATCATCTGGAACCGGTGTTTCGAGAATGGCGTAGGCTTCTGGAGCTTGCGTCGGCTCCGAAGTCACGTTTGGAGTTGTTGTATCAACAGATGGCGGTGCGGGTTGGCTTTGCTGAACCTTAGCGTCAGAATCTTCTTCAACCTCGTCAAGACTTCCACCGTCATCACTTTCCCAATCTCCATCTTCTACATCGTCGATGTCCATCTCATCACCATTTTCGTCCACATAAGTTGCTTGAATCTCTTCCTCTTCACTTTCCCATTCGCTGTCTCCTGAGAAATCGAGTTCCGAGTCTTCATCCATAGCAGCATCATCAGCAAGACCTTCAAGGCCATCGGTGTCGTCAGAGCGAATCGCCACAAGAACCTCTTCTCGCTTTAGCGCAACGTCTTTGACGGTCTCTGCGGCTCCTAGGCGAACCAGCAGTCTGCCGTCCAGCCAAGTATCCACTACCTCGCCCAGCCAGCTACCATCGGTAGTATTGGCAGCGATTCTCGAATATGCCTCCGGAGATGTGACAAGAACAATGTCACCCCGCCTTACATTGAGACCAGCTGGGGCCTCGACATCGTATAAACTCAGCTCCTCCGTGTCAGCATCAGCTGTCGATACGACAGTTTCGACCAGCTGACTTGTGACACCGTCTGTGGGGCCATCTTCTGACTTAGAGTAAGCGACTCGAGCCCCAGAACACCATCTGATTGCGGCCATTCGTTCGTCGGCCTTGACACATTGTATCACGCCGACCTTGCCCGGGCTGTAGAGTGATTCCATTCCAGGTCTCGCCGTCATATCCAGAGTATGCGCGATCTCTCCAGGCCATGCTGCATGTGCATCATCAATGGCAGCATCCGGGATGAGGTCCACCGCTCTTTCTTCGGTGATCTCGAGATTTTGCCACTGCACTGTCACAGTGGCCGAAACTTTCATTATCTCAAAAACATTCATGTCGTAACCCAGAGTCTCTTGCCTTGGTATGCGGTCGAGCTTGCCGTGAGGTGTGGAACCATCATACTTTGTAGCAGCCTCAGCCAGATCGCGGAAACGAACACGTAGGCTCAAGCTTGACTCTATCTCGGAATTTGAGACTGTCATCTCTTGACTGACGTCCTTTGGTCTTTTGCTCCTGTCGTAAACGCGGAAGTCCATCGATTCTAATTCCTCGCGCTCTAGTATCCTGGGCGGTTCGTTCAAAGCCTTGCTACCAACCAGTCTCGTTTGTAACCATGCGACTTCAACAGTAGTAGCTCTAGTCGATACAACGGATCCTATGGGAGGGGTGTTCGGGTTGTATCGTCCAAACTTCCACACACCAGTACGGAGATTGCCTTTCTTTGTCTTGACAACATCTCCGACCCGTGGCACGTCAGGGTGGTCGCTGAGCAGTTCGCAAACCTCGTCACTGATCTCGACAACGCAGTTGTCGGTCAGACGCACTGTAAGAGCGGCAGTCAAGGTAAGAACACGGCCGACCCAGCCTCGGAATGTTACAAGGTCGTCCTCAGAAGGGGCTTCTTCGTACATCAATTCGGACACCGGAATGTCCTCTAGTGGAGCTGGCCTGTTTTGTGCCTGCACTAGATTATCACCAGAAGTGTGGAATGGTAGGAGGGACATTAATGTGCCGTTGTTGGAATTCACAACGGCCGTTCCCATGGGCTGAAGTGAGCATTTGGTGTTGACGTTGAGTACAACTCCACTGAGAACGTCCTCGGCTCCTCGCGTGACAATGTCGCCAATGAAAAGCGATCGGTGCAGGAGTTCCAATCGTGACTCGGCTATAAGTTCGGTCCGATCAATGAATACCCAGCGCACGTATACGGTCCCTTTCGGAGGCACGCCGTCCCTCTTGAACTTGAGCAATGCAGATGGCGCAACGGAGTCGTTCTCTAGCATGGGCTCGGCCTCAGTGCGCCATGGATCAGGCGTGTGGGTGTCAACATCTGTATTGGTACGCTCAACTGTCGCCACGTCGCGAGTGTCGCCGCCCACACGCATGCAAAGATCTTCGGTGCATAGTACACGGACCATGGTGCACCTGTGTTGGCTTGTCGTGAAGAATAACGGTCCAGATCTTGTAGGTAGAACTTATTGTCTCGTGCCGCTACGACGGTCGAATGAACATAAGTGACTGATGATTGTCGAGAAGAGAGAGGCTTCAGCGAATGTCGTTTTCCGAGAGAGTCAATTGCCCAAGCCCAGAGCAAAATCTATTCTGTTAACAGAATGACTCTTCACCTGGCACACGGTGTGTTTGGCGTCTTGGGGTATATTTATTTACAGCGTGTCTTTGTCATCGAAGGAAAAGGCTTTTGTCGGTGCTTGTGAATCTTGACTTTCGGTCCGCTTGCCGCCGTGCTGGAGCCGTGTCACCCTGGCTTGCTGGTTGGAGGCTGTTCCTGGTAGCTTCACTTCACGACCGGCAACGTCACTTACACTCTTTACTGGATGAGCTGCGACGTTGTCTGAAGCACGTCGACCTCGACGATGGATCCGCTATACGACCTGCTCGTTCCACACGCCGAGCAAGAGGCGCCTGCCTCCGCCTCTGGGCTCGTACCTACTTTCGCGAGCAATGCCCAAGCTACGACCTATTTGAATCGGCTGAGTAGCCTTTCACTGGCAGACCTCACCTCCACCGAGCCAGCGTCCCTGCTCCAAAATACACAGTCGCACATACGCAATCTCCAGGCCTTGTCGAAGAGATCGCACAAAGTGATAGTCAACTCCTCCTCACACTTGGAAAGCCTGCGAGATCTACTACCTAGATTCAACAAAGAAGCTGGAAACCTGAAGGAGGAATTGCCTGGACTTGAAAATGCAGCGAGCGATTTTGCGAAGAAGTATGACCGCAGCGCGGACAATGAGGTTCTGGACAAGAGGAAACGTGCTATGCTATTGTCAAGGAACGTAGACAGAGTATCCGACGTGCTTGAGCTTCCAACCTTGCTCTCGTCGACGGTGTCTGTTGCACAAACAGCCAGTACTGCGTCAGCATCCAGCACAACCACGTCTTATGCGTCGGCCTTGGATCTACATGCACACATTAAACGTCTCGCGGGTCTATATCCCAACTCTGAGCTTATTGCTGGCATCTCAAGGCAGTCAGAGGCGGAGATCAATGAGTTGACGACCATTCTCATCACAACCCTACAAAGCCCTGGGTTGAAATTAGCTGCCGCTATGAGGACGGTGGGCTGGTTGAGACGTGTGGCACCTGAGTTGGCAGATGATGGCACCAGCTCGGCAAAGCCGGCGGCTGTCTCGACACGTTCCTTCGACGTGACCGTGAGCCAGAAACCGAATGACGGCGCTCTCGGTTCACTATTCCTCGTTTGCAGGCTGAATGCATTGCACAGCATGCTCGGAGCTCTCGAACCTCTTCGCGATCTTGCCGATCAAGAGTCCGCCCAGCGTGGTGACAAGCAGTCTGCAAAGCAGTCTGCAAAGCAGTCTGCAAAGCAGTCATCTCAGCATGCATCGTTTGGCACACAGAGCGAGCGCTATCTGAAAAGATACATTGAAATCTTTCGCGAGCAGAGCTTCAACATTGTCAGCATGTACAAAAGCGTCTTCCCAAATGAGATGCCCGCTATCACAGAAAGTAGCAACCCGAAGAGTCAAGGCAAGGAGGAATTGCTCCTTCCACTGCCTGCCCCGGTCGCATCTTTTGTTCTGCATCTCGTGGAAATGCTCAAGGCCACTCTTAAATCCTACATGCCAAATATTACCGACAAGTCAGCGCGTGAATCTCTTCTGACGCAAGTGCTGTACTGTGCTGGCAGTCTTGGGCGTTTGGGTGCAGACTTTGGTATGATGATTGCGGTGTTGGAGGAGGAGATGGCAGAAGACAACGCTGATGCATCTCTGAGCGATGAGCCTGAGTGGGCGCAAGTGATGAAGAAACACCGTGTCCAAGCAAGCCGTTTGGAGGTGCTTGCTCGTGGCGTGGGTAGTGGTTCAAGGAAGGCATCTGGTGCTCTTTCTCCTGGTGCTACCGTGTCTGCTGGCTGAAATGCAAGTCTAATCACTTCCGTGCCGGCAAGAGCGGATTATCGAGATCAAAAAATGATTGTGAAGAGTGAAGGAAGTGCCTGGTCCGCACGGCACCTCACCTCCAAAAAGGGTTCTTGGATCTGGTGACATCCGAGGTCCTCTCTCTTTGCGCTGCACAATGACAGCAGCAGTGTTACCAACCATCCAGCACACTACCAAGCATGAGGTAGACGGGGCGTACTCCGACTGATAACGAATGTTACAGTACTTTGCGCATGGACGTGCGAGCGCCTGCATAATTCCATGGTGACCACACCTTGACTGGCATGCGACTCTTTGTGCTACCTCCGCCTTAGCCGCTATTATGCTTGCCACATTGGTGAACCGTTACATGTCCGGAGATGGTATGTATGAGCGGAGGCCGGGCACGCTCGCGCCATTAAAGGAGTATACAGCGTGGTACATGGTACAAGCTTGGCTCTGCTGCTCGCTCGTTGCTTTGCGTGCGCCTGCCGTGCGTGCATCAGATCTTTCGAACGACCGCAGGACACTCCTGGTGGTCCTGACCTAGATCGGATATGATCAATGGCGACACAATGCCGGTACCAGCACACATTTTGGTGTATTGGGCATAGGACTGCGCACGAGCTCAGAGATTGCTGTACCAGTCGGAACAAAAATCACAGTAAAATTCCAATGTGTCGCTATTAGCAAGCATATTCGTATCCCAAGCTCAGGTACATGCTTCAATCTGACAACGGACGTCATCAATGTGTGTGTACAATTGTAAAATGACTATATATTGGCTTACTAACACCGCGAGACTCGATCAAATTGCTCGCTCAGCAGTAGCCAAGTACCTCCGACATTCCGCGCAATGACAGCAACGCAACGATACAACACCTCGAGCATTGAACGACCACTCAATTCGTGCAAGATAGTGCTGTAGCATTGAAATCATGCGCTTGCATGGGTGCACTGCCATGATACGTAGAATGCAGTAGATGATCCGATTGCTGAACATCCTGACCAGCTGTACTTATCATAACGCTTGCTAGTGGTGTACTTGCTACTGTACCACTGCTCAGCGAGCTCAGGTGCTATAATTGTCATTCGTGCATAAGCTAGCGTCTCCGCTACTGCACTCGATACCCACCAACTGTGGCTGGTGAAAACGATCAAAGATGAAGAGGGTCTTTTGCCGATCTAGACGCGCCAGCCCGGGCTATCCGTTACCGTGCTACTGCAAGTGTGTCTCTTCATGGCTGTTCTAGACTTGGGCAACATAATTCGCGTCGATGGAAGAGTGCCAGACGTGCTCGCTACCTCGCACTGCCTCGATATGCGTAGACACGAAACTGAGGATCGGCCATATTCGTCTGATAAAACAATTACGAGTCCTCTCGAGACCCTTGTGTCGCATGCGCCAATCACAGCTGTCACATACTATGTCATCGTGCCTAGCCGACGATCACACCCGAGAAGATCTTGGGTCGCATCTTGCGAGTCGTGTGGCAGGACCCTGACTGTTGCGACGATGATCTGTGGATTGCTTTCCTCTTTACCCGGTCGTGGAAGACTTGCCTATTCGCCACAGTCGTGTGTGGATGCTGACATGGTAATTTATGATGCAGGTACGGTTGCAATTTTTTTCTTGCGAGGTAGCTTGTAGCCTTGTAATGGTGGTGGAGTGATGCTATTCTTTGCTCCACGGAGTGCTTCCGACGTGCAGTTCTTGACTGCCGATTTTTCCCTCTGCTTCATCTACGGAGATAGGTACAAGGTCGATCCGTCTCAATCCGCGCAACCCGCGAATGCAGGAGACACACACCACTGTTTCAATCTATGACGCATCGATGAAAGATCGTCTTCGTTCAGCGAAATCACCTAGTCACGACCAAAGCAATTGTCGTATCATGCTACCACACATAGTTAGAAAGCCACACCGCGTGACCTCGAGTGGTCGGTCTACTGTCCGATGACTCGGCTAGCTTCGTCGGCCACATCTTGCACGCGGAGTCGGAAGCCACAGGCGATAGGAATTTGGAAGAATTCCCTTCGGAGGCCAGCGGTCTGCCACGCTGTCTGTGGCTCAGTCGTGCAGATCAGTCGGGCCGACATCATCGCGTGGCTGAAGGCTGTGGCTCAAATGTCATCCAAAGCCGCGATTGGCTACGTTTCACTTCATCCTTGCTCTTAGGCGCAACCACGCGGCTGCTCTTCTCGGCATAGGGCTGCAGCATCTGTGGCTGACGGATTTGAGCGATCGAGGAGCGCAGCAAGTTCTGGATTGCACTCTGCGCTGCTACTCTCATGCAAGGCTACAGCATTGACACCAGTCAACACGCGCTGCACCGCCTTGGACTTCAGCGGTGATCAAGCCTCGGCTTACAGCAAGATCGTAATCAATGAGCAATGTGGTTGACTCGACTCTCACCAAGCGAGTTGCCTTGGCAGAGACGGTGTCTCGTGTGTCTCGGATAGGCTCGTATAGCCGAAGTAAATGCAGACACCTCGGTCGTGTTACACGGTACTAGTAGCGACTTATGAGCGACGTACCAATCACGACCCCAGCCGCATGTAGATCTCTAAATGCAAAACCAATCGATGCCTCATGTCCACGCATACATTTGCACTAGGTGGTACTCCTGCCTTGTGCAGTATGCGACAACGAGTATATTCAACGACGGTCACTCGGTTCACAGCGATCTCGTTAGGTGCCCACTACAGCCTCCGTATTCTTCTTGGGCTTGCTAGTGACGGTCGAGACTACGTCCGCATATAGAGTCATCTGAGCAAAGTAGTCACGCGACCAGTAAGTGAAAGCCGGGCTAGGAGCAACGGGCCCGCGCGTAGGCACCCACACTATCGGTAAGCACATGGCTTCATACTGACTGCAACATTGCAAGATGGCTGAGTAATTCCAGAGTGATGCCAAGTCAGGAAAAAATTGTGTCTCCAGTGCGTTGGGCAGGATCCGGCTGCAATGGCAGTGAGTGAAGGCCAAAGATCGAAAAGATCCGCGGCGAGACACATCCTACGCAGCACATGCCATGCGGGATCCCTGTACAGACGTTTTGCTTGTGGCTGAGTCGTGCCCTGCTCCTCGGAACCTCGCATCCGAAGCAACGCTAGCTGCCTTCTACGGGCTTCTTGGTGATGCCTGTACTTGACGGACAGCGGCCATTCCGGGCTTGAGCGACCAGATAATACCTGCCGCTCGCTAGTGACACGCAGAAGATTATTATTTCCGCTCGCTGTCAACACCCTCGAAACAACCCATCCGACTCACCATCGTCGACTCATCACTATCACTCAGCATCGAGTCTTTCCGCACCGAAGCCGACAAGCCCGCCAGCCAGCGCCAGCTTACCAAACCACACCAAGCCGGGCAGCCCTCGGCCTTAGCGGAGGTCGCTCTGTCCATAAGGATGTCGTCATTACCTACCTACCATTTTTCCAACCACAACGACGACCACTACCAGCACCGCACACATTCACCATTCTACTCCACACCCATACCACAACACCAAACACACTCACAGCCTACTCAACGCGCACACATCGAGTCCACCGCATACAATCAGGCGTTGGCGCTTCTGCATCAGCAAGCACACCAAAGCACCAATCCCGGCATCGACGCGTCTGGCATTACAGACCACAACCAGGCACGATCGAGCGCAAGCCTGTTGCCGTCTATCTGGGCACACGCACCAGCGTCGACATCTCAGGTTGACCCTCTGTACACACCGCAGCAAGAGAGCTGGTCTAGGTACCAAAACCAGCAAGGACAGCAAGGACAATACCGCAACAGCCCATTGGGCACGCCAGTGTCAAGGTCCTCGAACGCCGCGAAGAGAGCGTATAGCCACCAGCGTACTTCTTCCGCATCCACAGTCGCTTCTGCCGGTCCAGCGAGTCCATTCTCGTACAACACGCTGTTCCCACAAGTCGCTCAACCAGAATACACACCGCACTCGCCCGCTGCGGACTTCTGGGATCTGTCGGGATCACAGGCTGACCAATCCTCAAATTCCTTCTCGAAGTATCCATTGAGCCAGAACGACTCATTCTTTCTGAGTGCGCCGGGTTATATGCCCAGTCACGCTGCGCACACTCCACCGGCACACCTTGCTATGAAGGGATTTGCCATTGACCATCACAACCTCGAAGATCTTCCCTCTGAGGTCACTCACTCATCACGCCAATCAATGTCTAGCGTTGGTCAAGATTCGCCGGCTACTCCCCGTTCAACGGCGGAGGATGCCGACAACAAGCCTGTCAAGACGAACAGCAATGGTGAGATTGCCTTGCCATGTCCCGACATATGGGATGATTACTTACTATTCGACCGCGCAGAATACAGACAGGCCAATCCCAATGTGCAGCTGCACCGGACGGAATCCGCAGCCTACCAAGACGAGCTTTACAATCCCGCCAACTTCGTAGCTGCTCCGTCTTCTGCACCCAAAACAAACAACAACTTCTTGACACCTCATCGCAATCTTGTCAATGAGCGCTTGCAGACCGCCAACATTGCAAGATCAGTATCACCAAGCTCAGTATCTAGAGAGCGATCTCCATTCAGACATGGCTCTCCTTTGGCGCCTGCGCAGGATGCTTGGAATTCACCAAGAGTGGGCACACAAGCCGGCATGAGGCAACAACAGAAGGAGGAGACGGCACAAGCAGAGATCGCACAGCACCGGCCCGCACTAAAGAGAGAACCGACAAAGACAATATCGCCGAAGGACGCGCTTCTCGACTACACAGACACCGACCAAACGCCTCTCTTCCAGGATACCATTCCTACTGGGTACAAGCAGCACTTTGGTGGCACAGAGCAATTTCCTCCAAACTTTTTCAGCCAGGGAAATGCTGCATTCGTGGGTGGTGTGCCCACCAGTCAGCCGAACATGACTAGCTTCCGTGCCACCAACTCAGCTGACGCCATGTCCGGTGGCAACTTCAACCTCTCCTCCTCGGGACAAGTACAACCTCCTTTCCAAGCTGGGCAGTACCAGCAATCAAACAACAACAACATGAACAGCTCATATCCTGCCACATCACTCACAGAGCCGACTCCGGACTTCCCTGCCCATCTGACATCGATGGAGTCCTCCATGAGCGAGGGCCCCGGTGCCTCGTCACAAGAAGGCAACAGCCTGCCTGTGCAGCGTCCTGATGATACTCGCGCGAACACTGGTACCTACACTTGCACCTACCACGGTTGCACCCAGCGCTTCGAGTCGCAGCCAGCTCTGCAAAAGCACAAGCGCGATTTCCACCGCTCTCAAGCGCACAACAACCACAACAGAGATTCTGGCGCGGAGTCCGGTGTCACCTCCGTGTCTCCAAGCTCTCCTGGAGGTCGGTCGACAGGGTCATCTGAGCCCTCTGAAGCCGACGAGTCCGGCATGACTTCTGCGGCTCTCCTGGCACGCAACTCGCAAGCTGGGCCTCATAAATGCTCCCGCATCAACCCTTCTACCGGCAAGCCTTGCAACACCGTCTTCTCCCGACCTTACGACCTGACAAGACACGAGGACACCATCCACAACAACCGCAAGATGAAAGTCAGATGCCCTCACTGCCGCGAAGAGAAGACATTCTCGCGCAACGACGCTCTGACACGACACATGCGTGTTGTGCACCCTGAAGCTGACTCTTACGGCAAGCGAGGTCGCCATGACTAGCTTGGTCAACGATGACTGCCTGCGTTTCCTTTATTCAAGGCGCGATGACACCACCGCCACCCCAAAGAAGGCGCCATCGCCTCACGGTTCACGAATGTTGTACGATTTACATCGGAAAATGACTCGGCGAATACTATAATTATCTGCTTTTACGACGATTAGAAAGCATGGAACGAGACCCGGAGTGGAACCTTTTTGTCGCCAAAAAAGAAATCGGCTGGGCCGACTCGGCTTTGAGCAACCTGCGAATTTCCCATTTTCATTTTTGATACCTTTTTAGATTTCTTTTGCTAGAGATCCTCTTTTTCATTTCTTCTAATGTATGAATCCTTTTCGATTTTCTGATCGGCAAAAAAACCTTTCCTGCATGTACTATGACAGTGTTTCCTTTTGTGTGCTTTGCTTTGTGGTCTTGATTCAGCTTTCTATGGCATAGCGAGTGTCATGCATCATGGTTCTTCATCTCTTGAAGGCTTTACTTGCTAATAATAGCTCGAGCTCTACTTCCGCTGGATCATTATTTCGGCTGGAAAGATTTTGTCAGATAGTTACAATCCGTCGTGGTTGGCTGCTGCTGTAGTATCACAATGTATCAATAGTTGCAACTCGATTGACCAAGCTCGTATTTAACACCAAGCTTTCGAACTTTCACGTTCGTTGATCATGAGCATCTAGATAACATTACGCACGTTGATGAGTGGACACACACAGCTTTTGCGGTGTGTGTCGAGATGACCTACTGTGTATACAGACGTGAAATCGGGTGCTGTGAAAGAGAGAATTGAGCTTCCGATCGGATTGCGCGAGACTGCTTGCGAATTACAGCGACAGCAGCACCAAGAACATATGTACATGTCCTAGATCACACAAATACATCGCTCGACGGCCTGGAACATGTTGTTGGACCTTTTTCATAAGATATATTTTTGCAAACACCAAAGAGCACGTAACCTGAACTCCAACCCTCCGATTTTGTCGTGCACTGTTATGACGTCATTGTTGTACATGAACCGATTTTGGTGTCTTCCTCTGTGCTGTTGCATGTGTAAGGTATGATTATGCCAGCGGGCTGAAGATGAGCCATTGAACCTGATGTCCGAACGACACGTTTGTAGCATACCCACTGAAGGCTTGACATTGAGAATTCGACATATGGCCGTTCTTGCTCCAACAAGCAGTCCGAACTTTGTGGCCCACTTCCAGCCACCAGGTTGCTGGAAGGAGATCCAGATCCTGACGTCGCATCGCCCGTTTGCGCAACGGAGGAGCGTCCGCCATGTAACTACCCTACTCTATAGAAGATCACAAGCTGTATCCCGGACCAGGCGCTTATTCCTTGAACTAGTCGCCAAACCATAAGCTCGCAGAGACGAAGTGGCGAATCGCGACTCGTGTCTGTCCAGGACGTCGACAACAGCTTTTGAGCCATCCCATTGGCGCCAGTATCATTTGCGCAATTATGCGATTGCTCCCGACGAAGCAATAGTTTCTGATGTGGCACACCTCGACATTCGCCGGCGCTCGTTCGTGCGATTGCTATCTTTGCCAGCCTAAGATCCCACTAAGCGCATATCTGCCACGCCCTGCTGCTCGAGCGCCTCGGGAGAGCGCATATTACATCGTCGCTGTCGCCGGAGGCACAGTGCTCTCAAAACGACCCGATGGAATCTTCAACAAAAACGCAGCCAATTCCGACACGCAACGCTGGCGAGTGGAGTATGGTGAGGATGAGAATCACATCGCGCTGATGAACGTCTCCGACGGCAAATGGCTGCGGGCGTTTAGTGGCGCTTCTTATGGGCGCGTCGACACTTCCGAAGAAAAGCAGTGGTGGGTGATGGAGGCCGGGACGTCACCTGGGTCTTGTTGGTATGATATGTGTGCTCTAGAGTGGCCATGAGCGCTTGCTGACATGTATCCAAGGATCAAATGCAGCGACTTTGCAGATGCATACCTCTATAATGCTAACGGCACTTTCGTGGATGGAAATGCTGCTTTTACTAAGCCCAAACAGCTTGATAGAGAACATGCTTCTACGTGGACACTGAGAGACGCAGATGCTGTTGGCTACGACGTTAAAGGATGGAAAATCAGCATGTCTTCAGACTCGAAGATGAATGATGCAGAGCTGAAGCAACGTGAGCAAGCAGTCACAGAGCAAGAGAGCAGTCTTCTTGACAAAGAACGGCAGCTCAACGCACGAACAGAGGAACAGAAGACCAAGGAGGATAGACTTATGTCTAAAGAAGCAGAGTTGAGCAAGTTGTCTAACGAACTCGCCACGAGAGACGCTGCGTTGCAGAAGCAGAGAGAAGATTTGGCGTCTAGCGAAGCCGACTGGAAAAGATTGCGCGGAAGCAGCAAGGACGTTGCGATGCTCAAAGCAGAGAACGACAACTTGCACCTTCAGCTACGAACTTTCTCGCTTGAAAGAGAAGTGGAGAAAGTCAGGCAGAGGTCAGCCTCCCTCAGCCACTCTGAACAGCTTCGGAACTTGGACGTAGAAAGGGCACGACTGAGAGTGCTGCTCCATGCTGAGAAGGAAAAGGCTAGGAACTCACCTTCACCAGTCAAGCCGACCTCTGTGTTCAACAGTCCTTCGTATCTTGCCACCAGAGCGGTGAAAGATTCTAGAATTTCGACACCTGGACGCATGTCTTCACGACCACACAGCTCTTCTGGGATTGTCTCTAGACCAGCAGCTAGTCATCCCTCGCTCGCCGCCACGCCAAACTCGTCTTTGCGGGACACTAAGAATGATTCGCGTCCAAGTACACCAACACCTACAAGTACGCGAGTGATGAGTTCGGGGTCGAATACGCAACTGTCATATGATAGCAGGTTCAGCGGATGGCCCGAGGACGACGTTTACGGACCTCCCACACCTACGAAGAGCTCGAAACGCGCTCCACCGAGGACTTTGAGTTTATCGACTCCTTCGACGAGCAATCAGGCTTCTCTGTCTAAAGAGAATCTGCTCTCGTCAGATTCCATCAACAGAAGAGATACACATGGTCAGCTTAGAAGCTTTGGACCTGGCAGCTCTGTTTCGCACGCTCGCTCCGTCTCGTCCACTGGCGGTAAGGCTACGAGTAAAAGCACACCAGCGAGAATGAGGCCACCATATATGTCTACTCTCAACTACGGCGCGCCGGAAGGTATGCTCCCGCTTCGCGATGACGGCGATGCGTTGTTGTATGCTTGCGGACACAAGGTTTTCAAGCCTCCACGAAAGCTGAACAAGACTGTTGTGGGATACCTATATGAATAATGTGTTGGGACAGCTTGGCGAATATGATGATTTAGCCGAAACACGATATTTCTGTATCATAAGACATAGTAATGATTGATGCCCTAATCTTTCGCAAGCATCAACCTCCTCTACCAAAATGCCAACCACGTGATGTTCAACTTCACAACGTGCGCATCATTGCAGAAATTAGGTTTCAGACCCTGATCAGGCGGTAGCAGCCGAGGCCCACGCCTAGTTAAGGCATGTGTTCAACAATACACAGCCAAATCTCGTACGTGACTGAGCTGTCTCATCTTCCGTCTGCTCACGCAGCCCACCACTCGTGATCACCCATCGATGACCGCCATGCTGTCGTGAGCCCTTCGATAATACACCCAGACCTATTCCTACCTTTGCGCCCATTCCTGGCCGCCCGTCAGTACAACCATGCTCGACCCGAACCCCATCCAGGCGCCCGCCGCGCTCCAGGCCATCTCTGTGCGCATCGCCAGCTTCTTTGGTTTGCCAACGCTCCCTCTGCATGCGCATGAGGTCTTGTTCGCCCTTGCGCTCTACACCTTCATCGCGAACGTCGTCTCGCCCTTCCTCTCCACCCGTCTCTTCCCAGAGGTCTACCCCAAGTTCAGCAAACGCACCAGGATCAGCTGGGATGTGCACGTCGTCTCGTTCGTGCAGAGCTGTGTGATCAACAGCTTGAGCTTGTACGTCATCTTCTTCGACGAAGAGCGCAAGGCCTGGCGCAGCGACATCAACTGGGAGAAGAGAATCTGGGGATACGATGGCATGAGCGGCTTGCTTCAGAGCCAGGCCTTGGGATACTTCCTCTGGGATCTGTACATGTGCTCTAGATATGTGCACATCTTCGGCTGGGGCATGCTTGCTCACGCCATCTCTGCTGTCACCGTCTTCTCGTTTGGATTCGTAAGTTCATTTCTGAAAAAATGTCACCGTTTGTCGCATTCATTGACTCTTCGCAGCGTCCATTCCTCTACTACTACGCACCTGTGTTCCTCTTGTACGAGCTTTCCAGCCCCTTCCTGAACATTCACTGGTTCTGCGACAAGCTCAACCTCACCGGCTCGATCTACCAAGCTGTCAATGGTGCTTTCCTTACCACGACTTTCTTCTGCTGCCGTCTCATCTGGGGCAACTACAGCAGCGTCCTGGTCTTCAAGGATGTCTACCGCGCGATTACAGAAGGATACAGCACTCCCAAGCAATTCATGCACAAGTTCGAAGAGTTTCCGCACCACGGAGATCTCAACCACCCGATCGGTCAGACCACTGCTTTCATGGAGACCCGCTATCTCCCTCTCTGGCTCGGCGCATCTTACCTGGCCTCCAACATCACCCTGAACCTGCTCAACATCTTCTGGTTCTCTAAGATGGTCCAGACAATCCGCACTCGCTTCCCTCCGCCATACGGTACTAAGGGCACCGGCGTGGAAGTCCACTACCACCCGCAAGAGAAGCCGGCGGTGAAGAAGCAAGGCAGTGTGCGCGCCGCAAGAGAGCGTGCAGACGAGCTCATGCAACAGAATCCCGAGCAAGCACCTGCAGCTGACGGCTACGGCAATGAGCCAGTCATCCAGCGCAGCCTTTACGACGATGGCCACAAGGGTGTAGAGGTGACAGGCTCTACCACCTCGCAGCGCGCAACACGCAGCAGGAGGAGAGGTTGAGAATTTGTCGATGTCACGTTCTGTTGCTTCTCTGCTTATTTGGTAATGCGCATTGAGACAGGTCTTGGTCATTTTGGAGCGAACGTGCCTCGGGCGGCACGTCTTAAATTCCCGATAGAACGGAGCGTCTATGCGTCGTGTGGGATTTCTGAGCGTATTGATCTTGCAGAGACATAACCTTCTCTCAACAGCTATAATCCTTGATTGCCTTGCCGAGATTTAGATCTACAGTTGGCCTGGTTGTCTTTTACTTGATTGGCAATATCGATATTTTATCTAGGATCGTTCGGTACGACTTCCACAGAACACCTCTATGCCTCTCGCATCATAGTCCATCAACTAGTAAACCTGCCACCCAACATCCCCCTCCGTCCCCGACCGTGATCGTACAAATACACAGCCTCACTCACCGACTTCCTCGTCCGCCACGCCTCCCGCTCGCTCCCAAACACCACCAAGTCCGCCACATCACCTTCGCCAACCTCCGTCCCAACCCTCGCATCTCTCACATCCTCTCCGTCAACTCTGCCAAAACCAATCGCCTTCCTCGCCCGCGTACTGACGCACTCGTACAACAGCTCTGCATCCGCTTTCATCCCTGCCGAATAAACCCCGATACAGCTGCAAGCCAACGACAGTGGATCGCAGCTTCCTTGTGGAGTGAACGCGTTGCCGACGTTGTTGACGCCGATGCAAGCATTGAGACCGTAGGTCTTGATCATCTCTGGCACGTCTAGGGTTCCTCTTGTCCGCTCGGGTGTGCGCATCATGAAGAGATCGCTTGTTGGGAGGCCGACGAAGGAGATAGGGAGGTCGCCGATTTGTTCTTTGAGTTTCTTCCATTCGTCGGCGGTGAAGAGGCTTAAGCGTGTGCAATGACCTAGGACTATCGTTCTGCCTGCGTTCTGAGCATTCCATTTTCTGCTGTGGAGAGTCTTGACGACGTGCCAGACCATCGCTTCTTGCTTGGGGTCGAGGTTATAGTCTAGATGGAAATCCAAATGCACGCCTTTGGAAATGGCTAGGTCGACCATCCATTCGATGTTCGCCCGCTGCTTCTCAACATCGCTTTCGACGTACGGCGTGCTGCCGATGACTTGCACGCCTTTCTTCTCAACAGCCTCAACCAGCAAACGCCTAACCACACTCCCATCCTCATCTCCCTGCGAAGCTGAGAAGATTGGCACTTGGGCAAAAGCACACAACTGCACTTCACACTTCCCTGCCACAGCTTCTCGCAATTCTAACCCAGCGTCAAGACATTTGTTCTCGACCACGACATCAACTTCGACAAAGGCTCGCACGTGCGTCACGCCAGCTTCGATGCTTTCGTCGAGGAGTCTCTGACCTCGTTCCAAAAGGTCCTCGCGAGTGAAATTTTCTTTGGCTTGGGAGGTCAAGGTCATGGCTTCGGCGAAGGTGCCTTCTTTGATGGTTTGGGAGGAGGCGAAGCGTGGGTGCGAGAGGAGGTAGGGTTTGTCTAGGTGGATGTGTGGGTGGCATAACGAGGGAGCTGTCAGGGCAGAGGATGGGGAGTGGAGGGTGTTGTTATTGGAGGTCGATGGTTGAGACGAGGGAGTGTGATTCTTAATGGATGTGATTTTGGATGAGGTGATGGTGAGGTCTAAAGGCTGAGATCCATTGGGTAGTGTGACGTTGGAGATGTTCAAGGTCTCTGCTGAAGCTGTCGATTGGGACGCTGGTGTCTGTAGGCGTTTGAGTTCGGCATCCAGGTCGATGCCATGGGTGGCGAGGAAGGCTTGGGCCATTGATGGCCGTTTCGAGTGATGGGTTTGGGGACCGGAAGACGCTTCGCTGTGTTCTAGGAGAGACTGACGGCTGGCGATCTCGATCTTACATGTAGTGGAAGATATGACTTCTGAATAGTCGTCTATATAGTGTTATCGTGCCCGACGCTTTGAGATCAGTCATCGTGCATAATAGCTTCGAGCTAACACATGTAGGTCCAAGGCATTAGCCGATGAGGCGGGCTAGATGACTGCAGTAACCTAGGCGAAGAGCCTAAGGGATAGCACGCGAGTACCTACACTGTTAGACATGGCAGCACACACTTGTATCCGCACATGTATAGCTGAGAATAGTAGCAGAGAGCAGGCATGGCCCCATCAGCCAGCAGCGATGCATGAGACACGGCGACCCCTCTTCACAATCTCGCTTGTTGTGCACGTCGCGTCCAGCCTCCGCGCTGCACAACTCAGGCACCTCGCTGCACTATTCTGCTCCATCAACGTAGCCGCCCTCTATCGCCCTCTCTCCATCACCATCCGACGTCGCTCGTTGTAGCGGTTGTTCAAACCACTCGCCCTCTTGGCATTCACAGCGCGCGTCGCCAGCATGCAGCACTATCGAAATTTCTCCCAAGCGAGCGCGCAGCGCAGTCCGCATGCGACTCAGGCGCGACGGGGCCCTGGTACGTGATTTCTAGAAAGCAGTTCATTACCCATATACGCCCCAAGATCCTCCCGCACGCCTCCATATAGCCTCGACACCAATTGCGCGCACGCTCCACCGCTTCTGGCCCGTCTGCTAGCTCGCGCGCGCGTAACCTTGATTCACAATGGACCGCCGCAGCAGTAGTGTCCAGTTCTCTACGCCTCAAACATCCCACCGCCGCAAGATAAGTCACGCAGAGCTAATGGCGACCTATCGCAATGCAGGCCCAATGGTTGCGCCTCCTCCGCACGCGAGCCAGCAGCAGCAAATGACCGCCGCGCAAATGCAGGCCCAGCAGATGGAAGCGGCGCGTCGCGGCGACATGGCGCGCAGACAGAGCAGGAAACCGACCGATCGCGATATCTCCGAGGACGTGGGCGAAGTCATCGTCGGCGACGGAGTACAGCGGTACAAGAGGCTGAGGGAGGTCGAGAAGAGGCTAGATGCTGTGATGATGCGCAAGAGGTTGGATGTCAAGGACAATGCGCAGCGAGAGTATGCGCGCCGAGAGGGTGTTCTCAGAGTCTGGATCTCCAACACAGCCGAGGGCCAACCATGGCAGGTCATGGAGGACGGAAGTGGTATGGCCGAAGATGGCATCTTCGATCTCGGCGAGAACAGCCAGGCCACATTCCGTGTCAAGATCGCAGGCCGCCTTCTGGACGACCCGATGGAGCAGGAGGAGGATAAGCCGAGCCCAGACAAGAGGCCTCGCCTTAGCACATTCTTCAAGGCCATCACAATCGATCTCCACCGCAACCCAGCGCTCATGCCCGATGGCGAATCCCAAATCGAATGGAAGAAGCAGCAACAACCTACACCTCAAAATCCCAATCCCAACTACGACCCGAACTCGTCTGAGAACAGCTTCGATAAGCTCGAATTTGAGCGCAAGGGCGACGAGAATGTCAACATTACTGTCAGCTTGTCGAGGGACACAGACCGAGAGCGATACAAGCTCAGCCCTGGCTTGGCTGAGATTCTTGACAGCGAGGAAGAGGACATGCTGGGCGCTGTGCAGGGTATTTGGGAGTATGCCCGTGCCATGAATCTGCAAGAGGACGACGACAAGAGAACCATCGTTTGTGATGAGCCTTTACGAAAGGTAAGTTACATGCTGGCAGCATTCTAAGAAATCACTTACTAACAATTCACAGCTCTTCAACCAGGAGAAACTTTCTTTCCCATACCTTCCAGACATTCTCCAGCCTCACCTCCGCCCTCTGCCACCTATCAGACTCGACTACACCATTCGTGTCGACAAGGCATACCTCGCTCCTCCAGCAGATGGTGAAGCGAAAGCTTCCACACCCACGATTTACGACATCCGCGTCCCGCTTCCCAACCCCACCGCATACCTCACACACAAGTATGCCACCTCCAAATCCCACATCGCAGACTTGCAATCCATCGTCCGTACAGACGACGATCTGGCTCTCCTTGTGCAGAAACTCAACCAAACCAACGCCAAGCGCAAGTTCTACGACAACTTGGCCAAAGATCCTGCCAGCTTCATCAAGCGCTGGGTCTCATCACAGCAGCGCGACTTGGAAGTCATCCTTGCAGAAGCCAATCGCGGTGGCGGAAGTGGTGGACTTGGCGAAGAAGGTGCGAGCGAAGAATGGAGGAAGGGTGGCGAAGGTGGACTCTGGGGCAGCCAGGTGGCAAGGGAGAGTGTCGGCCTGTGGCTCGCGAGGCAGAGCAAGGCGCATTAGGATTTTTATTGATACCCGGATGCTGCGCTGACGGCAATCCCAGAGCGGCCGATGTACGTCGTTGGCCTTCGCGTGTTCGATGTAGGTGCAACTGTACTTGAGTGGCATCAAGCTGAGAGGTAGTATAGAACCTGTAAGAGTATTGGTGCTCATTCGAACCCACCCACCTACCTCTATTTCTCCATACATGGCTGGACACTAGTTGTCTTCTTCCATTACCTGCTGATCAGTACTGCTGTTAATGCAAGCCAACGCAGTGTTTGAAAGAGAGGATGAAGAAGCTCGCAAACTTTGATGTTTGTGACGAGTGGTGTTGTCCTCCTGTGGTTCCAGCAAACGCTGTTTATGACCTGGCGGCTGACCTCACTCCGTCGACACACGAAGTGAAAGGCCACCCCACCTGCGCTACGACTCTATAGGCACCATTCGCGCTCGGACAGTGACCAGTGACCACCCAGAATCGACGCGCGCCCGTACCTACGACTGCGACCCGCCTATATCTAGCTCTCGGTTCCTACACACATCATCTTCAAGCGCCCACCACGTTCGCAGCCACACCACGCCTTCAACACGATATCGCTGTCAAACCACGCTCATCGGCGCAACAGCAAGACGACAATGGCCGCCAATGAGCAACATGGCAAAGCAGTCGAGCAACTGCTAGCTCTCAGCCCAACTTCAATGCGCCAACCAACTCAGATGTCCAAAACCCAAGCAATCCACAAGGAGTCGTCCTCGACCGCCATCACATCTTTCCTTGCCTCCCTGACCTCACACTATGCCACCTTATCCGATTCAGTCACGCCGCATCTCTTTGCCCAGCTCTGTAGGAACTACAACACAGGCAGATACGACGAGAGGGCTTTCTACGTCGCGGCTTATCGCTTGTTTCTCTCGACGGATTCTTCACATCTGATGCACGGTTTCCGCGCTTTCTTGCCACTCGGCTGGCGCGATGTTGAGCTTAGCTGGTTGGACAGGGCGATCGAGGCCGAGGTTGAGACCGAGCGCAGATTGGCGAGGAAACATATCGGCGAGCTCGCTGATATGGTCGACGGTGGTTCGAGGGTCCCAGAAATATTGACTGGATCTGCTGCCGTGCCAGTGAGCGACGACTTGGACCTCGAGGCCACGCCCAAGCCTGCACCAGCTGTCACGAAGAAGAAAAAGACACCTACGAACGGCTTCAGGTCGTCTCATCGTCCGCAGTCCAACAGTGCTGCTACTTCTTTGCGTCCCCTTGCACCGAAGCCTAGCACCAATTCCGATAAGAAATCGCCTCCAACAGTTTCGCCGAAGAGCGAGACATCTCCTACCATTGGGAAATCACCGCTCAGCAACAACGAGAGCAGCAAGTCATCATCTGCTCCGAACCCTCCCTCTAACGAGCAAAAGACATTCAAGCGACCCTTGCCGCTTGTCTTGCCGAGATCCTTCACCGACATGACCTCACAACCCTCAGCTTCAACCTCCACTCCCTCCACGCCGCGCACGACCAGACACTACCACAAACACCAATCACCTCTCCCCTCAGCCTCCACCGTTCCTCACGTCAGCCCTATCTACTCAACCACTCGCGCCATCATCGCCCGTCCAGAGACAAGACCCTACATCCACGCACTCTGCGGCGCGCGCTTTGGCTATCCATCCGAAGTGCATCGCCACCACAAGGGCCAAAGCGGCAGAGCCGGCTGCTGGGAGAAGTCTGGAAAGCCTGCCGGCGACGATGGGAAGTGGGATGCTCATGAGAGCTGCAAGATTGGGCTGAAGGATTTGGAGTACGTCAAAGTCCAGGAGGGTTGGGTTGTGGTCGACTGGCGTGAGACGGGTGACTGGCTTAAACAGGAACGCGAAGACGAGAACGTGGGCCACGGGGATTTGAGCGTAGTTGACGCCGAGACGAATGAGAAGGCGAAGGGTGTTGCGGGACCGCAGATACAAGCTGAGATTGGCGATGAAACTGGCCTTAAGACTGAGCACGCGGGCGATGATAGCGATGACGCTGGCGAGGGCGAGGTCGATGATGACGACTACGCGGTACCCTCGGACGAGGAGACGCCGAAAGCAAAGCGCCAGAAGACTGAGAGCATCAAGACTGAGAATGCGTCTGTTGCGAATGCGGACGCTTCTGTTCGCGCTGCTGCGCTGGGCCTCAGGACGAGGAAGTGAGACTGGGCGCGGATGAACCGCGAGAGATTGTCATCAATTGCTGGTCTGACAGCGAAGTAATGATGGGCTTGATCGATTGCGAGGATAAGCTGCATGAAGCAGAAGTGTTTGGCAGGATTTTTGACTGGAGAGAAAGCGGTAAAGTTACGATTGAATGCTGTGTTTTCTCTTGGAAAGGGTCGAATGGGAACAGGGACACTTGTTGTACTAATGCGGACTATTGTAAGGATTCGCTAATGAGAGCACTGCATACTGCATCCTGTTGTTCGTGATCATACATTTTCATTGCTTGTTCGACTGACCACGAGCGAAGCTCCAGTTCAATCCATCCCATTCCATCCGCAAGAAAGCTTAGATTCCAGAGCCTTTCGTCCTATTAAGCTGGCCTCCAAGCTTTGCAATACGATGCCTCGCCCACCAATCTAATCAATCAACAACAGAGTCGGTCGAATGCCGGTGTCTGAGGAAAGCGCCATGTGAACGCTTGCGCGCAATATCATCGAGGGGCCCAACGGCATACTAAATGTCACGAGCCGTCAAAGCGACCTTAGCGCCCTCCAAATTCACACACGTCAGGTTGATCTTCTCGCGCCACACATTGGTCGGATCGCGGCTCTCAATGCCGCTGAAAGCCTGACAGAGGCGCACAGTAGTGTAGCTAGCTTCTGTCAAAGCGAACTGCTGGCCAAGGCAAATGCGTGCACCACCGTTGAAGGGCAAGTACTCCCAGCCAGGACGCAGACCTTTCGTACCGCTCGCAGGATCGTCGAGCCAGCGCTCAGGCCTGAACTCCTCGGCATCGGCACCGTAGTAATCGGTACGGCGGTGCATGGCGTAGACGCTCCAGCCGACAACTTGTCCTTTGGGTACGAACAGAGGTGAGGTGCCGTCTGGGCCGCCACCGACGGGCAGAGTGGTGTTTTCTTGTGCTTCGCGGGAGTTCTGGGGAACAACGGGGTAGAGACGGAGAGCCTCGTTCAGAAGAGCGCGCAGGAACTTGAGATCCTTGAGCTGTTCGAATGTTGGGTGAGAACCGTCGAGACTGGCGACTTCAGCTTGCAATTTGGCCCAGAGGTCTGGACGCTTGGAGAGAATCCACCAGACGTTCGTGAGGAGTGAGGCGGTGGTATCACGGCCAGCGAGGAGAATGTTGAGCAGCTCACTGCGGATGCGAGTGCGATCGTTGGTCTGACTGACTAGCTCATCCATGAAGATGTAGCGTTCGGACTTCTCTTCGCTCTTGCCTTGTGCGCGCAGGTGGTCACGTTTGGCACAGCCCTTCTCGACGTAGTAATCCACAAAGTCGTGGACAAACTTTTGGTCTTTATCCATGCTGTCAAGATCAAACAAGAAAGGGAACAATTTGACCCAGATGCCGAATCGCGAACGCATGGCAATATTTTCCTGGCTGCGGTTGAATGCCTCAGCGAAGCCCTCTTCGCTGCCCTTAGTAAGCGAGTCGGTGCTTTCGCCGAACAGGAATTCGGTAGCAGAATCCATCGTGAGGCGGAAGAAGAAGTCGGCAAGGTCGATGGTGCTGCCGTTGGTCGGTATCTTGGAGATCAAGTGCGACACATGCCTTTCGAAGGTTGCCACATCACCGATCTGGCTTCTGACAAAGTTCGGACGAAGCATCTCGCGGGAGTGAGCCCAGTCTGCGCCATCGTTTGTGAAAATGCCTGAAGAGAGTTAGTGTTAAGTACTGTAATCTTGCAGGAACATTAGTGCTTTCAAAAGAATTGATGAATGATGAAAAGCGACATCTCTAGGCGTCAGGTCAATGACGGCGAAAATACATTGCAAGAGAAGCTGCCACCATTGACGCAGGACATCACCAAGATCGCAAAATTGAAGAGATGAATTGCTTACCATCACCAAGCAATGGCTTGAAAGCAGTCTTTCTTCTCTCTCCCAGACCCCATTTCTTATGCTCAAGCGCCTGAATGACCTTCAAGTTCTGTGGCTCAGTCGTCATCACAATCCTGCGACCCAACACCAGCAGCGAAAATGTCGAATTGCCGACGATCTCGAAGCGTTCTTGAGAACGCACGAGCATGCGGTGTTCTTTGAACGCCTTCAGACTGTCGCGAAACAGGTCGAAGCCATAGACTTGATCCCATTGTGGGAATTTCCTCGCTGGCTGTGCGCCTGTGGCGTTCTTCAGAGCTGCTTGTGCGCGGTAGACGTTGATATTCTCGGCGACTTTGTAAAGCACGAAGATGATGGTCAGGAAGAGTCCGGCTTTGTAGAGATGGTCTTCCATGGTCGTCTGCAGTGGCCCGGTGTCCCAAGCGATCGGCGCAGCAAGAAGAAGGTTATGATGTCTCGGCCGCAGCCAATATTGAGTACTTCAACTTTTTTCTTTCAAGCTGAGTGAAGTGAGCCAGCAGCGGCAACAGCGCATAAGTATCAGAAGGGCATTTGCTGAATACGTCTAAAGCACGCCGTTTCAGTCTAGTTGCTTTAGTAGCAGCTCAGAGGATGCGGGCATGGCGGATGACGTTCAGCTCGTCGCCAACACGGCCGTTCTGACCTATGCGCCTCGCTCACTGGCCGACCGGCCGTCTTCAAGCCGCTCGTGTCTTATGACCGGTACCTCATACCTTGCCTCACTTGCTCCTGTTTGTATGAACTACAGCCAGCGGCCAGCCGAGGCACGTGGCGAAAACGGCTATCTGCATGGCGGCTACCTCGCATTCGGAGTCGAGTGCGGGTGACGAGTATGACCGCGGTGTTCAGCGATTTCCCTTCCCGTGCACGACTTGTTCTGCACACAGCGCACTGACCAGAGCTTGAAGAGCGCCCTGTAAGCATAGCGTCGGCGTGCGCGTAGATGTGGCGAATACCTGTAACCGGTCAGGTGGGTCTCGTCTCCGAGCGATCCGTGTCCTTGGGCTGACGAGATACACAAAGGATGAATCCTCAAAAGTCTAGAGTGAGATGCATGCTTGAAGACGCTAGGATTTTTAGAGTTCTACAATACAACGGCCTTCTATAGCAAACAAGTAAAAATGCACCAGCGTCAAAGGACTAGGACTACTCATCATCGTCCTCGTCGTCCTCATCACTATCCTCTTCATCCTCACTAACCTCACCGCCCAACTCTCTAACCTTCTCCTTGTACTCGTCCCGCTTCTTCTCGATATCCTCAATCACAAGTACCATATTTTCCAATTCCTCCCTAGCCTCCTTCTCAGCCGCCGTTGCTGCGTCAGCAGCCTTCTTCGCAGCATCCGCGGTCGCTTTAGCATTGGCTACTTCAGTCTTAGCATCCTCAACATCCTTCTTTGCAGCTTCGACCTCCTTCTTTGCAGCCTCGGCATCCTTGGCAGCTTCATCCGCATCCTTCCTGGCAGCATCGACCTCCTTCTTTGCAGCCGCGGCATTCTTAGCGGCCTCCTCTGCATCCTTCTTCGATGCTTGATCTGCACTCTTCTTCTTGCTGGCGCTCTCATCGGCCGCCTTCTTGGCCTTGTCAGCAGCATCCTTAGCCTTCTTTTCAGCCTCTTGAACCTTCTTCTCAGCTTCCTTCAAGCTCTTGTCAGCCGCAAGCTTAGCCTTCTTCTCTGCCTCCTTGAGGCTCTGTGCAGCCTTTGCCGCGACCTCGGAAGACTTCTTTTCGGCGTCTTTCAACTTCGTGTCGGCAGCGTCTTTGGCTTCCGTGGAAGTCTTGAGCTCTGCTTGCAGCTCCTTCACCTTGCTGGTGAGGCTCTTCGACAAAGTCTCGAGCTTCTTGATCTTCGCTGTAGCCTCGTTGTTTCCGGCGTCCTTCGCGTCAGTCGTAGATTTGGCCGTCTCAAGCTCTTGCTCCAACTCTTCGATCTTAGCAGTAGCCTCATCTTTGCTAGCCTCGCTTTCTTGAGCTGCTGATTTGGCTGATTTGAGCTCTTTTTCCAGTTCTTTGATCTTAGCATTAGCCTCATCTTCGTTAGCTGCACTTGCTTTCGATGCTGACTTGGCGGTTTCGAGCTCTTCCTCCAATTCTTCGATCTTAGCAGAAGTCTCGCTTTCGCTTGCTGCGCTTGCTGACTTGGCGGTATCAAGCTCTTTCTCCAATGCCTCGACCTTGGCATTTGTCTCGCTTTCGGTTGCTGCACTGGCATCGGAAGCTTCCTTCGCCGTTTCAAGTTCTTTCTCGAGGGTCTCAATTCTGGCCTTGCTCTCGCTCTCGCTGGCTGCACTGGCCTTGGATGCTACCTTGGCCGACTCGAGCTCCTTCTTGAGGGTCTCAATTTCGGCATTGGCCTTACTTTCGCTGGCCGACTTGGCCTCAGACGCTGCCTTAGCCGCCTTAAGCTCTTTCTGCAGCGCCTCGAGCTTGGCGACGGTCTTGCTTTCGCTTGCTGCTTTGGCCTCAGATGCTGCTTTGGCTGTTTCCAATTCCTTCTTGAGGGACTCGAGCTTGGTGGCCGCCTTGCTTTCGCTTGCTGCTTTAGCTTCAGAAGCTGCTCTAGCTGTTTCCAATTCCTTCTTGAGAGACTCGATCTTGGTGGCTGCCTGGCTTTCGCTTGTTGCTTTGGCCTCTGAAGCCGTCTTGGATGCTGCCTTTGCTGTTTCCAGCTCCTTCTCGAGATGGGCAAATCCGGCGCGTTCAGTGACAAGCTCTTGCTCTTTGCCAGCCACCTCATCTGTCAATTCATTGAGCTTCGTCTGCAGCGAAGAGATCTGTGCATCACGCTCGGACATCTGCTTGCGCAACTGCTCAAGCTCAGCTTCTGCCTGGGAGAAGCGGGCCTGTAGCTGCTGTTGAGCACGTCCGAGCTCTTGATGGGTCTTGTTGAGGTCTTGCAACTGGCGCGATGAGCTGTGCTCCTTCATTGTCAAGTCAGAGTTCTGCTTAGTAAGGTTGTCAACCTGCTGTCTCAGATTGTTGTGCCCGGTCTGCTCTGCCTTGTGTGCATTTCCAAGCTCAGCAAGTCTTCGCTCATATTCCTGCGCACGAGCAGAAAATCCTTGCTCCATTTGTTGATGTGCCTGACGAGATTGGCGGTCGGCTTCCTGTCGTGCGGTGGCAATAGCACGCGAATGATCGACATTTAAACCTTCCTTTTCGCGCTGGTGTTGGGACTGCATCTTAGTAGTCTCTTCTTCATGCCCTCGCTGCATCGCATCGTTGATTTTCCGTAGTCGCTCCAATTCCGCACGTGTTGTTTGCGCTTCTTTCTGAAGAGCTAATTTGTCTTGCTCAGCTTGTTGACCTGACTGCTGTGCGTTTTGTTCACTTTGCGAGAGCTTGTTCTCAACAGTCTTCAACTTCTGTCGTAAGTCGTCTAGAACATCACGATCAACACCGGCGTGGACGTCAGTCGAAGGCAGGACCTCGACACCGGGATCCTTATCGATTGCTTTCCTCAAACGAGTGTACTCGGTCTGGAAAAGATCCACAAAAGTTCCATTCACAACTTCTGATTCACCATTCGGCTCTTCGATACCAAAGTCGCGAATGATAGGATCACGTCTGAGCGCAAGGAGGGCACCGAGGTATTTGCCTCGGCCAAGCTTCTGTGTAAGTAGAGGCGCAAGAGTCCTGCGAGAGATGGGCGAATCTTTCGTGCTGAATTCATAAACTGTGCCCAGTAATGACGCGGCCAGACCAGCAGTAGTTGGTGCAGTTGCAGCTGATGACACGCTCGCCACCAAAGCCTGAACGAGGCCTGAGCCTTCTGCAAGCAGATCGTCCACACCATCGGCGAAGTCCCAGAGGAAGACGACCAGTGTGCTGGCGTATGAGGCTATGATTCTCTCATCTGCTCCAGTTTGCATCGCTGTCTCGAGCTGGCTCCCAAGCGCTTGCACTGAAGTGAGCACCTCTTCGCCCTCGCTTTCATTGCCCTCTTTGACTGAAGCAAGGGCATACTTTGCATCGGGCATATCAGCCAGAAGATCCTGAACGATCCAGCTGGCGAAGAGTATACCAAGAGCATCCGTACCGGGTTGCATTAAAGAGGTGAGGACATTCGCGGCCTCTTCGCCTTGGGAGTATCCACTGATCGCGCGTTGAAGGAAGTGATTCTTGATCCGGTCGTGCTTGCCCAGGTAAGATTGTATGAGTGCACAAGCAGCAGCACGAAGCGAAGCTTCAGCCCTTGGCTGATCGAGTGTTAAGTCCAGAAGCGCTTCTATGACATATGCACGCGTTTTTTCAGCGCTTGGGCGCGCGCTGTTGCGTGCTGATGCGGCATTAGAACGTGATCCATTCGTCTGAGAGCCAGCCGGGGAAGTGTTATCATCTGCTGATGGAATCGCAAGTTGAAGCGCTGCGAATTGTTCTTGTATAGGCGGGTTATTGGCGATAAGATCGGCTGTAGTCCTGAGTGCTGCTACGCGAACAGGTACAGGCAAACCAGGGTGGAAGCTCATGTCGAGTAAAGCTTGTGCTGTGCCAGCCCTGAAGAAAGCGGCTTGGTTCTGTGGAGTGCTGTTCTCGCCGCGGACTAGGAATAGTCGTAGAAGCTGTAATACTCCCCAGCCTGCTTTCTCTCTGCTCTCAGCAATAAACTGCGCTTCTGGCGAATCTGGAGGAAACACCTCCTCCAATAGTTTTGCAAGATGCCCAACACACCCAGACTCGCGGAACATAGCTTTAGCCTCGTTAGCAATGTGATTCAATTGTCCAATTTTCAACGGGCCTTACTCTGGTTGCTAGCAGAACCCTGTATGAGGTTTGCGAGCAAGCTAAGACAGTCTTGACCAGCAATGCCTGCATCGGCCAGACCGCCCTCCATGCGAATGAGCGCAAAGACCTTGCCAAAGACATCCTCGAAGGCAACGATTTTGCGCAGGTCCTCGTTCGCACCGCCCGTCAGGTCCACCAAAAGTAGCAAACCTGCGTTTCGCACAGCATCTCTTCCATCATCCAGCACTCCAACGACTCGACTTGTTCCCAATGGCGCATTTAGCACACATTCTTGCAATCGATCCGGTCGCGCTCCACAGACGGCAGTCAAGATCTGCACGCTGTATAGTCTCGAATAGTAGTCGGCATAAGGCGATGTAGGGTCGAGGAGGTTCAGGAGTAGGGATACGTTGTCTTGCCGCTGGTATTAGCTTAGCTCTAACAGTTCCTCTTAATGTTGCGGTTCGATGTGATTGTACATACCATGGAGAATTCGTCGGCGAGGAAGAAGGCGATCTCGTCGCCAGCCTCAGGACTGTTGCTGTCGGGATTGAAGAGCATGAGCAGCGTCTCCATGACAAGCCTGATCGTGTCCACATCGCCGCCTTCCACGATGCCATTCGCGTCGGCATCTTTATCCTTGCTGCCAGCAGCTTCTCCTAGACCGTCGCGGCGAAGAGTGGTGATCAACTCTCGCAGCGAACCGCTCGCAACTGAAGCAGGATATTGTTTCGCAAAGCTTCGAAGACCTAGGATAGCTGCGCGACGATCCTCGAGCAGTGTTGCTGACTGGAGACGACCGCAGAGGGTGTCTATTGTGGCAGTGGCCGTCTGGAGCGGAGGTGTTTTGAGCATGGTTGATGTGGAATACTGCCGCAAGGCAGAGGAAAGGTTTATCTCATGACCGTACCCCTAGTCAGAGTCGCGTTGTTGCCCGTAATTTATTAGGACTCCTTTTGCGAATTGATGGACAGGTTGCTCGACTTTACCCCAGAAACCGCCAACGCTTGTGTCGATCTCCCGCCAGCCGAGCGGTTGTTTGATGGACGCCGCGGCCCAAGGGGCCCTTGGGCACTGCAATAGGAGCTATAACAATCCCACTTCCTAACAGGCACTTGTGAGCCACCATTTCGAGACCAGCTCTGGGAGGAAGATCTATGAATGAATTCGAATGGGCTACGTAAATCGAACCCATAACGCACTAGAGGGTGTCAGTACAAATGCTTGCTTTGCTTTGAGGGCGGCACACATTGAAACTCACATTACCACGCACGTCAGGTCAGTATTTCGCGATATTCTCGTTGATCATTCGAGGCTGCGAGTCTTGAGCTTGAGCTACATGGCTGGCTCTTGGCGCTCATCTACGATCTCCACGGTATCTTCCTAGGTTGACTCGAAGCATGCTCGTGTATCCTGGCGCAGCTTTGTCACCGGGTACCATGCTGTGGCCATGAACAAGTGACCGCGATCAATGCTTCCAACGAGCATCGGCGGCAACCATGTTCTGGTCACATTCCACTCAAAGCAACACATGAGCACCGCATGGCTTCACGAAGTTTCTCTTGTAAAAGACTTCTGTAGCATGGCCTCCAGCTCAGTGGAAGCTTCGGACACTATTTGGACAATACACAATTGGCCGAGGAACCAGTGTTCCTAATCGTGTAGATATTCTGGCTACGAAAAAAGGGTGAAGCCAGGTCGACGAGGTGACATTCGCTACAATCCCGCTTGCATCGCTCACGCACGAAAGGTGTTCGCTACATATCACGAAGTCTCGAACGTGGCTGGTAGCATGGCTGAGATGTACTGTTACTGCTCGCGCTCGACAGGCTTGGTGCAATCGGCCTCCTTGTTTTCATGACGCACCTGAAAAGCATTGTGTCGATGCTCAACGTCATGTGCAACATGTAAACAACATTCACCAAGGGTAGCTCCTTCCTCAGGAGCTCGAATCCCATTTTGTAGCCGGCAAAGATTTTCTCGACAAAACAACAATCAAACCTCCAACAACCTTGGAAGTCTGACCAAGAACTTACCCTCATTCGACATCATGGCTTTGGCTCGCAGAACTCACTGGTGTGTTACAAAATCTGCTGCGACCGAACTCCGCTAATTCCATCACAGGATCGGAGTCTTCTTCCTCTTCGCCGCATCGATTCTTCTCCTTGTCACCACAATTTCCGCGCCTGTTTGGAACAGTGTGAGCTTGCTGAGAGTGCACCTGAACAACGGGACCCAAGCGCACCATAACTCGAGCATCACTTTCGGGACTTTTGGCTACTGCATCCTCAATGCAGGCCCACAAGAGTAAGTGCACCATCACCATGGCTGCGTTCAGAAGCACACCGAACAGAAAAGAACAACCTCCGTCAATGCTTCAAGGTGCAACAAATCCTACCTGTGCTGCTGGAAAGCTCATCTCGGGGAAGACCTGTGTTTCTAGAGAACCCACTAACAGCATACAGAGACTCGCCAGACTGGTGCTCCGGCCGTCGCATAGGCTATGCACCCGCCCACATCATCGCTGCTGCTGATCACACCCAGCTTGGCGATATCGAAGCAGGAACGTCCGATGGCCTCACGCGAGCCATGATCCTGCATGCCATCGCCTGTGGTGTAGCATTCATCGCCTGGATCGTGAGTATCGGCGCTGGCGTCATCGGATCGCTCTTCGGCGTCCTGGCCGCCCTGGTTGCCTGGATCTTATGCCTAATCGTCATGGCTACCGACTTCAGCTTGTTCGGCATCCTGCGCCACCACGTCAATCACGACAAGTCTGGAAGCCGTGCACATTTTGGCTCGGCAATGTGGTGCCTCTGCGTGGCATTCGTTTTGCTTTTCTTTGCCATGATTATTGTCACGTTCACATGCTTCAGCGCAAGGAGGGAGCAGAAGAAGACTGCGGCAGCACAGAAAGAGGCGAGAGCTGCTCCACGAAAGAAGAGATTCGGCATTTTCTGATAAGGAAATGCTGTACATGCAAAGACTGAGAGTGCTTGGTATTATTCACCAAGAGCAATGAGAGCAGGGCTATGGTGCTCCAGGTTTTGGTCGAAATGCGACGCATTGAATTTTGTACGTGGTGCCTTTCAGACTTGTTCGAAAGTAAAATTGGTCGAAGATGAACATCTTGTTGATAGCTTCAATCGCTTCATTCAGTTACAGACCTACTACAGTGCTCTCATTGGCCCACGTGAGTCCAAGACCAATAGAGCTACGCAGAAGGGCGGCACATGACTTTGTCAGCATCTCTACATGTTTCTACTTAGTACAGGCGGGTGCTCCAGATCTGAATTTGGACATCTCAGCTTTCTTACCCTCTACAACTGTGTTACGTGCCACAGGCGCTCGCCAAAGCTCACTTGCAGAGCCGAGAGTGGGGCCTGCATGAGCTGAGCAGCGATGGCAATGATTACGATTTCCAGAGAGGAGGTTTGACCTTGATCCATACACCCTGCTTCCTTTCTTTGGCTATAACCAGCTTGTGAGCATCATGGAGGCTTCTCAAACTTCACAATACGACCCCATTGCGACAAGATACGCCGACTATGCCAGCCTGCCACTCGCCAAGCTCGAACAAGAACTCGTGGCCAAAGCGATTGGAAACTGCACGGGATTGACCGTTCTTGATCTGGGTGGTGGAAATGGCCAGTATACTCGCAAAGCAATCGATCTGGGCGCGGAGCTTGTAGACGTTCTTGATATTTCTCCCGGGATGCTAGAGGCTGGCATTGAACTGGAGGCGAAGGCTGGACGGCAAGGCAGAATCCGCTGGTTCGAGGCTGACGCAACCAAAGCTTTGCATCATCTACCGTTGATGCCTGATGGGTATGATATTGTGATGTGCAACTGGGTGTTTGACCACGCTACAAATCATGAGGTGGGTATACACGTTGGTTGTCGACTTCAAAGACCAGCAATTGACAGACTTCCAGGAACTCGAAAGCATGTACCGCAACATGTCCACTCAGCTCAAGCCCGGTGGCAAATTAGTAAACGTACGAGTTACCGGAAACCTCGATGCCGACTATGCTGTGTCGGGCAAGTATGGTGTCAGGATATCGGATCTGACGCCCATGCCTACTGGCATGCTGTATCAGGTGAATTGCCACACCGAGCCACCGTTCCACTTCGAAGGTTCGGCACTGGACATACATACTCGTTTGTCAAACGAGATCAACCACCGTAATGGTCTGGGCAGTTTGGAGATGTTGAGGCCAGAGGAAACCGATATTGTGAAGGCGGACGAAGGATTTTGGGAAGCGTTTGTCAAGCGGCCGTATATGGGTGTGATGACGGCGAGGAAGCCGTGATTTCATGCAAGACATTGGACGTCACGGCGCATAACTCTGAGAGATGGACGTCTCAGGGTTTTCTTCTTGCATACTCTGCTTACTTCATTCACTCGATTCATTCTCCGATTCTCGTACTCTAATATCATGAAAACTCTCATCCAATCTCGTCTCATGCTGCATCACTTCTCTCTCAAGTCGTCCCAGTACGACTCTTGGAACGTCATACTGTCAAGCAGTCTGCCGATGTCGGTCTTGGAGATGCTGTCCCCGTTGCGACGAATCTTCGACATCAGCACTTTGAGGAAAGGCATCGGACTTTTGCTCAGGCCTGAAGTCCCACCAATGTTGCCGCTCCCATCTTTCAAGATGAATCCATCTTTCCCCACCTTCCAACCATCATCCTCCATTTCCTTCGTCAAAAGCTTCGGTGAGAGGCCAAGGAACCTGCAGACCTCCAGATAGTCCTCGTAGCTACTGACATAAAGCTGTCCGGCGAAGAGCGCGAGCTGAATTGAGAGCGAACGTGGGACCATAGGACGGATGGACGTCCCCGAGACTGTGAAGAGGTCCAGTTGATCCAGCGGAGCATAGGCAGCATTGGAGCGAGCCTTGTATTTGTGCAATGCTGTGGCCGAGCTCGCGCTCTTCATGACAGGAAGCAATAGGTTGGCCTCGTACTCGCTGACAATCATGATGCAATCGACGACATCGGCGTTACTGGCGGTAAGCAACCAGTGTACATGCCTTTGAAAAGCGTCGGACTGGAAAGAATTGCTATTCGGCTTGATGGTCTTTGCAAAATCAGTAGTGACTAGCAGCTTCTTGTCTGCCGTTAGTTCTTCCAGCTCGAAGATGCCTGCTGCAGTTGTGTTCATGAGCGATTGGAAGGCCGGTAAATATGCATCAAACCCGTTGTTCAGCTTGCCCGTAAGCGCGAATTGTTTGACGTGTGGATGCAAGGAATGCGAGGCCGGCTCAGCAGGTCGTGCCCTCTGAACTTGTCGCTCTCGCTCGACTTCAGGAGAAAGCTCACGTTCTTGTTCCTCCTGGAGGCTGCTGGAATTGAACTGAAGGCCGTCAAATTCATGGCAGCGGTCGGCAATGCGGCGAAGGTCGGGATCGTCTGCGTTCGCAAGGCGAGTGGGATGACTCTCTGCCTTGCGTGGGCGGTATCGATCGTCAAGAGACTGACACTCTTGTTCAAGCAGATCCTCGGCGCCAGTCTGCGACAAGATGGTCGCACCATCCTTCTTCATGGACTCCCAGACTTTTTCGTTACGAACAAATCGCTCACCTTGCACACTCCACAAGGGCATGCTACGACGAGTCTCTGCGTGAGTCTCCGAGATAGACCAAAGCAAGACGTCCTCTACGGTGATAGCAGAGCCAGTGTCATTAGACCTGTTTTCCCGGATTTTTGTTTGGATCTCGGGTGAGACGCAGAAAGTCACACTCTGACCCTTGCCAAGTTTCCTCATTCGCATACATGCTTGAACAAGACGATCCTTACTGAGGTTTGCACCCAGAGTGACGAGTGCTCGATAGTGGACAGGTAGTTTGAGGTCAATACCGCGAGTATGACTCTCATCGAGAAAGACCAAGCACACATCAAGCCGGGCAGCGAAAGGAGAGATTCGGAGATAGTCCACGCGATCCTTGCGATCGATCACACATAGTTCGTCTGCGTCGTCAACAAAAACAACCGCTTCTACTTTGAGATCAGACTTCTTCAGCCATGCTTTGGCTACGCCGAGGTTGTCAAGCTCCAATATTTGCGCTCCAACATCAAGTATGACTTGGACAGGTGGATCTAAGCGGATGGAAGTGGAGATAAGGTGCTCGGCATCACTCAAATTCTCTTCGCCGCCCGAGATTGATGACATGAGCTCAATACGATTGATCGGCTGGAGCAGATACTCAAGAACCAAGGCATTTGTATGAGTCTGTTCCTCTAGATCGAGCTGGTTGACGAACAACGGAAGGAGACGCCTGGAGTCGTTCGTACCAGAAAATCCAGTCGTGACGAGTTGCTTCTTCTTCCCCAGATCCCATCCAGACGCCGATAGCTTGTGTGGAAATTCTTTCATCTCTTTGGGGAACACGATGTGGGACAAAAAGTAGTCCACCACTGCCTTCCCTCGCCGAAGGTGCGGGAACAGCAGTGTTATGCATTGCAGTCGATCCTTGAGATTGATACCTTGTAATTGTCTGAAAGCCACCGGAAGGTCGGGAAGATATTTAATCCACGTCTGGTATTCTGCGTCTCTCTGGTCGCTCTCCGCGAGGTGGCTGAGGGCAGTGAACATGTCGTCGTCGGAGATGCCACCATAATAGTAGCAAAGGGATGTCAGCATTATCACCACATCAGGATGACTGAATTCAGATCGTGGCGAAGGGTTGTCCTTCGCACGATATGGCACTGTAAGCTTCGTGGGCGGCGTACGGACTGTTAGGCCATAGTTGACGCGCCAGCGCTTCTGGCTGAAAGCGAAGGCCAACACGCCACCCGCGAGGATACCTCGTAGCAAAAGTATAGACTGTTTGCAAGTGTCCCAGAATTCTCCCTGTTCCACGAACTGCACCAAGTCATTGGGAAGGTCGACATGCGTGATATACGTGAAAATAGCTTCACGCATACCCTGAGTTTGCCTAGATATCTGGAAACCTTCTAGGCCGTTATCGCGAACATGTGTGGCAACCCAGTGAATCAACAAGTTGGTAGCATCAGGCTTGAGAAGCCTGATTCTAGGGAAACCACCGGCATCGTTCGAGCTGATCTCGACTGAGGACGGCAACAGTGTAGAGATTCCAGGGATGAGCCTTTGGACTATCTCAAGAACTTGTTGCGTGAGGAACCAACGATCAGGGCTTAGCTCAATGGATTGCTGCGTTCCCATGGTGTATATCAGCTCGAAGCGAACACTGAAGTTTTCATCGCTTTCGTCAACAATGTCGCGCGAGTACTTGTCGAAAAAGTCTTGAGTCTCCATAAGCTGTTGCCCAAGAAGCGTGTTGCTGGACATGTAGCACTCGGGAGCCATTAGCTTGAATGACAGAAGGTGTTCTGGCTGCACAAGAAGTATACCACCAGTCGACATACACTGTTTTAGTGTCCGATCGATCTGATTTGCTGCTGCTGGTGTGAGCGATAAGGACCTGGAGAATGGCATGTAGTATATCCGACGGGCGACGAGCCCACCGAATTTGGCGATCAGCATCTGTGCCATTTGCTTGGACTGAGGCTTAGCCACTACTACACGGACCAATTGATTTGCATTTGCAAGAGAAGCTGCAACCATAGGGATGATGACAGTCGACTTGCCCTCCCCCATGTTGAGCTGCATGACCGCGTTGCTGTCGGAAGAAGGGTTACGCATCTCCGAGGCGATGTCTTCTTGTACCTCGCGGATCATAATTCCACTTTCGACCTCCATCAATAGCGATTCTGGGTATTCGTGCGGCGTCCAATTCGTGTGTCCGGGATTGCGCAATTCATTGAGAAGTTCAAGAGACTGTGGGTCGTTTGCAAGAGCAACCAGTCGGTCTGCTTGCTGCAACGCAGTGATTGCAACACCATAGTTGACAATGCTGACTCTCCAGCATTGCGGAAGGCAGGCAACTCGATTGTGTGCAAGATGTTGAAGTAGGAGCGATGGGGAAGTTCTTGGCCAATGGTGCATCGTTTGCTCAGCTTCCGAATGCTCTAAACACTTGATCGCTTGTTGCAGTTGGCCGTACACATGATGCACGTGTGACCTACAAAGACCTTGATGTTGAACCAAGTCATCTCGTGTAGGGAGCGAACCAGTTACGGAATGGCGTACGTGCGTGAGCAAAGCCCTGAAACTCTTCTGCAGATCATCGGCGTAGCTCATCTCGTAGCCGCTACTCTGCGCCGATTGCGCCAGCTGGTCGAGGAGTGCCGGTAGACGTGGCTGATGGGGCTCGTCTGAACGACCACGAGCGACCTCATTTGCTGAAGATATTTGAGGAATAGAATGGCTCTTTGGAACATGGGGTGCAAGTCCAGAGAAGATGTCTTCTACTGTAAAATAACCAGGGCCGCTGGCCCTGGCCGAAGCTGTGACGTTAGCCAAAGTCGGCAGCCAGACGCTGTTGGTTGGAAGCCCTTTGACCGATCGGACCAAGTTGACGGCGTAGTTATAGAGGAGGTTGTTGTTGTGCCAAGATCGGAACTTCTTCTGAACAGCTGCCATCATTACCCCGACATCAATATATAGCGAGGCTCTTCGTATGTTGATCGGACTGGGCTCACTCGCCGGAAACTGGCCAACAAGCGCGGCTGAAACGTCTTGCACGACAGATTCACGAGCAGTGAGCCAAAGATTCTGACAGCGTGCATCGTATTGCCAACCTTTCTCATACCTGTAGCGTGCTGTCTGAGCCTCTGGGCAGAAGTCAAATGCTCGTGAGGACTGATAGATGATGTTTCGAATGTCTGATTCGAGGCGAACAATCCCATCGTCCATGTGGAAGACGTCAACCGGTGGAGCACGAACCGCAGACAATGCGGAGTACTTTGAACTCATTGCGAGGAGCTGTATTACCTCCATGTCAGCATCGTCGCAAAATGCCAGCGTTGCGAGCCAGACAATCATAGAATGGCGATCTTGTTGCCGCTGCTGTGTTTGACCAAGCTTGCGTATGTGAGCTGGGAGTCTTGCAAGGACCCCGGCAAAGTGCTCTTCTTTCAGACAAGCACTATCATATGGGTGGTAGGTGTCTCCCAAGTCTCTATCAGGTCCGTACACCGTAGAACATCTAACGAGCTTCTGCCATAGCTGATCCAACGTAGGAAACTCCCAGTGTTTGTCGGCGTTTTGTCTTGCCATGAGGCCCGAGATAAGTGCAGCTCTTTCGGACCGTGAACTGTTGATGCCTCTATCACGAGACACGTAGATGCTGTCATGTTCCAAAGTATGATCCTCGGCACCATATTCCGCGACTCTGAACGTGGAAGAGCGGATACTGTCTCGTTGTTGTAGTTCGGTAGCGCATTCTTTGAGTCTAGGAAACTCCAGCTTGTTGTCAGGATGGAAAGTTGCTGCTTCTTGGGCCTGGTCATATATCGCCTGAACTGATAGCCTGAGGCGAGCATGTTGCGAGAGGAAACTGAGTTGCCCGTTCCATAAGACAGTCTGCATGACTCTCTCATGAGCTGGGTAATAACGCCGCCCAGGACTAAGCCTTGCAATGCAAGCAAGCATGTCAATATTTGCCTGCGTCAATTGGTCAAACGATCTGGCGGCACATGAGCCCAAAATCCGAAGAGCCTGCTCTGTACCTGTTGTGTGAGTGAGGGGGTCAGGCCAACAGCTGGATGTCAGAGCGTGAAGATAAGCCAGGTAGAACTTGCATCCGAGGTCGCCCTGATCTACCAGTCGGTCCAGTTGGGAATCGACACGAAGGGCGTGCACTTTTTGAACAGTTCTGAGCGATGATATACGAACAGAGACGTGCATCTGCTGCTGCGTGCATACCACGTCCGCCTCAGGCAAGAGAAGTAGACGTTCGCCTGAACCCGAAACCAGCATGAGCTTGTTCGAAAGGCCGATCAGCGTCCCCAGAGCTTGATCTCTATCCACAGACATGCTGGGATACTCTTTAGACTTCAGCAGCGAAGCGCCCTTCGAAACTGAGAAGCTGAGATCGAGTTTTGGAAGCTCAATTTTGAGGGATCTGTCTTGACCTTGCATAATGCAGTATGTCTGGCTTAGATCTGCGAGTGGCTGTAATACGCTGGAGAGAGCCCTTGCTGTTGGAGAGCGGAGGCCAACAACAATGTTGGAGTCTTTCACCAATTGCCAAGTCGATTTCTGTGACCTCTGCAGGGTCCAAACTGTAGCCGGGTGAGGATCCCATGGACGCTCAATCGGACGAAACTCCACCTGACAAGACTTCAAATTGTACCAGTGTACATATTTATGCAGGAAGTCTTCCGGAAAGTTGTCGCCAAACACACTTCTTGGGAGTGTCTCGACAACGACATCGGCACGTGAGGCGCGAACAACGAGGTCAGTGTTCGCATTGAGCCTGTGATCTTGAAGACCCATGAGAACCGCGTTGTCACCAAAAGTTCTCTTCGTCGAGAACTGGAACCCAGGAGTCAAGCTGGGCATGACCTCAACAACGGAATTGCCGAACAGCGTGCGGAAAAGGTCCATGCTACGATATTGCTGAGGCGGCTGGTCGAGCGGTACGCCGTTGACAAGCAACTCTCCACTGATTATGTTGTAGTGCACATCCATGGGAGACCCGCCACCAATAACCGTCTTCGTGGTAACCCATTCATCCACGATGTCGGACACAGCTTCCCAACCATCATCTCCAGGCACGTAAACAGACCAGGATTGTTTGACAGCGTTATCCAAAGATTCAAGTTGGACGGCTAGAAACTTGTAGCAGCGATGAAGAAGTCGCGTGAAACGCATACGTAGCATCTGAATGTGGATCGGAGCCGACTTTTGAGAGTCTTTCCCATGTTGCGCAACAATTGAGACCTGTAAAAGTGTCGAGCAAACATCAGTGGACGACAGCAGAGCCGGAAAGTGTTCTTCAGGTACATCATAAGTCGTGCCACATATGTAAGCAATCTCCACGCTCCTGGAGATGAACATCAGGCGGTCGCTATCATCAGTTGCTATGTGAGCGGCTTCTTGGAGTGTACGTAGCCAATCGAAGGCTATGCTCCTCATCTTCGCCAGTAGAGGAAGACAGGCTTCCAACGTCGTGTCGTTCAAACTGAGCACCCGAGTCGCGATGTAAACGAAGAGACTCATAGCTTGGCACGATTCCCAGTTCTGTTTGACGCGTTCGACAGCAATATCCAGATTGGCTAACACATCGATCGCGCTTGAGTGATCGTGGCAGAACGCATGGGATTCACGCAATGTCTGCTCACTGGGCGGGCCAGCTTGATTGATGCATTGCATGAATGTCAAAGTCGTGTCAATCTTTCTGAAGTCCACTCCAGGCATAGCAAGTTGTTGAAGAATATGCACCCATTGCAGGTGGTGGCCAAGTGGGATGGTCATAAGCTCCTTGTACTCGTCGAGAGACATGTGATCTGGGCACTCATCTTGGCTTGCGATGACTGCATTGGGGGGTTCTCCGTCGGGTGAACTCGCCGGGCGAAAGATATACTGCTGCAGGCTGGGGGTGCTCAAGACATAGGTGCAAGACTTCTGTACCTCGTGTTTAAACGTGAAGGATGTCATATAACAAGCGGCAGTCTTGTCATAGTACTCGTACTTCAGAGCGTTCGAAACGCAGACAGATTGGGTATCAACATCCGGTATTTTCTTGATACCGTAATGAGATACTACCATTGGCTTATCCTCTGAAAGAAGCCCAACACGCGTGGGACTGGCCTGATAGAATTTGCGAGTCAGATGCGGATCGTTCGAATCCAGGACGTAAGTCGCCCGAAGCTGTGGTTCGGGTCTGTCGCCTTTGAGCACCTTGTGAAGCAAAAAGGCTCGAGCATCCCTCCAGGCAGCGTACCATGTGGGTACCTGCAATTCAAAGACCACAGCGGCACTTCGAATATGATCCGCTGGAAGAGGCCATTCATGTACCGTAATCCTCAGCGCGTCACGTTGTTTGAGGTATGAACATCTCCGACAGGAGTTGCTGTGCACTTGCTTGGTCTCTGGCGGATTGCAGTACGCGTCCACAACGATCATCACTTTATCACAATCGGCAGCTTGCGAATGCAGTCCATCAAGACGATCGTACTCGCGTCTTGTCGATGTGTACTCTGCCTGCTTTGCAAGCTTGGCTGCTCTGGCTTCTTTCTCAATTCGATCTCTTAGATGCTGATGCGCAGGACTGTCTTCGAAGAAGCGAACAGCGAATGCACGAGGACTAGTTGTGCTGAATAATGTTGACGAAAGATCTGAACGGGCTTGCTGGGAACGTTTTTTCAGGTAGTCCTCCAGATTCTGCAGTCTGGTCATCTGGCGCAGAAATGGAAGCAGGAGATTTTGGAACGGCTCAAGAGGAATATTTGGGGGATATTCCGCGAGCAATGGGCACTCTTTGACTGCAAGCTTGTCGCAAGCTATCCACAGCTCAAACATGGTCAGAATCATGACAGAAACGCCTTCGGGATTGTTCCCGTAGTGGTCGCAGGCCAATTCATAGTACTTCTCCATGTAAGTGCGCAAGATGCCACACGAACTAGTCTGCCCCTTGACCCAGTCATCAATGTTATCCGCAATCCATGTTTCGACGGACTGCAGATTGGCCGTGGCATAATGGTATTCCGGAGAGTTCCGATCAGGGAGGCACGGCAGGGCGGTGTGGGTACATTTGAGCAAGGAAGATGCGGGCTGAAATTCAAAAGTTGTCGACTTGCTCGTACGGGACCTCAGGAAACTGATGTGTGCGTCTAATGCAGGGAGTGCGATGCGTGTGTCGTGCTCAAAATCCAGCCTTGCCAACACACCAAGGTCCAGAGTCCGGGAATCGTTGTCCTGAGCTACTTGCCAACGGCGAGCGATGATAGCAGAAGCTGTTTGCAAGACAGCATTGATATCTGTGAAAACGATCTCTGTGTACAGGCCTTCATCACCCGAGATCGTGGACACGCGCAGCTTGTGCATACGTCGAACAATCTTAGCACTCATTGCGTACAGTATTTCGCTAGGGAAATGGAGAGATGTTGCCGCATCTAGTAATTGGCTCATCAAGAAAGCCATGACACTTTTGTAAACATGGTTGGAGCCGTCCGGGGCGCGCGTGATGAGTAGATGAAGAGTGACTCTGATGTGGAGCCACAAAGGTGAGCGGCGCCATGGCGCAAGTGCATCTTCCCAGAACACCTCGTCTCGCGTTTGTTTTGAGACTGAAGAAACCGAGACGGTCTTACCCAGACCTCGTAAGCAACCAAACAACATCTCAGTTACGATCGCTGGGCTCGCAGTGTCACGATATTCTTTATGCTGTTCCCCGGCTTTTCTGGATTCGGGTTGCATTTCCGGTGTGACCTCGTTGGACATTGTGTGCAGCGTTCTGGCGATGACTGGGGTGAGGTCGTGGTGGGAATGTATCTTGTTGTCTACCGCCACAGCGATTGCTGGGAAACAGCGAGTGAGCCGACCCTTTGCAGCCAGCACCGCAGAGTTGGTTGGAGACAGCTCGAAGGATTCGAAGATCAAGTCATCATTCTTGCGCGTGATTAAGACACCTGCATTCTGCGAGCGAACATGCACAGGCACAGTATGCCCGTCCGCAAGCGTGTTAAGTGCTTGGCAAAGATCGGTCACACTATTTTTACTGGCAATTTGCAAGTTCTTTATTGCTTCGATTGCATTGCTGACTGCGGCAGTGACAGGGCCCGGGAACTTTTCAAGCGCGCTTCTGGTTGATGCAAGTAGCATGGCGTCGAGTTCGGCGATCTCTTCTCCTTTTCCTGCTGACTGGGGCAGATTCGGCGGCAGGAATACATGTTGGTAGACACGCCGAAGCTCGTCTGAGTCGAAGTCCGCTGCCATCTCGCGTTTTGTTTTGTCGCGCGATGTGGACGTATCAAGGGAGCGAAAGGGTTTATGTCTGATTCAGGTGTGCGATAAGAAGATTGTCTGGTGGTGGGCTTCTAAGGTTGTGTAAGCGAAAAGTAAGACTGGTAGGAGAAGTCGTCGGAAAAAGGTGGCGAGCGAGATTGTTGTTTTTGCTGTAAACGGCGCGCGTTTGTTTGCGCACAAAGACGGGTCAGTGAGTGATGTGAGCAGCCTGTGAGTCCAGTGAGAGCAACCTAAAAGGCAGCAGTTTTGGCGCTTTCACATGCAAACCCTTACGGCGTCAGTCACTTGCCAAATCCAACCTTGTGATAGTATCGCTGGAGAAACTTGGGAGGGGTTGGAGATTCACGCGTTGTGCTGCTGGCTCACTTGAGTAAATCCATTAGTGTCAGGTCGTTCAGTCACGTCTAGAATTCAGTATGCCGCGTAGCCGCAGGCTCGCATGGCTGCAACATTGGGCTCAGTATGCGAGCTAAGCTGCCGCTGTCCGGTGCGGCCACTACCTTATCATGCGGCTCTGAAATGAGTTTAGATCAGCTCCTCTTACAAAGAATGGATATGGGAGGGTTGGTGCAAACCACTTCCCACTTCAGCTACATAGTTCTTTCGGTATATCAAGAGTCCATATTCAAGAGTCCATGTTCACAACTGTGTTCAAACCGTGGCTGATCCGCTATTACAAGCGGTCAACTGTAGCTGCGGCGGCTCGAAGAGCACCTTCATCCATGAGTTGGTAGACCCGAATGGTATCGTACTTGTCCACGCCTCCTTCCAATGCGGCTCATTCTATCAATTTTTCACCGATCTTAGCAGACCCGTCTCATCGCGGCCTGGTAGCCGTGAGCACGGCTTATCGGGCAGAAATTGCCAACATCATCTGGCAGGAGTATCAATTATTCCGCGGGTATGAGACAGTGCGACTCCCGGGAGAGAGTTGAGCGTGGTGGTTTGGCTCTCGGGCTCTTAGAGTGGGAAGCTTTGTGGTCGTTTGGAAGCGTACGATATGACCACAGATTTGATCCAAGAACAATGGGCGATCGTATTCGAGAGAGTCGCGCGGCTCGTGTGCATACGTTATCCTCATCCTCATCAAAGACACCCGTGGACCTGCTGAAGTCGCGAGAGGTCCGACATCTTGGGAAATCTTGGCATCGTCCAGACTTGGTCGCCAGCCGTACGCCAAAGGGTCGCCATTTCTCAGATAAGATACCTTACCTACAAGCTAGGTGATCTTGTTCTTGAATTCGTGACAGGTCTTAAGTTATATTCATAGCTGTGGAAAGCATCCAACCCTGAAAGACGGTCTTCACATGGTCAACAGAAGTAGCCTTCCAGATGGGGCAAGACAACACTGCGCATTCGCTGGGGACAGCGACAATCAATCATGGAAGCTCGGAATCATCATACCAAAAGCCCTGTATTTAAGGCAGCTAAGTGCTCAAGCGTCAGAAAACACACTCGCAGTAGTGCTCTGACTACGGCGTCTGTCGCTTGTCGTTGCACAAAGTAGTCCGAAGATCATCAAGGGCAAACACATCCCACCACTCGTGTCCAATACCATAAGCCATAGCGGCAGATCGGTAGCACAAGCATGGAGACAGCCTCTCGCAGTCCTCGAAGCGCGCCATCCTTCAGCCTCCAAGGCACATTTTCCCGCTTCGAATTTCGGGTCTTCCAATGAGCTACATCTCACCATGTCGCTAGGCTCCATATCCCTGCCATCTTTGCGGTCTTCAGCGGCACGGCTCCATCGGGCCTGCACATCTCTTCGTGAAACTCTCCAATATTTCCTCTCGTCAATTGGACGAATCCTTTTCGGAGGCGCTCGATCCGAGATGCGCGCTTTATCCTCGCACGAGCTGGAAATTTGACACTCATCGCTCTGAAGGCTCATATGCCACTGCAAAAACATGCCTGAGCGGGGGCGCATCTTGGTGGCCCAGGGAAATCCCAAGAAACACGCAAGATGGCTACGAAAACCTGAAGGTCTGTTTCCGTGCGTCAATCTCTCGTTCCACAAGTCGACCCGCAGAAGCGAGCCGCTACGCATCCTCCCATGTATTTCATCACAGTAGCAGCCTTGCTCAACTCGGTCCGGAATGGCAGAACTGCGTACTCGAAAGTAAGTCTCGCCCGCCGACGGTCTCTACACCTGTCACGTCGCTGAGCCTGGTCTTTGCTGCGATTGCGACTCGTTCTCGCAAAGCTCATGTACTCCGGTAACACAACATTGCGCCTGTCAAACAGTTCCCCGGTCTCATGCAGTACCACCAAGCACACGTACTCTCACCCTGTGCAACTTCGCTCTAGCCAGCGCATCAACTCCGAGTGCCCTCCCACACACAATCTGCAATGAGGCTTGACGCTTTTCCACTTTGTTTATGATCCTATGCGACTTCGACCTCCCGATCACGGCTCAAGATATTACGCTCGCTAGGATGGGTCTATCAGGACACGCTAGTCCAGCAGCCGTTCTCGGCGTGACTATCACATTCACCATCATCGCTGCCTCTGCTGTCTTGTTGCGCCTGTACAGCCGAATATTCATCGTTCACAGTCCTGGCAAAGATGACGCCTTCATCGTGGCTGCATCAATCATGACCATCTGCCTCACGATCGCCCAAGGCTTCCAAGGTCCGCTTCACACACCTTTGGTATTGAGACTGCTGAAGGCGTACTGACTTAGCACTGACAGTCAAGTATGGCATGGGTCGCCACATCGACACACTAACATCCCAAGAACTAGTCACATCTCTGAAGCCATTCTGGGCCTCGATCGTCATATACAACCTTGGCCTATTCCTGTGTAAATTCTCAATCCTGTTACAATACTTGCGCATCTTCCCATACCGTCTGTTTCGCATTCTGAACTTCAGTCTCATGGCTTTCATCTTCGCCTGGTCATGCTGGACGGTGTTCAGCGCCATCTTCTCCTGCCGGCCTGTCGAGTTCTTCTGGAACAAGTCTATCCCAGGCGGCAAATGCCTTAGCCAGTGGGCAGTCTGGTTTGCCAACGCCGGCGTCAACATTGTAACCGACGTCCTCGTCGCCACCCTACCTCTACCATTCCTCAACCAGCTCCAACTTCCCAAGCGCCAGCGCATAGCGCTGATGATCGTCTTCGCTCTCGGCGGCTTCACCTGCATTATCTCCATCCTTCGCCTGCAATCGCTCCTAGTCTTCCTGCAGACGACCGACATATCCTGGCACAACCCTCTCGCAGCAATCTGGTCTTCGCTCGAAGTGAACATCGGAATTGTCTGCTCCTGCCTGCCAACGCTGAAAACGATGGTCTCGCGCTGGTTTCCACGGGCCTTCAGCAGCAGCTACCTCCACGGCTCAGACAACAGCCATGAGCGACGTGAAAATAGGCGCGGCGAAGGCGACTCCAGCGGGTCGTCAAACAAGCCAACCGACAAGTTCTCCTTTGACGCGCTGGGCCGTGCTCCTGGTGGCGAGCAGGCGACGCAAAGGACGACTGTGCGCAGCGAACCCTGTGAGCGCCGAGGTCGCAATGATCCCGGATGTTGGGGAAGGGGCGGCGACGACAGTCTTGAAGATATTGAGTTCGGCACGATCACCGACAGGAGTAGGAACGGCATCCAGCGAAGTCCAAGAGAGTTGGAAGAACAAAACGGCATCCAGGTAGTGACGGTTGTGGAACAGGAAGTTGAGAAGGGGTATGGCGGCAGCAGCAGAAGTGGAGGTGCAGATGCGAGGAGCGATACGGGAAGCGAGAGAGAGTTGGTGGCACGAGGAACACGATATACTTGAGCCTTTTGCCCACGATTAACGTTGCCTCTCATTTTGCAGGCCACGAGGATTTCATGTGAAGGATGACACACTGGGACTTGTATAACATTTAATGCATTTTCAATTCTCGTCGTAACCTAGTCATAGTCCATGAGTAGTATTCCGAACTCCCTGTCCATGAGCGGGACGTGAAATGCAAGCTGGAACTTCCGAAAGGGTATAAGTATGCTCAACTCTCCAAACCAATGAAAACAATGCGCCTAACGACGCCGTGCTAAACAGTATGCTCGCAATCACTTTTTCATCTTGCCCCATGGTAACGTTTTGCGCGCCGTGAGCAAAGCAATATTCTATGCATTCGCGCCAGCATCAGTGTGAGAAGTTTTCATCCCGTAAGCAATCTCCTTGAACCCTGGCGGAACCTGCCATCCGTGGCTGTTGCAGGCTCTGAGATAGCCATCCGCCGCCTCCATGACGCCGTAGTCGTAGTTGTAGTTCGTGTTGTGCTTAGCGTAGCCTTTGCCCTCCAGTCTTGCGAAAGGCTCGCTGGCGATCGCCATGCGAACTTGCATGAGCACGCTCTCCATGCTCATGACGCTGCTCCAGCCGGAGTTCGTCAGCAGCTCCATGCACATTGCGCCGCCGATCACAATGTGGCCTCCGCCGCCCTGTGTGAAAGGGAGGAAGCGGGGACGGATGACGCGGACGTATGGAGGAGAGTAAGGGAAGTCGGGACCAAAGCGGATCTCGAGAACGATAGAAGTGGCGTTGGCCTTTTTCATGTCTCCCACCAAAGGAAGAGGCTTGTTGTTAATGGAGAAGGTGTGGAAGGAGTGCAGCTCCACGATCCATTGATAGACGTTTTCGATCTTCTCGGTATCGATGGTCCAACCAAGCGTCGCGAGAGAGTTGTTTGCCTGCACCTTGGCAAGGGACGACAGCTCCGAGAGCAGACGCTTGGTAGTCGCAGAAGTGGCATACGTGGGCATCGGCATGACTGGAAGTGTAGCAAAGTCCAGAGAGCCAGGGATGTAGTCCGTCGCAGGTTCCGCTTTGCCTTTCCCGTTGCCGAGCTGCTGGCCTTTGGTTGGCGGCAATGCTACGTCTTGTGGCTCCGTTTCCGGGAACAAGATCTCGATATCTTCGACATCAGTGTCGATGCTTGCAGTGTCTTCATCGTCAAGTTCGATAGCCGTGGCGATGGAGTTCCCCAAGCCGCCCTTGAGCTTCTTGCTAGCACTACCCACCAAGGACTGTGAGAGCCTCTTGTCGTCCTTCTCAATCAAAGGCTCGAATCTCTTGGTCTTGATGGCCTAAGCAGGAATAATGATCCCAGCACTGTTCGTGCCTGTTGGTGTATGGAGTGGATCCTGTGGGTGGGCGTGCTTCGGCTTAACCTCAACACTAGGCTTGATGTTCTCATCGGTGGGCGCGCACTTGACTAACAAGTAGCGGGTCTGTATCCAGTCCAGTTGGGGAACGACGTAGAATGGGCTACTGCTTACAAACTCTTTCGGAGCGTTTACAATCTCGTTCAACGCCAGGGCTCCTGTGACGCGCAACTTGCTCTTCGGCCAAAATACAGCGCTGCCCATGCCTGAATAGCCAGTAGAAGTGCCTGCATCCCTGGCAAAGTATACGCCGTGTCCGTAAGCGCGACCATGGTCAGTATTCTTGAAATGCAGTCCCTCGCGAATGATCATGTGCCAGTTCCACAAAGGTGATCCGTGCCATGCGAAGATGGTAGGAAATTTGAGGCCGAGACGGTCTGTAGTCTGGCGGACCTCAGACACGAAGCGTGCCTCCTTGTCCGGAGCACCCATGGCAAAGCGGAACTGCATATAGCCATCTGCTCCGTACAAGCGTTCTTCCTTGTGGTTGGCAACGCCCTTAGCTTTGCCGCCGAGATCGTCAGAGTCTGCCTGCATGATGCAAGCACGATTGCTTGCAATGATCCATCGAAGGAGATTGGTCACATCGCGTGGCATGCGCTCAACCCAGCTTCTGAGATCGGTTGGGTGGTTCTGGATAAGGTACTTCCGCATGTCATCAACGCTAGGAAGCAGGTCAATCAGCTTGCAGATGGCTTGACACTTTCCGCTATAGTCGAGTTCATCGAAATCTTGACAGTAAGGCAAGAAAGATGCGCCACTCCACTTGACTGTCGAGTTCGAAGTGTCGACGGTCGTTACTGGTCGCTGTGTCATTCTGGAATATTCGGCGATGATGTTTGAGGTGAGTGATACAGACACGGGCTCGTCAACAGATATTGTTGGGTAGTAACTTGTATCAGAGACCCGGCAGTGTAGCTCCTCTTTGTCAGCCTCGTAGTTCCCTGCGCCCCAGCGAATAACCAGCCACTGTCCTCTAGCAACGGGGCAGCCACCTTTGGGTTTATCCCAAAAGATGATCTCGCGGCGGACTCGGTCGAAGCCAATCTCATAAGGCACACGATCCGTCGTTGATGACTTGATTTGCTGGTCGTGAACGGGAGTATCGTAACCAGTCCATGCTTTGGGAGGCTCCTGCCACGCCCGAGGAGGGCACATGAGGTTCAGACCATCCGGAAATTCTTTCAGCTTGGTCGACCTCGCACTGCTGTAGCAAAACGAGACTAGCAGATCGACCACGTGCGGCTGCGAAAGTATTTCGTGCTCAATGCTTGGGCCGAAGCCTAGAGACATGTACTGGAACAAGCAAAGAGGACGCTCACAGACATAAGGCTTGATAGCTTGCAGCTCGCCGTCAAGCTTGCGATGGCACACCAGACAGAACTCAGTGCAGCGAACAAAGTGGCGTAGGGCAAACTGCATGGCAAGCGTCGGGAAAGAATATTGTGTAACATTCCGCTCGCGATACTGGTCGCCTTGCATGATGTTCGGGAGTGACTTCTTAACATGCTCTGGCTCATAGTATTCATCCGGAACGGCGTCCGGATCACCAGTGGAGCTTGCCTTTTGTACATCATGGTACCAAGCTTCGGCGCCACTCCAGTCCATTCCAGTGCTACGGAAGCGAAGGATTGGCACGAGGTTTTCTTCGAGCAACCTGGCAAGTGGCTTTGAGATGAACGTATCATGAATAAATCTTTCTTCCAGATCGTCGTCTTTGCCGCTGTTGTCGAGGCTCTCCTGTCCACTTGTATATTCTTTCCGGGCCTTAGTGAAAGCTTTGATGGCTTGCTGGAGGGTGGGCTTGTAGTAGTTGCCAGCGAAGACTCGCATGCCAACATTTGGTTTCAGGCGTAGGCCATCGTATGCCTGGAACTGCTCGTTGGTCTTATACCCGTTTGGGTATTGAATCACAAGGATGAAGTACTCGGATGGGTCGACTTTCCATGCCTGCATGGCTTCCTCGGAAATATGAAGCTTTGACATACGGATGGAAATTGTAACGAACGAGCTGCAGCCTTCGAGCAGGTTGCCGAGGTGGCCAACCCTGAACCCAGCTTCTTTCGCAGCACGAAGGTCGGAACGCACACGGTCTCTGAAAAGTTTGTCGCCTTTTGTGGCTGCTGTCGCTTGTGGTGTTGCTGGCAAGTGAACAGTCGCGGCAGTAAGAACCGGGTCACCAAAGGAGAAAGATTCATCGTCATCGTCGTAGATGTCACCGGCATCTTCGTCTTCGTCGTACTGTTCTTCGTCGTCGTCAGAGATCGACTCCCCCATCATGTGGTCGCCATCCGTGTCGGGCGAGAGAGCGGAGAGGCACGCTGCAACGAGACTGATCAACTCGGAGATAGTCTTTCGGCCTGTATTGCGGATATCTTGTAACGCCTGTGCGACTGCGTGTGGCGCATCTTCACCACAGAACAACATGTAATCGTGCGATGATGGGTACTCAGAAACGTCCGTGACCATAGCGGTGACATTGACATTGACGGACAGTGTGGTCGCTGAAGATGCGGCAGTAAACTCGAACTCGAACTGGCCGTCATCGTCACCAGCTCTGACATTGAGGACTCCAGTAGGAAGGCCGTCCCCTAGAGCCTTTTGCAGGTCGGTAATGAACTGCCTGCGAGGCATCGTGGCGGAGGGCCGGGAAGAAAAAGAACGATACGCGGCGACAGTGCGTTTTTCACTGAGCCTGGTTGTCGTGATTGTAACAGTTCTTCTGACACCGTTGGAAGTAGGACGAGCAAGGTTAGTCGTGTTGAGTGTAGGTTTAGAGTGCAGCGCAGAGTCGGTCGAGAATGGGTAGTAGTTGGTGTAGGCGGGGGATCATGTGAAAGCCGCCGCAAAAGAGTGCTGCAGCCGATTGGCGCACTACCAGCGAAAGTGACTGTCGTATAGGCAACTGAAGTCAAAGAGCAGCAGCGAGTGTACGACGGGCGATGGCCGCCTCAGTCATCCAGGCGAGAAAGAGAGACGCGAGCAGTGAAGAGAATGGTCTGTATGGGGGATGAATGCTACACCGCGGTGGCGTGGCGTGGGAAGAGAGATGTACATGCTCACTACACCTCACAGGCAGCCAACACGCCTGCAGCTTGCTGCTCGTTTGCACTCACTTCGCGCGGCAAGGGAGAGAGGTCAGGCAGCAGCGTCCACTCAGAGCTGCCGCCTGTCGCCTTGCGCCTATAGCCACTTTAAGCTTTGGCGGGGGTGGGGCCAAATGCCCAATTGAGGCACAAGCGCAATTAACCTTCGCTTTGGAGCATTGCGGCTATCGTCCTTATACACTTAACTATACACCTTATCTGTCGCCTTCTCTTGTCTAGCGTCTGCTGCATTAGCATTGCCTTGCTGCGAGCCATTCCTTGACCATGGCTGTGACGAACACTGCACCTGGATCCCGCGCGGCGCCCAAATCTGCCCACGTATCCGACCAACTAGTACAGCCCTTCCTACAGCCAGATTTCGATCCCGCGACCTACCTAAACTCTACACTCCCATCTCTGTCACTTTCAAATACACGGCCGACCAATGGCAGCTCAGTACCTTTGCCAGAACTGTCCATCCAGACTCAGGCCTTGCTCTCGCAGCTGAATGCCCAGACAGCTCGCCTCTCCAACTCTCTCACCCAGCTCACGGATGAGATCATTCGCAGCGGCGGCCGGCTTGCATATGAGGTGGAGGTACTTAGGGGCGAGACCACTGGTCTCACTGACTCGCTGGACAATGGTTTGAAGAAGAATATTGAGCTGCTGGCTCCGCCCAAGCCAGCGAGCGAAGAGGCTGTACAGACGGACGTATCTGCGGTGGGCACTGCAACAACTGAGCCCGAATACCTCCAGAACCTGCGCACGCTTTCTACACTCCGCGCTCGTCTGGACAGCGTGATTCAAGTCTTCGGCGCAGCTACTGCCTGGCCAGTCGCACCCTCAGAAGTGGCCAGCGGAGCGAGTAGCTTCATCTCGGTGTCCGGGCCAGAAGCGAACGAGGAAAACCGCAACCGCGAAGCAAAAGCAAAGGAGTACACAGACAATCTGCGCGCCGAGGTCAACACCCTGCTCTCTAGCAACGATGTTGCAGGCCTCGAGGCAGCAGCAGAACGCGTGGAAGAGCTGAGGTCGCTGGCGGAAGTATGGAAAGGTACGGCGGAGGAGAAAGCGCGGAATAAGTTTGTAGAGAGCTTGGTCAAGACTATGGAAGATCGACAGAAGGCAATGGGGAGGAAAACAGAAGTAAGACGGCAGCCGGAGAGAGCTGTGGATATGAGGTATGGAGACTTGGACGCCAAGGGCGCGGAGGGAGGCTATGGGTTCTTGCAGAATCTACGGAACCTGAAGGACGGCATGTATCTTGACTGAGATTGTTGGCACCATTTTGTGACACTACGATATCTTGATGCCGATGGCACTGCAGGTGATTTCGGAAAAATGTCTCCCGTCAAAGTTTTGCTTCTTTTGGCGCTACGACATCTTTTGTATGGGAAAACCCCATACTCTATCGGCGAGGAGGTGTAACAGCGTCATGCACTGGCAAGTCGTTCGCTATAGATCGCAAGCACAGCTAAACTCTCCAACTTCTCGACCGATGATCGGCGAGAATCAAGCTCCATTCAATGGATCTCCCCAAACCTGCATAGCACAAAAAGCTGGGTAAGATGTTTTTCTATTTAGGAAAAAGGAAAGAGAGAGTCAAATGACGTGGGTCCGCTTCCCAATTCGACCGCTGAACGGAATGCTCACCTCGAATGCTCTCGTCGTCTGCACAGCCATAAATCTCATCGTCTCATGAATTGCTTCTCGTAGTCAATTCCTCCCAATGGCCCTCACTGCACAGTCTACTGACAACGAAAGGTTCCGGAACTCATACCTACAGTAGCTGACTCCTCTCGGTCAATTCCTCGCAATCTCTACTTGCACCTTTATTCACTGCCATCGAGCAGGGTTAAAGGCGAACCCAATGGCCCTAATTTTCGAACATCTTCTCCAACCAATCAGAAATCAACATCATTAAGAACTATCAAGGTCACCACAAACAGCCTCAACAACAGCAGTACAGCCACAATGCAGTTCAGATCAACCCTCGCCATCCTCACCTGCCTCGCTTCCACCACACTCGTCACAGCAGAACCTTCCATCGATCATCCGGAGTGGAACGACCTGCTCAAAGTGTACGACATTGGCGTCGTGCCTAACGAACCAGGCCAGATCAACGTAACCGCTCTATACCCAGGCAACTGTGACAGCAACGGAATCCCAGAAGGAGGCTATGTGTGCGGCTCATTTCATTCCGAGGGTGTCGTCGCTATGCGCGCGATTTACATTTGCGTCAATGGGCGTTTTGTCCGGACCGAGATGTGCAAGGACAAGACAGACAAAGACCGGTGCGTGAAGAATCAGAGGCGCCCGAAACACAAGTTCTACCCAGCGGTGAATGGAGAGAAGATTGTCTGTCACAGGCAGAGAGATGTTGTTAACCCTTGAGGATTTGATCTTCTCGTTCATGCTGGTTTGTACTTTTCATTGATCTTCTTGGCGGGGCGGATGGAGAGCGAAGAAGTCTTGTTCTCTGCTGTTTTATAACCTTCTGCCGTGTAATGCTGTTGGTGCGAAGTGTGGGAATATCAAGCGGATCTTTCTCTCTGTGGCAATGCTTTCACAGCTGCTGTGCAGGCACATGTAGGTATCTAGATTGTTTTCGATGCGTTCATAATCACATAAATAGCGGTCCAATGGATAACAATGACAAAGATGGTCACCATAAGTTTGCTACACTAAGTCCCACTGAACCTGCCTGCACCTTGATTCTTAAGGTTGCGATACCGGGCCTCTAGGTACAGCTATACGAGATCATGCAGTTCCGTGATGCGTATCGCTGGATCTCCTTTGGGTTTTCGATAGACACGGTGAATGCCTTTCGATCTATCTTAGATCTCGGCTTTGAATGTTGACTCTTGCCCTCGTGTGTAATGGATGGCCATGAGCAACGTTAGATCAATATACGCGCAGTCAATTGCTACCTCTTGTAATCGTATCACCATTCACTGTCAACGAGCAAGAACTCAAGTCCCCCCATCATGATCCGATAGTTGACTGATTCTTCTAGTCCACCAAAGATCAATATCATTACGAACATCATAGTCGGCAACCAAGTACAACCAATACCAATATCAACAAACACATAATGCAGTTCAGATCTGCCCTCACCATCCTCACCAGCATCGCCTGCCTCGCTTCCACCGCCCTAGCGAAGGCCATCTTCAACGACCAGCTCAAAGTGTACGACATGGGCCAAATCCCCAGTGAGCCAGGCCAACCCGACGTACCCGCCATCCGTCCATGCCCATGCGGCGGCATTCCCCCTGGCGGCTGGGCTTGTGGCTCTTTCGTTGACGCCGGGGTCAATGCGATGCGTGCGGTCTATCAGTGTGATCACGGCGAGATGGTCAAACAGCGGTTTTGCAAGGAGGAGCCGGGGTTCCCCTATCGGTGCGTGAAGAACAGCAGGCATGATCACAAGAAGTTTGATCTTTCCGAGTCGGAAGATGCGATTGTTTGTAGATTGAAGAGCGAGGTCGAGAAGCCGTGAGACTTTGGTCAGGTTTCTAACTTTTGGGATTGCTGATGCTTTTCTTGTTTTCCCGGGAGCGGAGAGTTTGTTGAAAGTGCGAGCGAGGAACGGTCCCGAGCTGGTTTGCGGCTGCAGATATCACTATTCAACTTCTTGTTCTTTGCTGCGCTCTGCTCTATTTTTTGGTGGCGACATGGCTGTTTGCATTGAGAAGAGTGTTGTTGAGAGAGGGTGAGAAGTTTTTCCATTTTGGAATTCGTCTTCTTTGATTTGCTCCGGGTGTTACTGCTGCTTTCACTTTTTCTCTTCTGTTCATTTTTGGATAGAGGTTGCTGCCAGAGGACGATTCTCTCATTGTGAGTTGGATTGAGTCGAGAGATATTGCATACTTCATGTTCTGACTTTGTCCCTTGCCGCATCTTGCCGTGTATCAGGAGCATGTAATGAATTCATATCACACCCCAAGACAACCTCCCAGTCAATGCCTTCTTACCTGAGTTCCGCCAGCATTCACTATCGACGAACAGGGTGTTAAGACACTGCCCACGGCTTCGGACGCTGGAAAATATCATCCACCCAGTCACAAATCTAATATCACTAAGTATCAAACAAGTTCACTACCAAATACACAACCAACAACAACAACAACAATCAACCAAAGCCACAATGCAGCTCAAGCTCACCCTCCTAACAACCCTCATCTACCTTCTCTCCACCCTCCTCCCCACCGCCCTCGCCAGAAGCTGGAACTCCCAGCTCGAACTCTTCGACCTCGGCCTTATTCCCAAGGATCCAGACAACCCCGATCAGCCCATGCTTCACATGGGCACCTGCGGCGACATCCCGTTGGGCGGGTATGGCTGCGGCTCATTCGAATCCGACGGAGTCGTCGCTCTGCGTGCGATCTATCGGTGTGTGATCGATTTCACATTAGTCAGAGTGGACGTGTGCGACGAGAAGACGAAATACAATCGGTGCGTGAAGAACCAAAGGGATGGTGGGGAGGGGCTTTTCAAGAACGTGTTGCCTGACAAGGTTATTTGTGCTGAGAAGAGTGTTGTTGAAGGGTGAACTAGGGGGTTTCTCTTCTTTTCTTGTCTTTTCTTTTCGGTCTTTGGTCTTCTGTCATTGTGCTTGCTCTTGCGATTGCTTTTCTTCCTTTATTTTCTCGAGTCGAAGTCGCGAGGAGGAGATCTTGCGTTGTGTTTTGGATTTAGTACCTGCTTGCTGCGTTGTCGTAAACATAAACAGGAGTCCCATGGACAAAAATGACAAACATGGTCACCAAAATTCTGCGATACCACGCCTCGACATGTTCTGAAAGCAATACAAGAAATGCGCAAGCGATCTGCTGAACGTAATTACTTTCATTACTGAATTGAAGCTGAATCATGATTCATCCGAGGCGGTCTATGACAAAGTGCTGCGCATTACTGGCAAGCCTATGTACATCTACCTTCCTCCGCAAACAACAAATCCCGATCCTCCTAGTATCCCTGCATGCTGCTCTCGTTCTTCTTCAGCGAGAAGCTGTAAGTAGCCTCAAGCACATACGGTGCATCACCAGGGCCGTAGATGTTGCGCTTCTCGCGCTGCCACTCAGGCTGGTTGATGGCATCAATCCAGTCCTCAACCTCCATGACAATGCAGCCGTTCTGCTGGACAGTGCGAGGGCGAGAAGTGTCGTTGAACAGACCCTGGGTCTCTTTGAGAGTGAGGGTGCCGTTCTGGCCGCCGCACGAGTAGACCTGGAAGGCTTCCTGCTCGGAGTAGATGTCAATCTGGATGCCGGACCAGTCGCTGGAGAGGGTTGCGACGGGAGCCGCGTGCCAGTCGTACGGGCCGTTCTGGGCGCGGTTGACGAGGTAGCAGGTGTCATAGCCGGTGCAGTTGGTGCCGCAGTTGCCGAGGAGGTCGGGGGAGGTGAAGTTGGCGCCGATCTGCTTGGGAGAGGACCAGAAGTCGTTGACGTCGTACTTCTGGTTGGGCAGGATGGTGCCGTTGGGGATCAGAATGCCGTCGGTAGCGATGCGCTGGCCAGAGTAGGGCATGTGCAAGGTGTGGTTGAGAGCGAGCGGCGTCTCAGGGTTCTGGAAACCGTCCAAATTCCAGTAGGTGTGCGAGGAAAGCATGATGGGAGTCTTGTGGGTAGTGGAGATGGCAGACATGTGGATGTGCCACTCGTGAGGAGTCATGGTGTAGGTAACGTAGGAGATGACCTGGCCGGGGAAGCCCTCCTCACCAGCATCGTCGACGAGAGAGAAAGTGATGCTGTCTGGAGTGTGGGCGACCACGGTCCAGTTGCGCCAGTCCCAGCCATTTGCTGTTGCCAATGTCAGTACTTGTAAAGAGAGCTTTTAAGGATTGCCCATGAGGACAGCACTTACAACCACCGTGCAGAGTGTTCAGACCGCCATGCTCGTTGGCGTCAATGTGGTACTCCTCGCCATCGATCTCGAAAGTGGAGTTCTTGATTCTGTTGGCATAACGTCCGGGCACCCCGCCCAAGTGAGGGTGCTGCTTATCGATGCTGTAGTAGCTGGCATTGTCGAAGCCAAGGACAATATCGCGCTCTACGCCGTGAATGTCTTCGATGAACAAGTTGCTGATGGAAGCTCCGTAGGGGATGAAGTTGGCGCGGATGCCCTCGCTCGAGATCTCGTACTTGCCATTCTTGTCAGGGCCAGTGCCGTTGCCGGCGGGCTGAGACTGGGCGAGAGCGAGGAGAGGCAGGGCCGCAAGAGTGGCCAGGCGGGTGAGCATGTTTGTGATCTTGAGACGGGAGTTGTATGTCTTGGAGAGGTTGTTGTCGATCGAGTGGTGTGTGCAGACAGACTCGCACAAGCCCAAGAATTTATGCGATCAGCGCTGTGAGCTGCGAACTGCGACAGATGAGCGCAAGGGTGGGAAAAAGTGACGGACACTGCGCTCGCTTTAAGGCGCGTGCAGGCCAATGCGTGCCTTCACTCGAAGGATTCCTCCACATGACCATGAGCAACGTCCGGAAGAAGTGCTTTCACTGGCGCGAGCGTTGGTGTGCGCCGTCGGACGCGACGATTCCCCTCATCTTGGCCCATGCGATCGTCAGGTACGGGCAGCCGTGTTGTGCGTGACGTAACGCTATACCGCATCTTGCATATTGGCCCATCTCGCTTGTGGAGTCGGCGCAAGGGCAATCTCGGTGTGCAAGGAGTCGCCATGTATGGCTTTGTATACGGCTTGATCATTGATTGCACTGTGAAACATTTCCTTCACTCACACACATTGTCTCTCCCACAATGCTCATCTCACACCTGAATCCTGATCGGACACCGGCAAAGCTCAAGCTCACCACTGCGCAGGAAGCTCCAGCTCTGCAGCTGACGTTGAAAGCTTGCCCGCCACTTCGCCCAAGTGATCCCTGCTTTCTCGGCTCCACTTCTTCTCCGCAGCCAAAATCTCTGGGGGAGGCTGGGGAAAATCAATGCTCAGGGTGTCCCGGCTGTTCTCTAGCCGGGTAATGTCACTCGTGAGAAATTATGCGGATGCTGCTAGCGAAGATGAGAGATCCAGACTTGCGCATTTCCATCAATGGGACGAAGTGCTCCAGCAGCCATCTCGCCTAACAGACTTTGGTATATTGTGGTTGTCGTACAGGTCCCACAAGAACAATCGAGCCAATGGAGTCGAGACATCACTTTGCACGAGTCTCCAATCGGAGCATTGCTTGCATGATGCATTTTGTAAAACTCGGAACTGTCTGCACCAACGCTCAGGACATACCAAGCTTTACCACGTTGTGTAACAGCAAACACTATTGCAGAAACCGCTCCACGTGTTCCGACAACCAAGCTTCTGGTTCTATGATCATCGGGTACCATTGTATTGCATTCAAGAAATCTTCCATACGAATTATGTGCACATAACCTCGACTGTCGGTCCTATGTACCCTTCTGACATCCCAATCCATTGCCCAGTCTCCCACTAGAGCTTGTGAACGCTGCTGTTGCGACTCCACCTTCTGAACGTCTTTCCAAAGAAGTAAAACACGAAGCCAAATAGACACCACAACGTGACTAGACTCATGTTCGTCATGATGGGCGGCACGAAACCGGCCTTCTCCACCCACTCGGTGATAAATTCAGAGAACCCATATCCCCACACGTTCTTGTTGACGGTGATAGCAACCATCAATGGGCCAGCGACAGGTTTGTAAGAGTCGACGGCATAGGTAGTGAGCATTCCAGGAAGAGCAGCAACCTGGATTCCGGCACAAGTGTAGCCGATGATGACAATGGGCTGCCACGACCACTTGTTTTCGTAGCCGAAAGCGACGATGAAGTTGCCGAGCATCATGATGAGCACGTATGGGACTGGTGCGGTTTGGTCAGCCATGGATACAATCGACTTTGTGGAACGGACTTACTCATAGCAGGCAGCCTCATCTCCGGCTCGCGAATGCCACCATTCCTCCTTGTCGCTCTCGCGCTTACCCAATCGCTCAATGGCCCGGCGGTCGCAAGTCCAATCAACGCACCGATAAGAATCGCAAAGTTCATGAAGCCAATGCTTTGGCTGTTGAAGTTGTAGGGTGGTGCGGCGAAGTTCTGACTCTGGGTCAAGTTAATCGTCAAGAAAGAGCTGCAAGACCAGGAGACAACGAAGGCTGCGAATTCGACAATGGGGAATGCGAACAGCTTCCATGGGACCCAGAGGTCGAGGAAGATCGCCTTGAACGGGTGTGCGTTGGCTTGGAAGACCTTCCACTGCTGCTTGCTTGGAGTGCCTTTGCCGAGATGAGGATCACGGTCGGCAGTAGCTTGGTGGCTGAGGTCGGGCATGGTGCCGTGAGTTGGAACATGTGTGATTTCGCCGCCCAGTTTCTCGGGGTCCCTGTTGCTCGGATCGGAGGTGCTGAGGTGCTCGCCTGAGACGGCAGGTGAGGCCTTCTTCTCGCTGGCGATGTTCTGGATCATCTCGCCAGGGTGAGGGCGGTGCCCTGAAGCAAGACTGTTAGTAGGCGATTACAATGAGTTCCATGGTAATGAAAACGTACACTTTGTTTCCGGGAACATGAAAATGACCATCAAGAGAGAAGCGGCGAGGAGTCCAGTGTTGAACCACCAGAAGTTGCGCCATCCGACGTGCAGAGCCATCGATCCGGAGATGATTGGTCCGACCATCAAGCTGCCCATGTAGAATACCCAGTACAAAGTGTTCCAGAAGCCGCGATCGTGCAAAAAGTAGATATCCGCAATCACAGCTGGCTGGATGGTCTCTGCAGGACCGGCTCCGATGCCGTTGAGCACACATGCGCCCATGAATGAACCATACGTCATGGCCTTCGCTCTCCAGATTGAGGACACCAGGCAGACAATCTGAGAGAAAATGAGTACCGGTCTTCTTCCGAAAGAAGAGCTGATGGGCACCCAGATGAAGTTGCTGAAGCCGAGGACAAGAATGGCTACGCCTGTGAATTTGATGACATCTGCGAGGTTGGAGTCGAATGCCTTGATCAGATCCGGGAACATGGGCGCGAGCGCTAGTGGACCAAGACCTTGCGAGAAGGAGACGCTATTACACGATGTGAGCCATGTGGTCATCCATGTATATATATTCGATCGTTCGCTCTTACCTAGTGCTTGCAGCGATGCAGCATGTCTTCCAGAAAGTAGACCAATTGAGTGGATCGTGAGGGTCGGCGGATGGCTGTGGGACCAAGACTCCTGAGCCGCTTTTGACAAAGTGGTGAGAGCCGACATCTGTCATGATCTCTGTGCCAGGCAAGATCTCGGTGTGGAGCTCTTCCTCCAATTGGTGGAGCTCCTGTTAATAGTCAGTAAGAGAGTAATAGCAGAAACGACATGGAACTTGCCCTTTCATCGTAGTTCATCTCCATGATGAAGATATTCGAGCTGGCAGACCTCCAGCAGAAGTGGCAAGGAAGTGACCAGACGAATCGTCCTTTGAGAGTGGAAAGCGCGAATCTGAGCGTCCAGAAGATGTGTGCTCAGGTCTGGGAAGAGAGATGAAGACGAGCCAGGGGCACCAGTCCTTTAGCCTGCTCCCAGCGAAGGATGAGGCTCTATTTAACATGGCGCCAGATAGTGCATCCGACGTGCACCGACAGACTTCACCCCAGTCTGCTAGCCCCATGGGGTCTGGAGCATGGAGCACGCGTGGCAAGCACATTGGACGATCCCCGGTTCACGCTCCGCACGCGAGTGCTGCTCGAAAAGTAGCGTCTGCTAGGCCATCTTCGGTAGATGAGGTGCGACGGTCTGCGTGCGGAGAAAAGAGCTGGAACATGCCGCGCCTGTCACGGTAAGCCTATCGTATCGCTTTGCGCTTTTACAGGTGAGCTATCAGCCGCCATGTGACTATCCCTGGCCCGCGTCTCGTGTAGGGCTGCGGCGTTCGAGGCTGTAATCTCCACTGCTTGCGAGTCATCGGGCGGACGCGTCTGCGTCTTTGATTGCGTGCAGATGCATCATATAAGACCGCCTGGAGCGTCTCATTGACTTATGTCGTGCTGCTCTTCTTCAACGGTCTGGAGAAAATCATTGTACAACATTCTAGAACTTGCGGCAGATACTGGAGCTGCAGATGCCGGTGAGATCAAAGTTGCGGGATGGCGGTTTGACGAATCTGTCAAGCTTTGCCGCGCCGTCCTGCTCGTGGGGAATCGTGGGGAGAAGCCTTGGTCTTCGGCAGTTTCTCACTTCACGCCCGAGGCTATGTATCTTCCTTTTGCAATCCAGAAGACGCCATTCTTCAACGGCAAACAAAATCGGGAGTCGTGTACAGTACAAAGAACATTAAAATCTGGTTCCTTGGAAGTGATTGTGCAGGTGATGCGAATGGTAAGCGTCATTGATGTCCTTGGCGTTTGACATCCCGGTTCAGTCAGATCTCAGTAGTATTCGATCGATGGAACATTAATATGCTAGAATATCCAGCTGCGAAGGGTCGAGGCTGATCATCCCAAAAACCGACGTTGTCCACAAAACCACTGCCGCCGTGTCGTGACTCGTAATTTGGCAGACCACTTCGAAGTGCTAAGCGAACCTATCATGATGGTGTCCATGTACAATGCAACACTTTGCTACAAACATAAACATTAGATAGTTGCAGTCTTTGAAATAGGTATCTGTCAATTACTGATTATTTATATATCGTTGAATGTCATGAAATGAAGCTCACGAATGCCTGCAATTCCCAAAATCACGAAACAAATGATCAATTTCTTTATTCTCCCTCCCGACTTGTCTCATCCATAACGATCGGCCAGGGAAGATGCTTGCATCAATATATCGACGAGGTAGCGGTGTTGCTGCCCTCACCCTGGAATTGCTTTACCCCATAGATGGCAGATATTAGGACAGCACCAGTAGCAAACGTAAGCATCTGCGCCGATGACGATTCCCACCACTCCAGCATCACGGATACGATGTTCCTTCGTTGTTGACTACAGCGTCAGACTAGCACGATGCCTGATGCCAAGCTGATTGGGAATCTTACAAGGCGCAGTCGGTGAACAGTGATCTGGGACACGGCGCAGATTGATAGTCTCATGATCAGAGCTTTTGCAACAGTGCTAGGAACGTCACTTCTTTCCATAAGGATGTTTGTCAATCATGCATGGCTCAAGCGTTGCTCATCACTGTACCGCAAATGCACAAGCGCCGTGAGATCATGGTATAGTAGAGTGTATGTCTGAGGGAATATCGATGCCATTTCGCTCCGGTCTCTGGAAACTGCCAATGACCGACGTTGGGACATGTTGGCCCTTCATGGACCGCCGCGAAGGCGGTGCTCTTGCAATCGATCTCGCCTCCTGCTTATCACTATTGACGGATGTGTCGAATAATGTCAGCAGTAAGGCATCGATGTCATTGTCGCTGTAGGCGTCCGCAGCATAGCCATCTAGTGAATGTTTCCTTCGTCGTTGACTGCAGTGATGCTGCAAGTGATATACTCAAAGACAAAATGGCGCTCTTTCTCTTTCTTGGGCCAAACAATCAAACACTCTGCAGCATCTACGAAACCAAAAGAGCATCATAATCCATCAAACATCTATCGACTAGGTCTCGACATGCCTTCTTCGGGAAACCCACATGGTCCTCTTCCAGAGACAAATATCCCCCGAACCACTCGCCGGAGAATTGAGATCGAACGAAGAGCCGGCGACCGAGTCGTCGAGGGAGACCCCTATGGTGTTTTGTCAGGGATTGGTTCCGGCCAAGTCCCTATGTACAGAAGCACCGGACAACAAGTGAGAAATGGTTGGGCTCAATCCGACACCCGGAATAAAGATCGTGTTCACAAGAGATCCGACTTCACATCGACGGATGGTGGCCGAAGAGATGGCGGTGAATTCGGCCTGATTGTCAATGAACACTACTACGATTACACCCCCATCTACCCCGGAGAAGCTACCACAGATCCAGAATTCTTGGAACGTCGAATGGGTCCAGATGAAGGCTCAGGATGGGGTGAGCTCATACCAGGACTCTACCGCGGCAACGAATACGGATACCGTATTGTAGGTCCGCATTTTGCACTTGCGAATTGGGGAAATCATCCGGAGCCTCACATACCCGGTAGAGGGGGGTTTGTCTATGAGTACTCAAGGGATCGCGGTTCTGCTGCCGACTCGGGGTACTGTCATGGCATCGGTTATGACAGACATACACCACCTCGCGGTTTCAGCGGCAGAGATGTTGATGATATGGAAGGGCAGCTTCCGCGGCGCCGCTCCGCTAGAAACAGCAGATCAGGGAGGAGGGAGCCCAGAAGACGTCGTTGACGAGTGGCGGACTGTATGGTGCTTTTCAAAGATCTGTCACGTAAGTTCAGAGCTTGTACGAGGGTATTGCAGATGCGAGTTCACGTTGTCGGTACTTGTGCGGGAAGCTGCTAGTAGGGTTCTGCTTGCCTTTGTTAGTATATCAATGTATGCCATGTTTGACAAACCTGTCGAGGGCTTTTCTTTTAGTCAAGCTCGAATGCTTATTCGAAAGCAATTCCCATGGCTGATCTTTCGCCGGCTCGTTCGCGTGAACACCAACCAATCAGAGGCGCTCCAAGAGGTCGGCCACACCTAGGACTGCTTGTTGTTGTCATGGCTGGTCGCCGAGCTCGAGCCGGCTTTGCCCTTGTTCACATGAAGGCGCGGCGGGACCCAAGTTAAATTCCAAGGACTAATCCTCGCTCACCCACGACTTGACATATCGCGACCCAAAGGTTTCAAGCAAAACCCTGCGCAACTCGGTACCATCTGTCAACCCAGCGCCAGCTCCTCAACAAGATGGTAAGCTTTACCTCTATAGTCCCTAATCTGTCGCCTGCTAATGTGAAATAGCCCAAACGCAAGCGTGGCGAGAGCGTTCCCACCCAGCAAGATTCGGAAGGTGGTACGACAGCCGCCTCCACGACGACCACTTCCACGACCGCCGCCATCGTGCCATCGCGCCCTTTGACGTACCTGAAGCTTCCACAGGAGATCAAGAACATGGTTCACGACTACCTGCTCGCGGATGCACTGGACGAGGATGGCCGCCGCATCGAGATCTATGATCGCGTGTCGTACAAGCAAGTCGCAGGTGGCGGCCGGGCCGAAAAGACAACAAGTTATCTCTTCTGGGCCTACACCGATGCTCTCAAGCAGTACTCAGAACAGAACCCAAGCAATACTCAAGCACAAGAGATGAGCGAGGCAGCATTGACGCACGAGGATGAATTCCTCTGCCGCCACAACAGTGTCAAGCTTGGACCTCGCTTGTTCGACCAGTCCACAACTGATCCGAAGAGAAAATACTGGGACGAGCAGCGCTCCAAGCGTCGCTAGGAGAGCGTTTTCAGTACAAGTTGGAGCCTACAGGGCCATATTCATCCCTTGGAGGTGAAGGCGCGCGATCTTTGGAGGTGCGGGAGTGTGCAAGCAAGCCAAACGACCAAGGGGACCACAGAGCCTCGTGTTGGGTACGATGGCGGGATGCCAGTGGGCTATTGGTGACAGACTTCCCATGCATGTAATCTGAGGCGTTTATATCCCTACAATGCCTCTCCGTAACAGTAGCTCCACAGATGATTGTCTCTAAACGCGGGACAACCTTGAACAATGCGCCGCCTAGTGCATAGACACTGTAGTATCCGTATTGGCGCAATAGACTGTGTTTGTTTGGTGAATGCAAGCTACGCAATCACCGTAGTGAGGGGCGTGTTGCACCTTGTTCGTGAGTCAAATCCGCCTTTCTGTTCGCTGCAGCTTTGCCACGCCGCCGTACCTGTCATAGACTGGACAGGCTGCCGCAATACTGATTCGCAATACTGCCCAGCTAAACCTTCAGCACCAGTATGTAGACGGTCGACCTGCCGGCAGATCTTGGTCCACACACATGGAGAATGGCAAACAGCAAGCGTGGCGGGGCAGGCGAATGATTTCGGGCGCAAGTGGTAAGCGTGGCTCATGGCCTTGTTACTAAGTCGCGGAAGAAGGCAAGAGATCGAAGAGACTGCTGATGCGCATACGATAGGCTCGTAGCTAATCGGAGAGCTGAGTCGAGAAGGCAGTCTACCGAAGAAACCGAACACAAATACACAGTATCGCAATGCACATCCGATCAGCTATAGCAGGGCGACCGCGCCCTGATCGCAGATACAAGACTGACTGAATACCACCAATGCATCAGTCTGCGCACTCTCCACCCTAGCCGCGTTAGCCAGCCTTGACGAAGAGCACCGGCTATGGCAATGGATCGCCGCATATACCACACCCGGGCCGGGTTTAAGTTGGCAAAATTTAGCCTACGAGCAATTCTCTTGGGTAGCATACCTCCATAATGAACACAAGCATGAGGGTATAGTCGAAGTACATTCTGGAGGCAAGAGCAATTCTCGTAGGCAGCAGACCCAAAGGATAGACCCAAGCATGACAGTATGGTCGAAGGAACTTCGGGAGCCGAGAGCGGCTCTTCTTGGCCTCATGCCTGTAGAATGAAACCAAGCGTGATGGTACGGATAGTCGATACTCGGAGGACAAGAGCAACTCTCCTGGCCCTCATACCCGGACAATGGGACCAAGCATGCTGAAATGGACAGCTGCCACTAGGAGAGTAAGACGGACTCTACTGGGCTGCATCCCTGTAGGACGAGCCTGAGCATGACGATACAAACAAAGGTCGCTCTGAGAGCAAGAGAAATTCTCATGGGCCGCACACCTGGAGAACGAGTCCAAGCACAAGGATACCAACGAAGGTCGCTCGAAGAGCAAGAGGAACTCTCAAAGGCTGTGAAGCTGTAAAGCGAGTCGAAGCATAATGGCACAGGCAGAGATCTCTCCGAGAGCAAAAGGAACTCTCACAGGCTGCAAGCCTAAAGAATGAAACCCAGCATGATGATATAGCCAGAGGACGCTCGGAGAGTAAGGTGGACTCTCTCAGGCCGCATGCATAGAGAATGAAACCAAGCATGGTGGCACAGGCGGAAATCACTCAGAAGCCGTGAATCGCTTTCGCCGACTGCATGCCATCGGTTTGTAAATGAGCACGAAGGTACGCTCACAGGACATTGGGAAGGCCTCCATCGCTTTCACCGGATGTATCCCATCGATATGTGAGCACGCAAGAAGGTAAGATCCAAGGAAATGCAGAAGGCCTGTATCGCCTTCTTCGGATACACACCAGCGGCACGTAAACAAGTGCGTTGGTACGGACGAAGGACCCCCGGAAGGCCTGCATCGTTTTCATCGGATGTACATCATCGGTATCTGAACACACACGAAGGTACGCTCCCAGGACATCAAGGAGGCCTACATAGCTTTCACTGGATGCAGACCAGAGATATGTAAGCACGCACGCAGGTACGGTCCGAGGAGATCCAGAAGGCCTGCATCGTTCTCGCCGGATGTACACCAGCTATATTTGAACAGGCACCATTGTACGAACACAGAATCTCAGGAAGGCCTGCATCGATTTCACAGGATGCATAGCATCTGTATGTGAACAATGTGTCAGGGACATGCTCTGTCGCGAGATAAGGCATGTGCACGCATGAGCCTTCTCATCGATCCAAAGCGATTGATATGAGATCCCGCCCAATTTGAGGAGCATACCATACCGCTATTTGCTACGAGGATCGGCATGGATTATCCATGTATCTTCTCGTTGGCGGAAGGTGATCCATATGAGAGTGCGTCCACATGTAATGGCACGCAGTGCAATCGACCGTTGCACAAGAGCGTATATCCATACGCAAAGCCTCTCAAAGGCACATGATGATCCATGCAAGGTTACGCCGAGTTACAGGAGCGTGACAAGCTGGGACCGATTACCAGGAGTCGAGAGCATGAAGCTTCTTCGGTATTTGCGTAAGGTCATCGTATGGAATTACGTGCGATCGCAGCAGCATGGCCAGCCGCGCTGGACTGCGAGATGGCATGTAACACACACGAAGCTTCTCCATCGGCGTAAGACGATCCATATGAAATTGCACCTGTTCGTACGAGCACGATATGCCCAAAGCTAGTGCAAGTCCGCAAGAACCAGGCTCGGTGGCGTCCAGAACAGTATAGTATCGAGACTTGCTGACTTGACCACAAAGGTTTCAGAGTGTACCTGAGACCATTGCATTTGGAAGACATCGCCTTGGTGAGCATCTGGCTATCAAGCTTGTGTTGATGGCACCAGCGCAGAGCATGGTGTGGGATGCCTTCCTTAGATCTGGAACTATGATTCCTTTTGCGTCTGTTTGTGTCCGTGTCTGTTGCCATATCCGAGAGCTCTATCACGGTAGGCCATCTTGCTACCGCAGATCCTGACAGCCAACACGCCTCCGGTGTGTCTAGTATAAGCACAACCGGTAAAGCTGATCATATATCAAGTCGTATAATAATACGCAAAGCTCTTCTCGCGCATTCGGGCTCGTGGGGCGCGCCATGCAAGACTCGGGGTACCATCGTGGCAAACGGCTAGCAAGCAGCGGCGGAGGGCGCAAGCCCGAAGTCAAAGGCGCGTTTGTTGGACTGAGCATCTAGGTACATACAGTATCTCGGTAGCACGCAGGTGGTATTCGGCGCAGGCCTAGCAGGCCTCGGAGATGATGTCGTTCTTGGTTTCAGCCGGGTCCAGCACGGCGGTCTTCCCACCTTCCCACGCTAAGTGTGGTTGTGGAGGTACGAGTAGCAGAGACGCCCTGCAGGGTCCGTGAAGGTGCCGAATGCAAGCGGCGCCCTAAGACATCGGATTTACAGTATGTCCTAAGGGCTTGGACCTTGGCGTGTCTGGTATACAACGCGTTGGGGTGCCGACGTCGTCGGGAGGTGGTTGAGCGAGCGGCTAGACAGAGGAGGAATGGCCGGTCGTATCTGCTGCCTGCCGATGTAAAGCGATCGGCTCAAATACAGCCGCTGCAAAGTAAAGGCATAGCTATTGCAGATCTCAATGCTTGGGTAGGTCAGGAAAGGCGAAAAGCGAAGGGGCGGAGCGGATCCAGCCCCGGCAAATTTTTGCGGTGGGCTAAAGCCGGACCGCTACTGTGATTATTGATGGCGTGCTAAGGAACTTTGCGTGTGCATTCAGCTGTGGTTGGTGCCAACGTGCTGGAGATACAAAACTTTGCTACATATCAAGGGCTCGCTGTGCCGACCTCTTTTGAATGCCATACTCACGTACTCGCAGGCAACACTTGGCCAAGATCTCGGAAGAGAGTATGACTGTCGACGAGAGGCAGCCGCTGCTGCGCCAGGTGAAGAGCCGCGAGGAAGCCTATGATGAGATCGTCTTGCCAGAAGACTGGTCGCTGGCGTACAGGTGGGGACTGGTTGCTCTGCTTGCCTTCACAGCCTTTACTGTGTAAGTATATCTTATCTCAATCCGATGGTAACAAAATCTAATAATTTTCAGCACTTTTACCTGCATCTCTGTCGTGCCCATAGCTGGTCAAATAATCGCCGACCTGAATGGCGGTCAGGAAAGCAAGACTGGCAGCATTCTTCTCGTCACGATCTGGGAATTGGGCGAAGCAGCTGGTCCCTTGCTTATCGCTCCTCTGTCTGAGAGATATGGCCGTTACCCCACGTTCAACATCGCCAATGTCTTCTTTATCTTGGGAAGCATAATGGGAGTGCTCAGTCACAGCGTTGGCCTTATGGTTTTCTCCCGCTTCTTCATTGGAATGACGGTATCTTCGAATGTTTTGAGCCCTGCAATCATCGGCGACATGTTCCCATCAGAGCAACGCGGATCCGCTATGTCTGTTGTTATGTTCGCACCACTGCTCGGTGGTGCCATTGGACCAGCTATCTCAGGTGCGATCACCGAGACTCTTGGCTGGAGGCGAACCATGTGGCTTGCGATTGCTCTGTCGACTCTGGCTGAGATTTTGTTCTTGACTTGCTTCCGTGAGACTTACAAGGTCAAAGTACTCGCCAAGCAAGGATTCCCGATCGAGGATGATCCCGAGTCCTCTGCCTCTACCGAAGACATGAGTCTGTTGGCTTGCATTACCCGACCGGTCAAAGTCTTTTACAGCTCCTTCGTGCTCCAAATTCTATCTTTGTACGGCGCTCTGGCATTTACATGGTTCTACGTCATGGCTACGACTCTTCCCGACATTTTGCGATACCAGTACAAATTCACACCAGCTATGGTCGGCTCAGCTTTCCTGAGCTTCAGTGTCGGGTCCATTATTGGACTGATTATCTGCAACTTCCTGCTCGATCGAATTTACACGAAACTTGCCGTTGGTTCTGCCAAATCGACACCAGAGAACCGCCTGCCACTCATGCTGGTCAGCAGCGTTGCTCTGCCCTTCGTCGTTGCCCTTTACGGCTGGGTCCCTCAACTTGATCTGCCAGTGCCTATAATGCTCCTCACGGTGGTCCTTTTCGGCATCTTCGTAATTATGTCCATGGTACCGCTCATGGCATACGTCGTTGACGCGTTCAGCTTGTTTTCCGCTTCGGCCATTACGGCTCTCCTCATCACCAGGTGCTTGATGGGTACTTTCTTGCCATTGATCACTGCGCCTTTGAATGATAAAATCGGTTATGGTTTAGGATTTACTGTTTTGTCTGCGTTCTGTATAGTCTTGGCGCCCATTCCGTTCCTTGTTTGGAGGTACGGCGCACAGCGGAGGCAAAAGTCTGACTTTACGAAGGATGAATAATTTGATTTCTTGTTGGTGTACGATTTGATTGATGCTGCGTTGGAGCGACAAAAGCGGGTTTTTGGGTTACGATAGACTGGAGAGGCGTTTCACATACAGGTTATCGCTATCGATTATACAAATACAAGATCTACCGTACATTTGTTTTTCTTCTTGATTCAAGTTCCTCACTTCTGAAAAATATCTATTTTCGCATTGGGCTCTAATCGCTACAACAGCATCCCGCCAAGCTTTGACCCACTCCGCAAAGTCGCATACAAACCCTTCAAGAAGTTCGACACACATCGCCGGCCAAAGCACACGCCACCGGCAAGCCCACAACACCACCAAAATGTCTTCAATCGATGCGATTGTAAACTCAAGACCCTCTGCTCAGCAGAATCGCGAATTTGATGACGAGCCGGTCGAGAAGTTTGACGCTCTCAACGTCCGTGAAGACAGTGAAGGCTGGAACGACGTTGAAGAAGACACTGAAGAATTCAATGTGCAATGTCTGTTCTGTAAAGAATCGTCGACTTCCTTGGCCCAGGCATTGAGCCACATGAAGGCCGACCACGAATTTGATCTTGTTTCATTCCGCGCCCGTCACGGTAGGTAGACCTTCGAGACGTTTCTTGACTCCGTTGACGTTGTGATCTCCGACTGACGATCAGTAGGCCTTGACTTCTTCGGCATGATCAAATTTGTCAACTACGTACGCTCTCAGGTGAAGGCTGACAACGCCAAGCCTGATGTAGAGAATGCTACTGCATGGGAAGACGAGAAGTTCATGCAGCCTGTGCTCGAGGACGATGCGCTACTTTTCAGCGTGGACGAGCTGGAGTCAATGCAGCCTGATGGAGCCAACACTGGCAAGCAGCCCGAGGCATCGACCGACAGCAACGCCACCGACGAGGTTGCCCAGCTAAAGAAACAGCTGAGCAAGCTCCAATCCAAGTTCGACCTGTACCGCGAGCAGGTCAGCGAAACCCTGGAGAAGCGCTGGTCTGACGCTCCTAGCAAGGACGACGGCGCTGCTGAGGCAAAGGCAAAGCGCTACGACGACTCTTACTTCGACAGCTACAGCTTCAACGACATCCACCAAGTCATGCTTCAGGACACCGTTCGCACCGAGGCTTACCGCGACTTCATCTACGAGAACAAGCACCTCTTCGCCGGCAAGACTGTCATGGACGTTGGCTGCGGCACCGGTATCCTGTCCATGTTCTGTGCCAAAGCTGGTGCAAAGCAAGTGTTCGCCATGGACAACAGCGCTATCATCGACAAGGCCCGCCAAATCACCATCGAGAACGGGCTCGACAAGCAGATCACTTTCGTTCGCGGCAAGGTCGAGGATCTCCACGAGCTTCCCAACGGCTACAAGCACGTCGACATCATCGTCAGTGAATGGATGGGCTACTGCCTCTTCTTCGAGAACATGCTTCCCTCAGTCTTCTGCATGAGAGACCGTTTCATGAAGCGTCGCGCCGACGGCTCTTTCGACGGTCTCATGGTTCCTAGCCACGTCAGCGTTCACCTCGCGCCGCTCGCTGACCCTGACTGGGTCTCTGACAACATCTCATTCTGGAATGACGTGTACGGTTTCGACATGCACTGCATGCTCGAGGGTGCATTGGACGACGTCGTCGTGCAACACCCGCCCGCGAAGACCGTGGTCGGCGCGACTGCTCAAAAGCAACCCATCGCAATGTGGGATCTCCATCAGGCATCGGCCGAGGACCTGCAATTTGAAGTACCGTTTGACGTCAAGCTTGACCAAGACGTCGACTCCATTGATGCCTGGTGTACTTGGTTCGACACAGTCTTCTCGCCTGCTCCTCCTGTTGCCGCCGGCGCACCTGGAATGATCGCGCCTGAAGAGCAGGACAAGCTGTCCGCGCAAAAGGGTGCGGTCACATTCAGCACGAGCCCTATGACTAAGCGTACACACTGGCAGTGCGGTACATGTATCATCGATCGCAAAGGCAAGGGTGGCAACAAGCTCGCATCCGGCACCGGTTTGAGCGGTGTTGTCAAATTCTTGAAGGATGAGGAGGGCAGAGGACTTAACATCACGGCTCAGTGGGAGGCCAAGGAGGCGCAAGAACAAGGCAAGCAATCGTGGAAGATGAGGTGATCGGTCTCCGTCTAGCATTTTCGAGCGAGTTTCGTAGCTAAAAAGCAATTGCATATTGATGAAACAGACACTCGCGTTCAGCACGTCTTTGTACTCCACAACAAACGTCAATTCCGGTGCTCGCAATGAGCGTTCTCTGACTATGCGAGAAGTCAAGAGAGTGCGCGAAGGTCTGTATAGAAGGACAAAACGACTGCAAGGGAGGACTTTTGGGACATTTCACTGATTGGTTATGCTACTGAATGCTACTTCTTCTGGGTATTGTAAGCAAGGACAAAATCAACAAACGCCATGCTCGCTTGTACGACTACTCATACGTCCATTTTCGGCACCTGCTAAACGGCTTCTAGTGCATCGACGCCTCTGGCCTTTCACTGGAATTCACCATGCAGCAGCTGCCATACTCTCTCATACCTACCTCATACGTCAACAGGCTCACGCAACCTCAGCTCCTTCAAGACATCGCGATGGCCCCACGGATCGCAGACCGAGCACAGGAACACCATCTTCATCGCCTCGACGACTCCTTCCGCCTGATCATCAGCACGCAGCTTCGGGTAGACGCATGCGAAGTGCTGCCAGACTCCGCACTTCTCACAAGCGAACATGGCTTTGCCCGTGTCGACGTTCTCTGTCGCACCGCAGATGCAGCGCGTTGTTCCATCGTCCTTTTCACTCGCCGGGAAGTTGGCTGGGGAGAAGTAGTGCGGCATAAAGTCGGGATCGGAGTTCTTGGTGGTCTGGCGAGATGACCTGCGGCCCTTACCCTTCTTTCCACTTTGTGTAGCGTTGTGGCGGGCAAGAAGGCGGGTGTGAAGCTCATCTGCTGCTTCGATGGCTTCGCGTTTGGTTTTAGGCTTGAGCTTGCCTGAGATGATGCCGTCGAGGCGGCGCTGTGCTGGATTTGGGGCGGCTACTGGGCTGATATTTGGATCAATCGAGGGTTCGTCTGGGAGTAGGCTTGTGAGAGATGTGCCGTCGGCGATATTTACGCTTGTTGAGATGACTGGTAGCTCCACTGACTGGATCACATCAGAACCATCCTCCATCCGCTGCGATGCTGGCTCGAGGCTGTCTAGCTGGCCGGCACTTTTGTTGGCGCCGGGCACAAGTGTGGAGCCAACAGGATGAGATTTCGAGCCACCCTTCATCCTCTTTGTTGATGGCTCGAAGGTGTCTGACTGGCTAGCAGTGTTGTTGGTAGCAGGTGCGAGAAGGAAGGCATCTGGTTGAGACGCCGATTTCGAGGCCTCTCTGGTGGTTGCTGAAGGACGTGAAGTGATCTCAGCCTCCAGCGTGCTCCTCTCTGGAGAGTGCTGACGCTTGCGGCCTTTGATAGGTGAAGCCATACCGTAATGAGCCATGGAAGAAACATCAGGATGCGGCGTGAAAGTCTTTGACGGCGATTTGCCCAGTCTCTGTGTGGTCTCCACCAAAGGAGCTGTGATCTCCACACCGGAGTCATTGCTGATAGCGTCTGCGAGTGTAGGTTTGGTGGTAGACGGCGTAGTCGGCGTGGGTTTCGTCACCGGCTCGTTGGCATGTGTTGTATGGTCGAGGGAATCCAAGACAGGACTGTTGTCGTTGCGCTGCGGAATCTCATCAGGCTCAATACTGAATGTAACTCTCTTGGTCGCATGAGGTCCAGGTCTGCTGCTAATGTGCTCGTCCGTGGAAACGGCAGCAGTCCCATCGCACTTAGCCATGCTTAAGTGAGTCGAGGGCTTGTGTTGCTGGGAGACCATCTCCTGGTTAACCAGCTCAGCGGCAGACATGACAAGTGGGTAGTTTGGGATAGCAAGGTCAGATATGTCCGAGGCATCACACGGTTTCTCTAGCATAGAGATTTGAGGCACCATCTGGTCATCGCCAGAGATGTCCTGCAGAGGCGAGGTACCAGGCGTCGAGTGGGTGTAGCTACCACCAAGCGTAGGTACATCAGCCCCATCATTCATCGTCTCCAGGTCCTCATCTGGCACGCGACTCCCGTCGACAGGCGGGCAGGTCTTGAAGCTGTCAATGCTCTGAGTGTTTGCTGTGGTAGGGAGCGGCAACAGCACATTGAACTCCGATGCCAGCTCACGGTCGCGAACATCCTGCACGTCCAGCTGCTGGCGCTCGTCATCGAAGATAATATCTGCGTCGCGCCTACTAGCAGTCCAGGAAGAGTTATCACGCTGGGAGTATGCCGGAAGCTTGCCAATGAAAGTCGCGCGGCGGAATCTGTACTCGTCAAAAGTGTAGTAGTCCTTCAGTACGGACCCACCGCCCTCTTGGACAGCAGCAAAGTAGAGAGCTTGCGCTCGGTCGTATCCTTGAGTGTCCTTGTTTTGGGGTAAGTTGTTTGCCACGGCCGAGGATGCCATATTGGCCGTCACCTTGTAGCGTGTCGAGGTAACTGTGGTTGATTCAAGAATTGCGACGAGTCCTGGTGGGTTGTAAACAGATGCACGTGTTGTTGTGAGTCTAGTGCGGGTTTATTCTTCCATGTGAAAGTGCCGGGCGGTGACTCTGCAGCAACTGCACAATGATTGCACAATGAGGAGGGGATGCATTGCGCAATAATAGCATTCACTTCAAGCGGGTCTGCATGTGACACTTCACTCTCCTGAAAAGACAAAGCACGGTCTTTGCATCGAGCTCTATGGTCGAGGAGGTAGTGAATGAGTCTGTTGGTTAAGGTCGGCTACCTGCAGATCAATCTTCTGCATCCGTGTTCCAGGGCTCCACTATTACGGCTAGGCAACCAGTTGTCGCTTGTAAGACTTATCGTACAGAGAGCGACAGCTTCTTAGAAGGCTGAACCTAAGCTCTTTTCACCTGGAAATTCTAGCTGGTGCTACACCCGTAGCCCTGTAATTTGACGTTCAGTGTTGCGCGTTTGGCTGGCTACATCACTTTGACACAGACACGTACAAGATAGTTTAATGTCACAGTAACCAAAATGAGTTGCAGTCAGCCATAGTGTCACTTCATGTCTTGATGCCCACGACTTCACTCAGCTCTGCTCCACCACTAGCCATCGCCTTCTTCCAATTCTTCCTCTCAACCTCAAAGGTGTCAGTCACTCGAGCATAGCTGTTTCCCCCAAGCTGTCCAACAGGTCGCAACACATTGAGATCCAGCGATTTTCGCTCTGCATCTATAGCATCTTCCCGCGCCCAGAAGCGAGTCGCTTCCATAATTGCTAGCTTCCCCTTATTCCTCAAAGGCTTGCGTGATGTCTTGAACTCAACAACATCAATCAGCCGCCCTTCAATTGAGAAAATGGCCTCTTGCACGCGCGCCGGCTTGACGGTGCTGCTAGGCGCCTGGTGTAACCCGGAAATGGCCCATTCGGAAGTCCCGCGGGGCGCATCCAGAGAAGTGGCATTGACCGCTTCAATCATGTGCTCAGACACAATGTTGATGCTGCATTCACCTGTCTGCTCCAGATTGGTCAAAGTGTCCTTCGGCCTGTCTGGTCGGCCGGAAAATCCAATGACGAACACGGGTGGGTCGTGGTCGACACATTGGAAATAGCTGAAAGGTGCAAGGTTATCTTCGCCGGTAGCAGAGATCGTACTGACGAAGCCAATGGGCCGAGGGACGATGCCAGAGACAAGAAGAGAATAGTTGTGGAACATGGGTCTCCCTTCTGCGAAGGGGTCGATCTCCACGTGGTGCTTGGTCAAGGATTCGCCACCATCGTTCGCGCCAGAACCGTATGTCCAATCTGGGTCTGGACTATCGCTCACGCTTATGGGCGAAGCAGGTTTCCATTGTGACCAAGATCTAGCAGCGAGCTCTTTGGAATCGCGGGCATGTCGCAGCAGCAGCGGTCCTGAGTGGAATGGTCGGTGGCCTATATTACAGAGATGATTATATCTCTGTGCTGCAAATGCAAGACTCCTAGATTCTCGTTATTAACCCATCGACCTTCTGCTTGACATACGCTGGCGACGATGGTTTCTGGCAAACACAGCTTGGGAGCACTGACCTGAACCGATGCATCATGATAGGCATCGCATCAAGCTTTGGACGAACAATGTTAAAGCAGCATTACCACTAAGCTCCAGCGAGATTGCACGCATGCTTTAAAAACCTCTACCACGCGACTGCAAGGGGTCAGGACCTTATCGGACGTGTCGTAGGGCGCAGCAATTGCTATCCGCTGAAGACGCAACGGCTTTGAAGCACAAGCACTTCATCTCGACCCTAACCCTGGGTAACATCCTCCTGGTCGTGCTTGCACTTTACATGTACATGTATATGTACTACATGTACCTAGGTATGTATGGGAGTGAGTGGTCTGGATAATGACCCAATGGTGGAATCATGCTCACGACCTCTATCAGCTTTCCTAGATAAAGCTGTGTACTCAGCCCACCACTGCCAGGTACCGCAGACACCAAGGAGCTTCAGCTGAAGGTGGAGGATTTCCTCTGCTACTTGCACTGCCTGCCTACCAAGCACCAGATTCCGGCAGCGCTCATCCTGTGCGTCTCACGATGCTTGGAGCTCGTAGAAGAATGTATGGCAGCTGAAGTTGCAATCTATTGTTGGCATCGTCAGCCCTACACTTGAGCAATCGCGAGTCAAGCATGTATAAAAGTATAATGATAAAGCATGCCCATGTAAGCATATCAGATCACTGCTTTTCAAACCAAAACATAGCAGACACCATGTTCCTCCGTTATTTCGCAACAGCTTTGATTGTCGCCGGCAGCGCCTTTGCTGCTGATGGTATATCCACCTTTTCTCTTCGACAGGTCACCAATCCAATCTGACAAGCCACCCATAGACACGACATCTTCCTCCGTAGAAGCACCCTCAGAAGTCACCTTCACAGATTTCATAGAGACAGCATCTCCCTCCGCCTCGCGAGTCATCCTGACCGACTTCATCGGCCTCGACGGCGCCACCGCCATCCCAGGCACCAGCCCAGGGATCGCCATCATCGGCTCCGCGACCTACACCGCCGGCGAACCTGCCATAACGACCGGCTCAAACACCATCAACTCCATCCTCACCAACGGCGTAGTCTACAATGGCAAGACACACACCTACACGACCACTGACACGCGGACAGTCGACGACTCCTTCGGCGTCGGCTTTACGAACGAAGGCAATGGCACCATCGTCTATCGCGGCCAGACGTTCTCAGCTGGCGGTTCGGCGCTCGTAAGCAACGGGCACACACTCAGTGTTCTTACGAACGGCGAGGTGTTGGACGGCGTGACGCTTACAGACTCTTATACGACGTCTGTGCAGACTGTGACTTTTGAGTCCGAGATCTTGACTGCGAGTGAGATTTCCTCTGGTGTCTTTGCCGTGTACACGGCGACATTGACTGCTGGTGGGTCGGCGCAGACGGTGCTGGGGCAAGAGGTGACGGCTGCTTCGTCGGGGTTGGTGGTTGCGTCGTCGTCTACTAGTACTGCTAGAACGACTGTTTCTTCGACAAGTGGGGCGTCGAGGCTGGCGACGGCTTGCTGGGCGGGTCTGGTGGTGTGTGGACTGCTTTTCTCTATGCTTTGAGCCCGGTCGGTCTTGTTTGTGGCGCTTTGCTGAGGCTTTGCGGGGACTAGATTTGCGGTTAGAGCGTGCATGTTTGTTTTTCTACAATGCCTGTGTGAGACCGGTCTACGGCAAAGAGATCTGATGAAAATATTGTTTGATGTGTGGTTCTGCTTTTACTACGGCACCGCGTAGAATATCGCAGGCTTACCAGAATCTCGTTCTGGTACCAATTTTGAAAAATGATCAGAACTGCAATATTCCTCCTTTTGTGAAATAGTCGTTACATTCATGTCAACTGACGGGTATCCTTACACAAAAGTACCTAGAGATCATCGGCATCCACCATCTGGACAACAATGCCTGTCGCAGCACCGCCGCCGTTGCAAATAGCCGCGCAGCCATACTCGCCCTTCTTGAGCTGGTGCAGGAGTGTGACGATGATTCTAGAGCCGGAGCTGCCGAGAGCGTGGCCGAGAGCGATGGCACCACCTCGGGGGTTCACTTTCGAGGCATCGAGGTTGAGGATCTGAGAAATGATGTCAGTACAGCTCATTAATTTGTTGATTCAAATCGGGTCCAGATCTACCTTCTCGTTCGCCTTGATGACCGCAGCGAAAGCTTCGTTGAACTCCCAGACCTTCACATCCTCCTGCTTGATGCCAGCTCTGGCGAGTGCGAGAGGGACGACCTTTGCGGGTGCAACAGGGAAGTCAATGGGGTCAAGCGCTGCGTCTGCATAGCCGCAGATACGAGCAAGGACCTTCTTGCCTTTGCCGTACTGCTTAGCGATTTCCTTGCTGCCCAGTACCAACGCGCTCGCGCCATCGTTGAAAGAGCTGCTGTTCGCCGCAGTCACAGTGCCCGAGCCAGAACGATCGAATGCCGGCTTGAGGGTAGGGACCTTCTCCAACTTGAGACGGTTGTAGCCTTCGTCTTCAGAGACAACGGTGTTCCCCTTCTTGCCCTTGACGGTGACCGGCACGATCTCCTCGTCGAAGAGCTTCTGCTTCCAGGCCTCCTGCGTCCTCTTATATGACTCGATCGCAAACGCGTCCTGCTCTTCTCGAGTAACCTCGTACTTCTTGGCAGTTGATTCCGCGCAGTTGCCCATGTGAATCTGGTTGTACACGTCCCACAAGCCGTCCTTGACCAGACCATCGTCCAGCTTCATCTCGCCAAAAGGAGGCTGCTGAGCCGCTCGTGCCAAGTAGTAAGGCACGCGGCTCATGTTCTCCATACCACCGGCAATCAAAGCTTCCTCTTGTCCGAGCTCGATCTGCTGCGCAGCAATGCTGACAGCTTTCATTCCACTTGCACAGACCTTGTTGACAGTCGTAGCTTCCACCGAAGTGGGCAGGCCAGCGAACATACTCGCCTGACGCGCCGGAGCCTGACCTATGCCGCCCTGCAGCACATTGCCCATGTAGACGTGGGTGAACTTGTCTGCAGGCACAGAGGATCGAGCAATGGCCTCTTTGATCGCAGTAGCACCTAGCTGTGGTGCAGAGACGGAAGCAAGAGAGCCATTGAAGACACCACAAGGCGTACGGACAGCTGCAAGAATGTATGCATCCTGGATTTCTTTCTTGAGAGCTCGGGAAGACGAGAGCTGGCGGCGGAGAGCAGAGAGGCGCTGTGTAGGGACTGAAGGACGGGCGGCATTGATAGCGCTAGTACGCAGAGCTTGGGAAGCCATTGCTGGTATGAGATGTGTATGGAATGGCTCGAGGCAGACGAGCTTTTGGAACGATTACATGGTCGATGTGAGATGTCCATAGCCATACACCTTGAGCCGATCGGCTACTGGCGGACGTGAGGCGGACGAAGGGTTCCGGTGGGCAGCCGAACCGAGGCAACTGCGTTCATGTGAATTGGAGAGCTGGGGAAACGGAAACCGCAACGCTCCATCAACCTCAACCTCCAGAACAGCATTGCCAGAGGCAGATTTCACGTGGCGGGTCGGCATTGCGGCCTGAAGGGTATCCCTTGCATAGCGTTTATGCAATGCCTTGTCGTTCCGGATGCGGACTCGGTAGACCAATCCATGGACTCAACCCTGCGATTATCATAGGTTTCAAGAAAGAATTCACGATGGCTCATGATGGCTCCAACGCAATGACATGCCTATGAAAAATAGTAGGTATACATGAAACTGTATATAGTGTGGGAGTGTCTACTCCAATGCCCTAAGGCCAAGAGCAAACTAGTCAATCGCAGCAATGGCGGCAACAGAAAGCGTCGTTTACGCTCTCCTGGCAATTGCCATTCCGATTGCTCTGTTCTTCTACAACAAGCGACCGAAATCCTCCTTTCCCATTGTGAACGCTTACCCGAACGACTACGACAACAAGAAGGCCTACGCCAGCTATGCATCTAATGCCAAACAGCTCATCGCCAATGGTCTGGCAGAGCACCAAGGACCCATAACCATCCTAGCACCCGGAGGTCCCAAGGTCATCCTTCCCGCCTCGCTTACCGAATGGGCCAAAGCCAACAAGGATCTCGACCACCAGGAACTCGTCAAGGATGATTTCTTCTCCGACTATCCAGGTTTCGAAGCCCAGACGGCCATTCACCACCCTGATCGTGTCGTGATCAATGTCATCAAAGCAAAGCTCTCCAAGAACGAAGCCTCCTTCCCTGCTATCAATTCCAACCTCAGCGATGCCCTGCTCCAGTATTGGGGAGGGGAGGAATCGTGGCACGCGATCGATTGGCAACAAGACACCACTTGCATAATCTCGCGTGCCACTGCTGCCGTTTTCGTAGGCCCCGATCTCGCGAAGAACCCCGAATGGCAAAAAGTCACGATCAAGTATGTGACCGACTACTTCACCGCCGTGACCCAGCTTCAATACTGGCCAGCCGTCGTTCGACCGATCGCTCACTGGTTCAATCCGTTCTCCCGCGCCTGCAAGGAAGGTATCACCCGGGCCCGTGAGCTACTGCAAGACGAGATGACCAGGCGAAACGCAGCCAAAGCCTCAGGTGCTGCATACAACGACACCATCGAATGGACCACCGCTGCCGCGGGCGACCACAAATTTGACCAAGCAGCCGTGCAACTGGGTCTCGCCGTCGCCGCTCTCTTCACCACTTCCGAAGCTCTGCGACAGACGATTCTAGAACTGTGCAAGAACCCCGAAACCATGTCTGAACTGCGCGAAGAAATCCAGCAAGTGATTGCTGAACATGGATGGACGATGAGCGCCTTGTTCAAAATGAAGCTGCTGGACAGCGTGCTGAAAGAGAGTCAAAGGACTCTTCCACCCCTCGGTAAGTCAGAATTCCACATCCTGCCCTAACCGAAACGCAAACTAATATGTCTCCCAGTCGGCATCGAGCGCAAAGCCCTCCGCGACCTCACCCTCCCAGACGGCACTCCAATCCCAGCCGGTACCCACCTCGCCGTCGATGCCTCTCTCATGTGGAACCCGGATTGCCACGCCTCCCCGGAAAGCTTCAACGCGCGCCGCTATATCGACAAAGGAGCATTCACAGCTTCGAGTAAAGAGCACAATGTCTTCGGAATGGGCAGGCACATGTGTCCCGGACGTTTCTTCGCCGACACGGAGCTGAAACTCTGCCTTGCGCACATGCTGCTGGAGTATGACTTTAGGCTGCAAGCAGGATATGTATCGCAGTCAGGGTATTATGGGACTTTTCCTATGGTTGATCCGGGCGCGAAGGTGGAGGTTAGGAGGGTGTATAGATAGATGATGGGGATCGGTGGACGCATTGTGTACAGATAGGACATTGAGATATGGACGGCTGTCCGTTCGTGTATAACAAGATTCACACTTGATTAGAACCGGTACATTGTCTGGGATGTGTACGCGACAACGACGGTGATTGATGTGGGTGAGGTCCCCGGAGTTCTTTCCACATAGCCTGCAAGCTTGGAGATGCGAATTGAGTTCGCCTGCTAAGCAAGCCTGAAGAGAACGACCTATGCAAGTATGAACCGGACAGGACATCAACACACACACAAACCGAGAGATGGGGAGAACGAAGTTGCAAGTAGAAAAAAGAGTATCCATTAATATTCTCGTTACCCATAATCTCATGCTCATGCTCGAACTAGGAGTAGTACAGATCTTTCAATGGTTCGGTATGCCGTGTTCGCTTGCTGTGAAAAAGACAATGGTTCAGAACAAGGACGTAGGCAGTCAATCGTGAAAAGAGAGAGAAAAATTTCCCTCGTGCCCGCATCGATAATACAGGCTGCGCAGCACAAAAGCTCAATCCCAGAAAATGTCTCCAATGAGAGGCTCCTCCGTCTCGGATTGTACAGGTTCGCCGGACGAAGATTGGGCAGGATCAGGAAGATTGTTCAGTCTCTTCCACCTCTTGCTGCCGACCTTCAACTTTTTGATATCGAATGTTCGATGCTTGATTTTGCTTGGCAGTACGCTGCTCCTCTAGATAGCATGCAGAGGCTGCTTCTTCTCCTCGATACCGTGCTCCTCGACAGCGGAAGGGACAGCAGGAACCTCGTGAGGAGGGTTGACGACGTGAGGCTCGGTGCTGGGGGCGGCGGGGAAGTCGGTGGTGCCAACAACGGGAGTGGGCTGGACGGAAGAGTTGATGTTCTCGATGGGAGCCGCAGGGAACTCGGGGCCGCTGTGGGAAGTGGCAGGCTCGCTGACCTTCTCGGTGGTGCCAACAATAGGGGTGGGCTGGACGGAAGAGTTGATGTTCTCGATGGGAGCGGCGGGGAACTCGGGGCCGCTGTGGGAAGTGGCAGGCTCGCTGGACTTCTCAACGGGAGCGGTAGAAGTAGTGGTCTCGGTAGTGGGAGCAGAAGTGTAGCTCTTCTCAACGGGAGCGCCGGGAGCCTTGTCGGCAGTCTCCTTGCTGATGTAGCCCTTGTCGACGGCGGTCTTCTTGGCACCACCAATGTATTCCTGAGCCAGGGACACGTACTGAGAGGTAGCGGAGCTGGTAGCCTCCATAGCCTTGTTGGTGTTCCTGGCAGCGACCTCGCGGAGCTGCTCGGTCTGCTTGTTGGCAATCTGAGTGGCATTGTTGAGGTGGGTGTCAATCAACTCCTTGTTGGTGATGTAGATCAGAGGAGCGAGGTAGACAACGGAGGTGGCGATGAGGAGCAGACCCCACTTAGGAGTCACCTTGACAAGGAAGTAGGAGATGAGGGAGGCAAAGAAAGCCTACAGATTGTCAGCAAATGTAAGAGAAGCTTGCGGTAAGTGTCAGACTTACAGCAATGGTAGCCCAAACGTTCTCGGCGAAAAGAATGCGCTGGAACTCAATGACGAAGAAGTTGATGAGCTCCTCAAGGTCACCAGTAATGCTCTCAAGAGTCTCGCGAGGAATTGTGTAGTATTTCCTAGGGCGCATCTTGGTGGACAGACCCTCGCCGAGAACAAAGTGACCAACAAGCTCAGCGGCAGCGGTGACTCCGAGCACGGTGAAGATGGCCTTCAGGACATAGCGCTCGATGGGGACGAAGCGGAAGAGAAGGATGCTGGTGACAATGGTGGCGAAGGAAATGGCGGTAGCACGAGGGTTCTCCCAGCTCAACAGCGAGTAGAAGAGAGAGTGGTAGTGGGTGAGGTTCTGGTCAGTGGCAGTCTTGGTGTTGGGCGTCTGACGGGAAGCAGCCAAGTTGGAGAACTCGTTCTTGGTGGTGGCGGCCTCAGCGCGGGCCTTGTCGGCGACAGGGCCGTTGGCAAGGTTTTGCACGGTCTGGGAGTTCTGGATGGAGTTCATGGTGTTGGTGGCGGCTGTTCGGGTTGTTAGGATAAGGTGGGTGGAAATATGGTAGGTGCTGGATTCAATCCAAGCTGAGGAAGTACTGTTTGCGTGGTGTCAGCTTGGTGTGCGCGGAGGTGTTTGCGGGTGGTCTGCCAGCAGAAAACGCAAAGGTAGATGAGAGTCTTATAAGTGAGCCGTGGAAGCCAGTCACTACTGCTTGTGACAGCTTTCGCGTCCACGTGTTTACGTGGCAGTGACTGCCCATGTCCCAGGCACCCTCTTTCCGTCCGATGTACGTATCCGGCTGGCAGCTTCCATGGCGTGCCTGCTTGCTTGCAGCTTGCTTGCACCTACCTTACTGTTGCTCACGTTCTGCGCAAACCCGTTGGTGGTCTGCTCGCCCTTGAGATCGGGGTACTGCGCCGAGCTGGCGTCGGTGCTGGACATGGCTATGATGTGGTCGCGTGCTCACGTTAGGGGTCGTAATGGAGCTCGAGGAGCTGATAGAGGTGGCTATTAGGCTCTGCGGATAGAGCGGACAATAGCAAAGAGGCGTATGTAGTGGTATAGGAGGAAAATGCGGAGGGAGATGCAGGTGTCGCGTGCTGTGAACAGGACAGGAGCGGTAATAGTAGGTGGTTTCGAATTGAGCAAAATCAGGTTGTTTGGGCACATGTGTGGGTCTTCGAAGCAGGACGGCAGCATGACGCACAATGGACCAAGCTCCATGTGTGGGCGCCACTGGCACTCAACAATCGCTAATCGCTACACCATCACCATTGCTCGTCATCACCTCCGCCGGCAGCCGTGTGATGCAGCATGGCACGTACGCGGCTATGAGTGGCAATGTATTCACAAGCCTTCATTTATCTTCATGGGTATACACTTTCACGAACAGTGTAGCTTTCTTCAAGCCACACACACCCTGAAGCCCAGGCCTCACCATGAATTTGGCATGTGAAAGAGGAAACGTGCCGGCTCCACTCCACAACCGAAAACAGCAATTTGTTTTGCTTTTCGGTAACGTCCTGAGCTTCTACGCGCTTCGATAAGAACCCCATGTAATCGCCAACTATACCCGCATTGGGTTATACATGTTGTTCCATACCACTACTGAAGATATAGATTTATGCAGTCTGAAGGACATTTGAGCTGGTCTTTTTAGTAACCAGAGCCTAGGCCAACAAAACTCCAGAGCCAATGCGTGGTGATCGATTCATGTCCTCCGCTTGCCTGTCCACGTCACTGTGAGCCCAAGTTTAAACCGGAGGAAGTTTCGAATCACGTCACCGGTGTCATTTGGTGTTTGGCTCGCTTCAGGTCTGCCGGAGCCTGCCAAAGCATGCACTGGTGTCCATTAATCAAGGCCGAACAAGAAGTGAGTCGTCTTTTTGAGTGTGAAGATCGATATAGGAGTGTGCTGCAGCAAGATAGGCTACCAGAGGGAAACCAATAACGAGCGCGAACGAGTGGGCCAGATCCACGCAGGGATGCAAGGCACACTTCGAAGCTAGCCATACGTTCCATGCAACATTTATTAAAGTTACAAACCATCATACATCTCGCTCTGGGCGCTGTTTCAAGCTGCCAATGGCTTCCTCCTGCACACAAGTGCGGCACCTACTTGGTCACACATAGTCACTCGCAGCAAATGTTCTCCCAATCATGATAATGCAAGTATTCATTGAATCTGGAAGTCGTTGCTTCTGGCACGCACAGTTATAAACCCCTGTCATCTTGACAGACCATAGTGTCATGACTGGTCATATCAATCGAGTCCGAAAAGTAGGTCTCTACTCCAAATAGTCGCCGCCAGTCTCCTTGTGAATAACATCAAACAGCGGCTTCGCACTGAACCAACCAGCTCCTTTGGAGCCAACGGTGCGGTAAGTGTAAGCAGCTTCATCCGCACCAATGGCAACCGGCTTTTCGCCACGAGATCCAGCTGCCGCTTCGGCCATGAGCTGGCTTTGGCAGCACTTCTCCATTGAGACGAACCAGAAGACAGCCTGGGACTAAATGTCAGCCATGCGAATATCAAAGCATTTAAAACAGGAACTCACCTCCTCGATAGTCTTCCCAACTGTCAGCAGACCATGGTTCTGCAGCAACGCAGCCTTCGCGCCCCCAAGGCAAGCAGCAATATCTTTGCCTTCTTTCTCCGCTAGCACGACGCCGTTGAAGCTCTCGTACAAGACGTGATCGTTGTGGAACGCGCACGAGTCTTGAGTAAGCGTGTCCAGCTTCCTTCCAAGGCTGCAGAAAGTCCTGCCGTAGATACTGTGGCTGTGCGCCGCGCACAGAACATCCGGCCTTGCCTCATGGATGGCAGAGTGGATCATGTAGGCGGCGGTGTTGAGCAGACGGTTCTCGCCACCGTCAATGACATTGCCGGAGTGGTCCACGAGGATGAGATCTGACTTGTTGATGAGGCTGAAGGCGCGACCGAAGGGATTCACCCAGAAGCAGTCTGGCTGGACGGGGTCACGGAGGGTGATATGACCTGCAACACCTTCATCGAAGCCGTATTTACCAAAGATTCTGAAGGCGGCGGCGAGGCGACCTTTGAGGTATTCGCGCTCTTCATACTTGTCGGTGAATTTTGGTGGTCTGTGGAAATTATGGTTAGCCGGTGGACTGATGCAGTTGAAGAAATCTAAGATCGGGTGTTGTGGCGAATAGAGCACAGCACCTACTCTACATTTGGCCAGAGTTTATTGGGCACAAGAGAAGGCATTTCGGGGAAAACGTGTTACTGTACTGATGGAGAGACAATATGAGACTTACCCAGGGAACGCAGTCATCTTACCCTGGGCGATGTTCTTCTTAACACCAGGCTCGAGTGGTGCATCGCCAGGGTTGACTGGTACTTCTTTGCCGTCAGCGGCGACACCAGTGACATTCTCTGCGTGGGGCGCCATTGTGGATGTGATGAGATTATATGCGTGTAACGCTGACTGTGTCTGGTCACAAGAGAGTCGTGTACACAAGAGTCAGTAGTAGTGATAAGGTGTTTCGAATGTTAGGTAGTCAAATCGACGAATGGCAGGCCTATCGATTGCGATGATTGATATACCAGCCCACGCCACTCTGCCCCGCATCGAGCACTCCACGTCTCGCCTCGGCCTGGGGGAAAAGTACGGCCGCAACGGTCAGTCGGCCAAGCGTCGTCCAGTCGGCATGTTGTCCGTCGAGATGTACGTACATTGCGGTGGACGTCTACCTCCTACATCGTACAAATTCTCGTTCATGCGAGATTGCTGCATAAGAGCAAGAGTGACTTTTGAGAGATCGGGGTTCAATTGTGCAACGCCGACAGTTAGTAGGTTGCGGGAGACGCCTGGCGTCCAAAGCTCAAGCGTTTTCTGGAATAACTCAACTCCGACTGCACGGGTGTACCTACTCCGTTCAATACACCACTTTCACTCCGGTTTTGCAGGTCTGATGTCTAAGTAGAAAGACTTGCGGAGTGGTGCGGAGTTGAATGTTATATACGCCGCGACCAAGACATTTCGAGATCCACTCGGTATGGATATACACGTGGATGGCATGCGTTCCTTCCACACGAATGCCTCGACTAGTGAAGTCGGCTCCGATGACGGACCTATGCTGACCACGCGCTGCCACATGATATAGGACGTCTGGGGCTGAAATGACTAGACATATAGTACTTCTATGGTAGTGCACGCATCGTATGCATGCGAGAAGGATCGCTCAGTCGGCCAAAGCGAAACTCAAAGCGCTTTTCGGCGAAGATGCGTGGAATGTTCCGATCCTTCGGCCGCTGGCCGCAATATGATGCTTTGCAGTACCAGGCTTCTGCACCTGTATACGGCCTTGGATGAGCCAAAGGGCTACGTCTAAACCAAAAGAGCATGCTCCCCACAGCGCACTGTTACTGCTCGCGCTGGGCGTCGCCAAAAGGTACAAATTGCTGCCGTGATATCCGACAGTCATCCCAATGGTTTGCAGCCAAGACAGCTGAAGCACGCGGAACCGCCTTTTGAATGCGCTTCCCCGCCAAAGACGTGTGCGCGGAAGCCGATTTCGGGCCCGTGCCCTGTCTGCAGAACGAGTACGCCCTTCGCAGTACAAGCTTCCAGGCTCGACCGTACCGGGTACAGCCAGCTGTAGGATGACTCTGCTCGTCCACCGCATTGTAGTCAGCACGAGTGAGCACGATTCTGCCTGCGCTCGTCACACGCCTTATGGTCTGAGTCCGCGCCCTTTCTTTTCCTATTTCGCGCCTTTCTACATCATTGCACTACCGTGTTTGGCCGTGCAGGCTTGCGCAGAGAATCCTGTCACGCACGCCTGGCATTGTTTTGCCTGCAATAGGCAATGCCTGTCATCGCCGAAGAGCCCGAGTTGGGCTTCGACATGAATGAACTAATCGAGGTCCCGAGCATGTCACTGGACAATGCCGCCGATACCCTGGCGAGCGCCAGCGCCCCTGCAGCTGCCGGCGCCCTTGACCAGCAGCCATTCGTCTGCCCTGCGCACCCTGAAGTCGACAAGTAGGTCTCAAAATGCTCTCAATGCTACTGACTTGACGTTGACGCCAACTCACAGCTGCACCTGCAATAGCGCGTTGTACTGGGACTATGAGGCTAGTACAAAGCCGAATGCCAGCAACGATGAGCCTGACTATAGCAGGTTCGAAAACTTCATACCAAGGTCAGCATTGAGATTAAGCACCGCTGTATGATGCTACTAACAATTGCAAAGATTTGTCCGTCCGGAGAAGCCATGCGACTACTGCCGGTCAAAACACCTCAACTGCTACCTGAGAAGTGGTGACATCGGCTGCACACCGTGCAAGAGTCTTTTCCGTGAATGCAGTCTTTCAGATTCAAAGACCCTGGAGGCTGGAAACTACACAAACGACAACAACGGTACCTTCTTCGACACACTACACTCCGTGGACGAACTGTCTTGCAGAGAATGGGGTACTCTTACTGGAATCAAAACTCTTCACAGCCGAAACAGCGGCACTCTCACACCCAGAGGAGGCGATGATGCACCTGGCAGCACGAAGAGGAACGGCATTCGCTTCCCACGACATGCAGTGAAAATTCTTCGTGAATGGCTGGACGTCCACCAGCAACACCCTTACCCCACAGAGGAGGAGAAGGCAGAGCTCGAGAAACAGACCGAGCTCAAGCCAATACAGATTGCCAACTGGCTTGCAAACGCGAGGAGGAGAGCAAAGACGGCCAGAGGTGCAAGGCCCAAACTATGTGAATCACCTAGCCTTCGCCCTACCACCCCCGCCATCGACATTCCCGAACCAGAAAAGCCATGGGAGGAGCTCAACCCCATGGAACGATGGAAGCACTCTCCACCTGAGAACGAACCTGCCCGTTTCACAGATATTTTCAAGGCTGTTGAGCGCTCCGACCTCCCCGAAGAAGCTACGTCGCCTTCGAGCTACAATACTCGCCGTCACAGAAACTCTAGTAATGGGTCAGGATGGTCGCAGAAAAGGCCGCAGTCGACCACGTCGTTTGATACGAGCCAGCCTAGCTCTTTGTCTCACTCCCAGTCTGCTTTCTCATCTGGTGCCAACTCTCACGGCTCATCTCGTGGATCGTATGGCTCTTTCAGCTCGAGCTTAGCGGGTAAGAAAGATCGTCGTCGACGCAGGAGGAACGTGACTGCTCCTGTACGCCCTTCGGTCGACGATAAGAGGCGTATTTTCCAGTGTACCTTCTGCACAGACACTTTCAAATCCAAATATGACTGGACTCGGCACGAAAAGTCGCTCCATCTATCTCTCGAAAAATGGATCTGCGCACCAATAGGACTTTTGCTGGTGGACAAGGAAAACGGCACCAAGACCTGTGTTTACTGCAATGAGCAGAACGTTTCTGCAGAACACGGAGAAATTCACAACCACAGCGCTTGCGAAGAGAAGGGATTCGACGCTCGGACATTCTACCGCAAGGATCATCTACGCCAGCACCTTCGACTGATGCACGGGTGCGAGATGCAGCTTTCCATGGACGCCTGGAAATCTGTGGCCACTAACATCAATTCACGATGTGGTTTCTGCGCGCAAAGGTTCACTGTGTGGCAAGATCGGGTAGACCACTTGACCGCGCATTTCAAGGCTGGGGTCAAGATGTCGCAGTGGAAAGGCTGTCGAGGTCTGGATCCCGCAGTGGCAGCACAGGTCACCAATGCCATGCCTCCATATCTCATTGGTATTGAAGCCGTGAGCCCTAACCCATTCAGCGCTACAAACAGAAATCACTCGCACAACCACGCAATAGAAGTCAATGCAAGAATTGAGAATCAAGAGGGGCCACAGCAAGATCTTCCCGTAGATATGCATGGCTGCAACCAGCAGGATTCTGGAACCAAGGCTACGTGTTGGGAGATTCTCACTGTCAGGCTGGGAAGATATGCCAATGACATGGCCAAACAGGGCATTGTGCTCACTGATGAGATGTTACAGACTCATGCACGTAAAGTGCTCTATGGCTCTGACGATAGCTGGAACCAAACCGCTGCCGACAACCCCGAATGGCTGGACTTGTTCAAAAAGGCGCATGGTCTCGACTTCATTCCATCTGCGGTAGGCGGCCAAGGCTTCCAAATTCCGGAAGACTTGGAAACATATGGAGACCTGGGTTTGCGGATTCCATTCGATGTCCAATTGGCTGCATTCAACCAAGCTCAGGCCAAGAACCAGGGAGTCGTGCAAATCAACCCAGGCCCGGACAGACACGCTATCGAGCAGAAACGGCAGGAGGTTCGCAGTGTATACCATCAGTTGTCAAAAGAGGGAGTCTTGCATAGTGCTGACTACCGATGTCAGCACGTGGAGTGCAGCGGGAACGTAGTCGATATGCGCCCATTCGAGAATGCCCCTGGAAACAGCCCCAAGCCAAGAAGGTGGTGCACATACGAGGTCCCAATCTCGGCTCTCAAGAACTCTCAAGGATTCTCGGGTGCAACCGACTCCACCTCACGAGGCTACGGCCTGGAGACTCTGAATCGCATTGAGCAACGGCTGAACCGTGACAACGATGGCTACGCGTCATGCGAATGGATCGAGCATGATGCGCGGGTTGCAGCCGCAAGCTCGCGCTGGAATATGCTCGAGAAGCTGCAGAAGGGTGAGGTCGAGAAATGTCCGTTCACCGAAGAGAACGAGCGCCTGGGCGAGCTGCGGGATAGGCAAGAGGCAAGCGCACGATCAAATGCCATCGCTCGAGGTCTTGACAGGCTTGTTGCGATGGAATGCAGTGGACAACAATCGACGACCACTTCAGATGCTGTGGCTCGTGGACTCGACACACTGGTGGCTATGGAAGCGGCAGAACTAGACGACAACTGGGGACCAAATGGCGTTCCTCTCCGCAGCGCGCAGACCACTACACAGACCAGCAATCAGCCTAGCGCAGATAACAGCACCAGCACAAGCCCTTATCTCAGAAGGCACCGCTACGAGCTTCCACCTGATCGCGCAATCAGATTCGCGACTGTGACTCCAGCTTGGAAAGAAAGCGGCCTGATGCCACCGGTAACATACACTGCATCTACACCAGACCTCTCCTTGCCGAGCATTGCAAACGCCGACTCGACTTCTACCGGCGCGATGATGGAGTTCCTGGGACCGAACATAGGCGCGGGACTTGACTTCGCTGGTGACATGGCCACGCAGGAGATTCCCCTGCAAGGCTCGGCTTCCGGTGGAGCACAGCAGACAGCTGAGTATAACATGCTCAATGGTGATTTCACAGCTAATGATCCTCTGCACGACTGGTATCAAGGCAACGATCACTGGGTGGACGAGAGCGTACTGCTGAAAGATCTTGATGACTTGATCGCCTCTTATCCCGGTGCCACCGGATTCGAGGGCCCTGCTGCCTTCGACAACTTAGGTGCAGATGCCAATGAGCCTGCTGCATTCGATTTCAATGCTAGTAGTATGCTACATCCGCAGCAGACACAGCCCGGACAGACCTTCGCACCAGCACCATCAGCGGCTCCAACAACGTCTGGCCAAGACTACACTGGAGATGTTGCGATGGACGACGTCAACTTTGACGACATGATGTTCGATTTCGATTCTTTGGCTGAAGATCAAAAATTACACAATTAATACACTGGTGCGGGCTGACTTTGGGGTTTGATGGTGCCATGCGAAGACAAACAACTAGAATGGACATCTCTGGGGAACTGTTCTGCTATGCATAATACATCGTTTCAGCGTGTGGGTTTTTTTTGCTGGTCGGATAATGATTACATGACTATGCTTGTGCTTTTAATATAGATCGATGCTGTACTTCAGATATCCATTGAGAATTCTTGATACCCAAAGATCGATTACGCTTTTCTGTTGTTTTTTTGTTTCCCGATCGTCGTGTTGACATCCAATGGAATCTGGCCGATTTTCAGCCTTGCAGTCGTGAAACGTGGAGACGATCGCCACGGCTTGCTGCGCCACCTGTGATCACAGTGCAACTTTGGACCGCATGTTTCCTCTTCGCGGACCAATACAAACACCTGTCTCTACTTCTTTTACGTCTGGAGCGTGAGCGGCATTGATAGACCTCCACTGGATCACGGATACAATTTCTCCTACAACACTGCACATCACATAGTACCTCTCGCGGGCCAATCGCTGCCCGCCATTTAGTCAGCCATCATGGCTCGCTCGGAAGATGTAGGCGATGGAGGTATGTTTCATTCTCTCGAAAGAAACACGCTGTAGCACATGAACGTTCACACGTTCTGTTCCGTGTCCTTCCAATGCACCATACTTTGTAGGAGCAAAACGCTAACAACAGCCCATAGCGAGCGTGACCCATTCCAGCGGCCGCACAGACGGCGCTCCAGACCTCCGCATCATCCACTACAACGACGTGTATCATGTTGAGCCTGGCTCTCGCGAACCCGTGGGTGGTGTTGCGAGGTTCCAGACTTTGTGCAATGATTATGCGAAGGGTGAGCGGTTCGCGGGTCAGCCGGACGTTTTGACGCTGTTCAGTGGCGATGCGTTCAATCCGAGTTTGGAGAGCAGTGTGACTAAAGGTATGATCTTTTTGATTTCCATTGCAAGAGACTTGATACTACTCCGGAGCGAGCACATGGTGAATTATCGCTGGATTGAGACGGTACTGACCACTATCATCACCAGGCAGTCATATGGTTCCATTCTTGAACGCCACAGGCATTGATGCGGCGTGCTTAGGCAACCACGATCTTGACTTTGGCATGGAGCAATTTGAATACCTGTCGAAGAAATGCACCTTCCCGTGGCTCGTGGCAAACGTACTGGATCCAGCGTTGGGCGAAGGTGTCCCCCTCGGCAATTGCAAGCGTACCGTTATGCTCACCACCTCTAATGGCATTAAAGTCGGAATCATCGGACTTGTCGAAAGAGAGTGGCTGGCTACTTTGAACTCGCTGCCACCAAACATCAAGTACCTCAGCGCATCGGCTACTGCTGCAGAGTTGGCGCCGCAGCTTCGTGAGCAAGGTGCTGAGATTGTGATTGCTATATCGCACCAGCGCCAGCCTAATGATGAGAAGCTTGCCCATAATGTGCCCGAAGGCACTCTGGACCTTATCTTGGGAGGTCATGATCATACATACAACCACTGTGTCATCAACGGCATCCATCTCCTTCGCAGTGGCACCGACTTCAAGCAACTCAGCTATCTCGAAGGCCGCCGAAAGACTTCCGGCAAAGGCTGGGACTTCGACATAACTCGCCGAGACATTGTCGGCACGATTGCAGAGGATCAACCGACCGTGGAGATGGTCACCAAAGTCACTTCGGCTCTGAAAGCAAAAATGGAAAAGCCCATCGGATGGATCGCCGCTCCGCTAGACGCACGCTTCACAACCGTACGGCTGAAAGAGAGCAACATGGGCAACTTCGTCTGCGATCTCATGAAACTGCACTACAACACAGACTGCTGCATCATGGCCGCGGGAACAGTGAGAGGCGACCAGGTCTACCCGCCAGGCGTCCTCAAAGTCAAAGACATCATGAACTGCTTCCCCTTCGAAGATCCTTGCGTCGTGATCGAAGTCACTGGTCAAGCCATCATCGAAGCTCTCGAGAACGGTGTGAGCACATACCCAGCCCTCGAAGGCCGCTTCCCGCAAGTCAGCGGCATCCGCTTCGCTTTCGATCCAAGCAAGCCAGCCGGCTCGCGGTGCAGTGAAGTTGAGATCGCGGGCGCGCCGGCCGATACGAAGAAGCTCTACACGCTCTGCACGCGAGAGTACATGGTCCGTGGTAAGGACGGTTTCACCTCGCTCTTGATAGAAGAGCACGGCGGCGTGGCGAAGAGCATCGTCGACGAGGAGAATGGCTTGCTCATCTCCATCCTTCTGCGGCAGTATTTCATGAGTCTGAAAGTGCTGGGCCGGTGGAAGAACTGGAGCTCACAGCTGGGTCACCATTGGGGTGGCGTGCACGACGGCCTGCATAACGTGCATCCTGTGCGCGAGCCAACGCAGCCTGGCTCGCCAATCACTCAACGCGACGTCAACACAAAGCAGACAGAACAAAACAAGGGAAACGCCCTGCCCTCGTTGGTCGGCAAGGCACAGACTTCAGACCAGCCAGCAGACAACGACGGCGCCTCAGACTCGGAGGACGAAAGTACTCCTCGCAGCGACCTGCCCGCCGTACCTGTCGAACACTCCGAAGCAGAGCGTAAACTCATTCTCGCGCGCAAAGTGATGAGGAAGTGGTGGCGGTTGACGGGACTCAAAGGCCATCCTGCCATGTGTGAGGAAGTCGGCGAAGAGTTCGGCTGTTCGTGGACGAAAGGCGTTGCCCCAAAAGTGGAAGGGAGGATCAGATGTTTGGGAGGTGAGGCGTAGAGCTTCATTGGTACGACTCGAGGCATAACAGTAGCAGTAGGTGTACGTAGGCGCTAGAAAACAACCTATTTCAGAAGCTTGTGCCCGAACTCAGCTTCTAAGTTCTAATCTGCGAGACTTCATTGTTGCAAACCCATGCCATTTTACCCTAAACCCTGATGGTACTCCTGATCCCAGCAATCGCCTCTCTCTAATCTGAACACAACTTAGAAGTAAATTAACCTCCATCTCTGCTCAGCTCGCGGATGGAGAGATAAAGTCAGTCGTTGAAAAAGGCTCTTGCCAAGTTGACAGTTTTTATGAATCGCCTTGCTTACTCTCGATTGTCCATCTATGGAGTCTAGAGCCGGGGTGTGAACCATCGTAGTAAGGGTGACGATTGGTCAGAGAAGACATCAGGAGACGACTATGTCAATGGCAATTCTCCATTATGGGCTGTGTCCGATATGTCATTGATACACTACTTTAGAGTACAATTCTCTACGGCTTTCCCTGAATCCCCTCTCTCTTTACGTCATAACGCTAGTGCTCTTACTCGGGTAAACCTCTCTCTTCTTCGTCCGGACGTACAAGTTGATCGGCCGGATCAATTGGAAGAAAGGGTCGTAGTCTGCTTCTGGCTCGCCTTCTTTCAGCCACTTGTAGCGCCACACCAGCAGACATATGAAGATCTTGATTTCTTGGAGTGCAAAGTTGAAGCCGATGCACATTCTTTGACCGGCGGCGAAACTGTGAGGGGGAGAAAGTGTTAGTAGCGGAAGTGCGACGTGATGTGCGGGTTTAGGCTCGAAGAGCTGCTGGCTGGATAATCCACTCACGGTATGTAGTCTCCTTTGCCTCTGTTCTTGACCTTGTCTGTATCCCATCTGTCGGGATCGAAGAGGTCTGGGTTGTCCCTACAGTAAGATCTGGGTCAGTGGTTGTCTTTGGCCACAGAATTTCATCATCATCACAGACAGAACTTACCAAATTTTCGGATTCATATGAATGTGGTGTAGAGCAACGATGATGACAGTCCCCTTTTTCACCTTATATCCACCCGGCAGGATCAAGTCCCTTTGTGCGGTACGTCCAGGCTGATATGAAGGGTTGTGGCGACGCTGCATCTCTTTGATGAATTTGTCCAGTTCAGGGAGGTCTTCTATGAGCTCGGGAGTCACGTCGCTGTCATCAGTGAAGTCGTGGTCGACGAGCTCCTGTAGTAAGCGAGCTTGCACTCCGTCGTAGGCGACGAGACCGTAAAGTAGCCACGACAGCAGGGAGGAAGTAGTTGTGAAGCCAGCGCCAGCTGCTACAGTCAATGCGGGAATGATATTCTCGACCGGAAGACGTTCTCCATTGGAATCGACAGCGCGGTTGAGATAGTCTGGATATTGTTAGATAAATGCCTCTCTAGTAGTGGCATCCCAATAGACTTGCCGATCACATCTGCTGCCTTCAATGCAGCCTCTTGCAGCGGCAGGTCTTCCGTGCCGGCAGCTTTGGCTTCCTCCATAGATTGTACGATCGTGCCAGCAATCACTTGCTGCAGGTCGCGCATTTTCTTCGGATCTCCAAACGGTAGATGGCTATACCATTGGCCCATAGTGGAGATCTTCTTGTTGATGGCAAGGACTTCCGCCATAGCCAGTGGGAGGCGGTGGAGCGAAGAATCGGCGTTCTCGAAGTGGTGGAAGTCCTGTCCAAGAACAATTTTCCCGACAGCAGCAGAGCTGAGTTTTAGCATGTATTGGTACGCATTCCAGGCTTCTTTGCGTTCGCTTAGCTCATCAAAGACTGGAAATGAGACTCGGCACTCGTCGTTCCTGGGTGGTGAACAAACTCATTAGCATTGTGTTTGAGCCTGGTTTCTAGTGTTTACACCTACATCTTCGGTGCATAGTGCCTGACAGCTTTGGGCCCTAGTGCGGGAGGAAGGTACTTGTGCACAATTTTCCATCTGTGACATGTTAGTGGACAAACTGGACATGGTAATATGGACAATCCAGGGCGGAGAAGCCGTACGCACTATTGAGAAGATGGTAGTCAGCAGAGGCTCCAAAAAGATCCCGAGGCACTAGAATACTCACGGATTTGACGTATCCGACAGAAAGACTCCAGCTGCGTCTTGTTTGATGGGTCTCAAAGGATGATCGTCATTGATCTCCTTTGAGAAGAACTCGCTTTCGGTGAAAACTATCTGTCCGATGGTGGGATCATTGGTCTGGCAGACGGTCTTTCCCATGTTGGTCGACTTGAAGATGGGCCCATATTTATCAAATAGGCGCTGATTGTTCCCAAGGTGATCCGGATAGACTGCAAGTGCAGTCAGCTTTCAGCCACTTTGCGATGCAGCCTTGGATGCTTACCCTCGAAATAATTGCCAACGTAGGGAAGACCTTGAGGACCTGGGACGTCTCGCACAGAATGGCAGTCGACAGTGATTCCAATGGGCGAGTCTGAGTTTGTTACATCATGGAAGTCTGTGAGAGGAGTTTCTCCAGCTTGGAAAGCCAGTCCTTCAGGCTGAACCACGCCGTAATAGGCCCCGACCGATCGCTGAAGCTCATCGAGCGTGTTGACCGCAGAAATGTCGAGTTCCGCAGCGGAGCTGGTGCTGTCGCCGTACAGGAAGAACTTCTTGACTGTCATGATGTGTTGCAAAGTAGCGAAGAAGATGGCAGTATTGTCCAAAGACACAGTGAGCCTGGGACTGATTGCACAGTCTTAAGGACGGCCTGGGCATCAATGAGGTAGTGGGCCAAGGTACCATGACTTCGACTTTCGCCGATGTACGTGTGTGCCATCATATCATGCGCAGGGCTGAAGCTTGTTGTCCGTTACCGAGGATGCATTATCGTTGAGACTTCAAAAGCAGTGGGCTTGGAGAGCCGTGATGATCCGGGACCACTAAAGCTGTACGATAAGCGCTTGTAACGATTGCTCGCTGTAGTATCCTGGCTGATCAAGTGTACCGAGGCCTAATATCATGCAGCAAGATTTGGAAGACAAGATGGCTGGAGGCGCTGATGGTGTAGCAACCTCGGATGGCTACGGGCCGATCGGCCATCGTCATCCAAGCAATGATCGACGTGGTCGGCCCGCAGACGTTGCAGGACCAGAAGCTTAATCTTTGCCTCACCAATGTCATCATCTCGCAGAGAGCTGGCATTGGCCGGGCCAGCCTTCGTCACTCCTGCGGTGAATCGAGATATCGACGCCACCATGTTGGCCTGGGCTGAGCTAAGACACTGAGTAAGGCAGGGCGACGATACCGAGGCAGACATGTATGCTGTGGCTTTCCGAGCAGGTTGGTGCCACACACGATGTTAGAGTTCCATTCAGCGTGTTGCTGGAAGCACTTTTGTATCATCTTCATGTTTCCCTGAAACAACATTCTCTCTAATCTTCTTTGGCTATTGCAAATCCTCAACTTAACACAAAAGACGGCCTCTGCGACGCCGTTGACGCCCTTAAGCTACCTGCAATCTAGCACACACTCAATATGGCTGAGAATGCATCAGACCGCAAAGAGCTCAAGGCGAGCTGGAAGACCGAAGTTGAAGTACCCTTGATGACCCTCGACGATGTGGCAAAGCACAACACCAAGAAGGATCTTTGGATGGTCATCCATGGCGGAGGTAAGCTTACAGGGGTTTTTTAGGGATGTCGTATTGTACGGAATTGACCATGAATGGCAGTCTATAACGTTACTGAGTATTTACGAGACCATCCTGGCGGACCCGATGCTCTGCTTGAGGTCGCTGGCGTGGATGCCACGAGCGCGTATGAGGATGTGAGTATATAGTGCTGCTTTCTGTGCATATTATCTTTCACTGATAGCACGCTTTCTTCTTTCGCAGGTTGGACACAGCGAGGATGCCAGAGAGATCATGCACCCGTTCCTGGTCGGTCATCTAGAGGGTGGCTCCGACGAGGGCCCAGCGCCTAAGCGCACGCCCACCATCTCTGTCGTTCGTTCCAGTCCAGCGATCAGCAAAGGTGAACAGAAGTCAAGTAGCCTGCTGAACCCACGGACAGAGCTTGCTGCATTCGCCATTGGCACTGCAGCACTCGTGTACTTTGCGCGCCACACCGGCATCACTCTTCCAGGACTCATCCCTCACCCTCACTTCAAACACACTGGAAGTGGCGGAAGCTTCTTGCAAGGATTCCTGCTTGCTACCGCGACAGCCTCTGTGATTGGTATCGCCTCGGTGATGTACCTCTCTAAGCTCACGAACATGGAAGTCGACTTCACAAAGCTTCCTGCCCACAGGAAAGCAGGACTGGGCTCTTCCGACTATCCGACAGGCGTTATTACAGCTTCGACTTACCGCAAGTTCGCGTTGCGCGAGAAGACAGAACTTTCCGAAGGCATCTTTCGCTTCGTGTTTGATCTGCCGAAATCTACCTCGGTCTTGGGTCTCCCAATCGGCCAGCACATCGCAATCCGCGGCACCGTCGACGACTCCTCTGTCACTCGCAGCTACACCCCGGTATCGAACAACCGTGATCTCGGTAGGCTTGAGCTGCTGATCAGAATATACCCTGACGGTCATCTCGGACAATACCTCAAAGCGCTCCAGCCCGGTGACAAAGTCGACATCCGAGGCCCCAAGGGCGCGATGAGATACCGCAAAGGCATGAGCAAAGAGCTCGGCATGGTAGGCGGAGGTACAGGAATCACTCCGCTCTTCCAACTCATCCGCGCCATCTGCGAAGACAAGACAGACACGACAAAGATCAGCTTGGTCTACGCCAATCGATCAGAAGCAGACATCATGCTCCGCAAACGTCTCGACCAGTTTTCTGAAGCTTCGAACGGGCAGTTCAAAGTGCACTACATGCTTGACAAGCCACCTGCTGGTTGGAAGTACGGAACTGGTCATATTGACAAGGATGTCCTACAGGACAAAATGCCGGCAGTCTCAGACGACAACAAAGTGCTGGTTTGTGGACCGCCGGGACTTGTCAATGCTACTAAGAACAATCTGGCACAGATTGGGTGGAAAGAGCCTGGCAGTGTGAGCAAGATGAGCGATCAGATTTTCTGTTTCTAAGTGGGGTACTAGATGGAAAGGACGTGTTCACAAATTGTGGCCATTAACAGCAGAGACAGCAGAGAAAGTCAACAAGCGCTGGGAAGATCATTATGCGGCTGCTTGTGATTGCATAGATCCATGTGGGACAGAACTTTACAAACAGTATTACAGAAAAGGGAAGGGAAAAAGACAATACTTGCACTTCATTATTTTCATTCATATGCTCTGTAGCTGTCATCTGACTTAGAATGAGGAACAAACAGACGTATTTCGTTGAGTCGCTCTTGATGGTCAGACTTCTGATCGTCTGGACCCCAAACCCTAAGCATTATTGTCGCTGATCATGTATGTAATGTTGCATTTGTACACAAACATGTTTATGGATCAATATGATGATCACTTCTACAAACACTTTTACACTCCATGTTTCCGCCTCTTTGAAAAGCCATAAGGTGCAAAAAACATGGCGTTTCCCAGTTGATGAGCATGGGCGAGACGAGCCTCGGCGCTCAATGATGCTCAACAAAACCTTACGTCTTCAGGCTTCGAAGTACGTACGTGGACCTCAACAATGCAATGGCCGGATTCAGTGCCTGCGTTATGTCGAATCGTTGAGCGCCTCGTGGCAGAAGCAAGAAGACTACGCAAAGCCAAAGAAGCATATGCGATCAAATACTCAAAGACAGGCCTCGGCACGGAGGCACTTCGAGTCAGCATCAGATACATGACGTAATTACTCTGCTCCAGATTTTAGAGTACCTCGAGACTTTGGTAGCTTGCTTTAGTCACCAGCTTATCTCAAACCTCGAGGCATACCTCGGAGTCGGGATCGATGACAGAGAAGCTTACACGTGCGTAATTAGTGGCCGACCAAGTGGTGTTACGTGTTTCGGACCGGGTCATTACGATCGGTGCTACAATGCCATGCTTCCCACGACAATTGCCATTGATGCCAGGACCGAGGCACATGTTGTCTCAGACGCGACCTTACGATGCGGAAGCACGAGCAGACGTCCGTAAGATATGACGATCCAATGGCTGCGACCCGCACAAGCTCACAGGCACTCCCGGGATGCGCGGAGGTAACGGATCCTTGCCATTGAACATATATCAGAGCTCGCTACACTTATGAACAGCTGACGGCCACGACGGAGACCACACATTCTAACCCTACATCTACCGTTGCCTTACAGATCAATTGTTCTCCATACTTCTCTACGTCCCTCTCACCACCATCTGCACAAAGAAACACTGACATAATGGCCACCCAATGGTCTCCTCCCACCAATTGGGAAACAAGACCCATCTGTGTGCTAGGCGGTGGAGTCCTAGGCCGTCGCATAGCAGCGTGCTTTGTAGCGGCTGGCTACACCGTACGGATCCGCGACCCATCGGCCGACTCCCGTAATGCCGCAACCAAATACATTGATGAGGAGCTTTCCTCCTTCACGTCTCTCTTGCCAAAGCTGCCCGCCAAACAAGGCTCGTACGAGGCGCTTGAGGACCTTGCCACAGCCGTGAAAGACTGTTGGCTGGTCTTCGAGGCAGTGCCGGAAATTCTGCCGCTCAAAGAATCGACCTTTGCGGATCTGGAGAAGTGCGCACCCGAGGACTGCATCTTCGGCTCAAATAGCTCTTCATTCAAATCTGGGGAGCTGCTGTCGAAGGTCAAGGAGAGTACGAAGAAGAGAGTGCTCAATACGCATTACATGATGCCGCCACAGGCTATCATCGTGGAGCTAATGACCAGTGGCCACACGCACCCCGAGATCTTCCCTTTCATCGAAGCTCGGCACAAGGAGGCTGGACTACACCCTGTGACAGCTCTTAAGGAATCATCCGGATTTATTTTCAACCGGATCTGGGCAGCAATCAAGCGTGAGGTCCTGTCTGTGCTCGCCGAAGGAGTTTCCACTCCAGAGGTGATTGATGCAATCTGGAGGGAACAGTACGCCAGTCCGATCGGGCCTTGCCAGATGATGGGGTAAGTCTAGCTGTGTCTTGAAACTCTCCGGTCGAACCGCTTTTGCTAACTGAGTTCGCAGTCAGTCGCTCCTTTCGACGTACAGCTATTTTGGTAGATGATACTGACAAAGCTCACGCTCTTTAGACGGCGTTGGCCTAGATACCGTGGAACACATCGAGCAGCACTACGTCGACGAGCGCGGCTTGCCCACCAGCTCCCTCGCCTGGCTGCAAAAGAACTTCATCAAAGAAGGCAAGCTCGGACTCAAGTCTGCCGACAAAGGCGGTCTCTATTCTCCTCCTGCTCCTGGCAGCCGTACTAAAATCTTCTTCCTGAACTTGGGCCTGGGTGAACCGCTCGGCGACAAGTCCATATCCGAGATCATGAACTCCGGCGAGATCCTCTCCCTGACAGCTGAAAACCGCGGCATGAAACCCGTGGCGCTGGTGAGGAACCAGGCCATGCCTGATGGTATCGATGTCTGTGATGAGAGGATGTACTGGACTAACATGGGCAACCCGAGTAACAACGACGGAACGATCTTATCAGCGAAGCTCGACGGTAGCGACTTGCACACTGTTGTCCCCGCCGGCAAGGTCCACACTCCAAAACAACTGCACATCGACCAGGTATCGAAGAAGCTCTACTTCTGCGATCGCGAAGGTCTAAGGGTTATGCGATGTAACCTCGACGGTTCGGAGCACGAGACTCTTATCCAGAATGGCTCTTGGGAGTCCGAGCCGGAAAAAGTGGCAAACCAACACAACTGGCCGGTCGGCATCACTGTATCGCACAAACTAGGCAAGCTCCTGTGGACGCAGAAGGGCGGATCGAAAGTCTCCAACGGTACCATCTACTCGGCTTCTTTGGAGATGCCGCCTGGACAATCGGCCACGAATCGTCAAGATATCGAGGTTGTCCACGACAGGCTGTCTGAATGCATTGATCTGGAGATGGACGATGATAGCGGCGTGCTCTTTTGGACTTCGAGGGGTGAGTTGCCGTTGGGAAACACGCTCAACAAGAAGCAGTTGATCGGGTCAGCGCCTGCTGCTGAGAAGAAGCTCGGGCATCAGATCGTAAGTTCTTTAACCCCAAAGAATGGCTTCGACCGCCACCTCTATGCCATGTTTAAACGCATGCTTACCACTATTCACAGATTGCGCAAGGGCTCGGCGAGGGCATCGGCTTGAAATTCGACCGCCAGAGCAATTGTGTTTATGTTGCTGACATGGCTGGGCGGCTGTGGAAATGTGATCCTAAAGGCGGATTAAAGGAGAAAATTTACGAAGGGCCGACGCATGCCTACACCGGGTTGACGTTTGTCAAGTACTAATTGGCGCTTTTGAGTAATATGCCATTTGCAATCACGGCCTTGCCACTTTCAGTCTAAACTTGAACGTCCCCTTTCACGATAACACCCATCTGCTTACCTCCGCCGGCACTGTTATGATCGAGACTCCCTTCTTTCTCAGCATCAGAGTCGCTGAGATTAGAGCCAATGACATAGCCAGCTGCATCGTGCGAGGCATCCCATGCAGATATCTTAGCGTTGGGGACTTTCCTGAGCTGGAGAGTCTGGGCACCGCCTTCCAGAGTAACAACCTCTTGTCTGAGGGAGTAATTCCTCCATTGCGGCAGTAGAATCGCCCAAAGGTAATAGTATATAGCGCAAATAAGAATGCTATGCTCCCATTAGTACAGTCTCATCGAGTAGAACAGGGTTATGGTGCTTACATTGCAACTCCTACCACCGCATACGTAGCATACCAGAAGCTTACATCGCCAGCGTACTGGCCTCCAGCCGGAGGATACCAAGGCATGATGATAAGGTAGAGCTGGATGCAGATGTTGAAGATGATCACGACGTTCCAAGCCTTGAACTCAGGCTCAGGCAAGTTTGCCTTTTTGCGACGCCAGCGAACAATGTAAATACCAAGCGCCATTGCCAGGTCGAATGCTGCTTTGGGCATGATGGCTAGGTCGTTGACTGGTATCTGTCAGTAGTGATCTCTCGCAAAGTACTTGAGAAAAGCGATGCGCGTACCGAAAGTGAAAGCATCTCCAGCCGGCACAGCAACGATAAGTAAGGCGGTCAATCCCCAGATGACAGCGTACGGTCCTAACGGAGTACCAAAAGGCTGCGTGGAGACCCAGAAATTGGTGAAAGGCAGCACACCTTGTCGTCCAGCTTCTCTGATCCTACGAGACAGTCCGATAATCACAGCGATCATGTTGCCGAAAGACGCAAGCGCGATGAGGAAATTTAGCCCACGGACGGCACCACTGTCGCCGAAGACTTTGTTGAAGAACAGAGCCGCTGTGGTGAGCTTGGAACTCTGCAGCTCTTCCTTGGGCACTGGGGAAATATCAGTCTCGACGTAAATTGGCAAAAGCGTTGGATGAGTGCCGTACCCGCAGCGAAGAACGCGACGTTGGCGAACATGTACAGGACGTAGACCGCGGTCAAAGCAGCTGTTGCGTATATTTTGAGGGTTCTGACGGGGTTCTATCGTATAGGCGATCAACGGGAGTTCTGTTGTTTGGAAACGTTTGAGTTAATAAGACATACCTTCACCTCGTTCACCACGTTGAAAGCGTTGTTATACCCGCCGTACGAGAAGATCACACGGTACAATGCAATGGTCATGCCATATGCAGAAGCTGTCGAGCTGCCTGACCAGGCGTCCTTGAAATTCGTGGTAGGACTTTCAACAGAAGTTTTGCCGCCCAGAACAACAAAACCCGTGATGATCACAAAGAGAAGCGTGCAGACTTTGACGACTCCGACGCCGTTTGAGAACCAGTATGCATACTTGGTATTGAACACCAGAGCTTTCCCTTGTCAGGTTGGAGTAGCCAGGGGGAAAGAAGGGTGGACTCACTCAGAGTGGCAAGGCTGTAGCAGGCCAACGCAGTGCCTTTGACTTGCCAATTAGTGCCAGAATGTCCGGAGATCGCGATTAGATAGTTTGCCATCACTGTCAACAACGGTCAGCATCTCACAATCGGATCCTATATAAAGCTCGTCTTACCGGTTGCATTAGCACTTCCGAAGGAGAGAATAACGCTCTGCACTGCAAAAGTGGTAGGGAAGAGCCATCGGGGACGCGGGTAGGCTTGTTCAAGAAACACGACTTCAGAGCCCGAGCGGCTGGGAAAGTAAGCAGTGAACTCCAAGTAAACAGCGCCAGAAGCGAGACAAAGCTAGATAAGCACAATCCGTCAGTCGTGTGCACTTTGTCACAGGCTTTGCGCATCAAAACATACCAGATATCCCAAAGTCCAGTAGATGAAGCTCACTCCTACACTGCCTGTACCGCCGAGGATCGAGCTTGGTGTGCTGTAGATTCCGGCGCCAATCATCATGGTGATGTTCAGCAAGGTGAGCGTGAATGGACCGACCGAGTACCCCAGGGGAGAATCGTGTTCAACGGGTGCTCCAGAAGCATCTTGGTATGTCGGCTGAGCACTATTGCCTCCTTTCTCGGTGATATATTGTGTACCGTCTGTAGAAATTTGTGTGCCTGTGTCGCTTCTGTCTCCACGTGCATAACTTCGTCGCCAGGCCATGGCGAATGAGAGTGGGTACTTCCAATGAAGAGAAGTGAATCCGGAAATGAGCAGGAAAGCGGCAGTATCGAGAAAAGTATAGCGAGAATTGGAAACCCGTGGAGGAGCACAAGATCGCCAGTCTATATAGTTGTCAATCGATGTACTTATGTGCAGCATCTGCCGTGCAGCTTGTGCAACCCTGACAAGCGCAAGCACAATATGCACAATTAAGCGATGTCGACATCATGGCGTAGATGGTGTTAGTGGATCTTTGAGAGCGAGAGCAGTGTAACTCTTACACACTCGTGTCCACATTCGACCACTGAGGCTTGCTGTGCTTAGCCTCCGTAATATCGCCGTGTTGAGCCATGATCGGATACAAGCAGCACAGATCCATAGCTGCAAACAATGTGTCAAATAATCTCAAACAATGAAGATGTCATCAATCGTTCGTGCAGACGTGGGGTCTGTCATGCAGTAGCTTGCGAATCAATGGCTGTAGTGCTTTTCAATGGAGCCTCAATGCGATAACGCAATTTATGCAGAACAAAACTCAGCGGAAATGATCGGAGGCTCGACAGAATCATCCTGTGATGAGCCACGACAGAGGACTTGGAGCCGCGACACCTCCCGTGTGTCGAGACACTGGTATATCATCCTAGATCAGGCCATTGAATATGATGCATAGAAGAATAACTTAGTACGACAGAGCATTCGTGGTTTGCGCATAAGATTGTGGCCATCGTGAAAACGTGTACGAGGTATGTCGTGTTTCAAGCCTGTGATCACGACATATGAGGTGGTGGCAAGTCCTTCCTTGACTCCATATGTTTCCGTCTGTACCAGAAGTCTGCTCCGCCACACGCACCGCCCAAACTGACGCTCATATATCTGTATACCCGCATGCTAAGTATCTGATTGACACAAATCCTTGACCGATGCTTGTGCGGGATTACAATCTTTCAATGCGGTCAATTGCAGCTGAAAGAGTCCATTAATTTGAGGCCTGCATCGGTTGCTGACGTCTCTTCTGTATCGAAAGTCTGCAGTAGTTCATCTGGTACACACCCTTCATTGTGTCCTCGTGCCTTGCTCTGGACAGCAGTCTAGTTCAAAGATTCTTTTCAAAAGCTCTATCTTCTCCTTCAACCTTGCATTCTCAGCTTCGAGTCTGTCGTTCGTCTTCTTGAGTTCCTGGAATACGGGATTATGCTCGTCAGGTACTACACTCTTTTCCTTCTTCAGGTCGCGAAGCTCAGTTCGCAGGTCGTCAACGACCTTGCGTTGCCGGTCACGGTAAGTCTGCTGACTAGACTCGCACGTTAGTGTCTAGAAAAAAAGCACATGGCGCATGTGTATCTCACGCTTTTCGGTTTTGTAGTTTGCGTAGTTGCCCATCCGTCTTCAAAAAGTCCATGCTGCCTGGTGGCGAAGTGTCTATGTCGGTTGCGTACATGCTGTTGTGAACAGGCCCGGTCTCGTCGATTTGAGTCACAGAAGCGGAAGGCCAACAAGCGATGCTGTCTTGGGTGCCATTGTTACACACAAGTTGAGCTGTGAGCTGCGGTATGTCGAGATTCATGCATTCAGCTGGATCTTGCCAATCTGTTCTGACGCCAGACTTGTCTACATCAGTACCGTTGTATGTTGCGTGGTTCTGGTACAGACCTGAGACCATGTTCCGTCATCGATAGGTCCATAACTCCAAGGAACATCCATAGTCTAGATCGGCCAGTTGGATGGGTGCTCAAATGTCTATGTGAACAGCAATGATGAGGAGCAGCACGGGCTGTGATCCGATGTGAAAGACTGAAAAAGAGCAAAACAATGCCAAAAATTGGAGTGGATGTCTAGTGTGTAAAATTGGTCAGGCTGCGATATTGTAGACCCGAATGCTCCATACAGATCTGCGACAGAGCTTACATGGATATTGAACGGCAACGCACCGGAATCTCTCAACTTAACCCGCAGACCCCCAGGTATAATTGTCGCATTGTGATGTAGTATGCATCGTTAAAGATCGAATACGAGAGAAGGATCAGACTGTGGCTGGCGTCGACACCCAGCCCGCCCCAAGTGCTCAACCCAGAGAAGCACGCAGCTAAGCTCCTGGCCACACAAATTATTTCATTCTTTCTACTTTTCACCATACCGAATTATCGGGTAGCTCGCTGTGGGTAACAACCCGAAGCTGTCCAGGGATGGAAAATGCTTACACTAGCCACAACCGGCAGTCTATGCTGAAGATCGCGTGCTTTTGGCGTACGACATTCATTTCATCGCGCTGCCCGTCGACAAATGAACAATTTGACCGACTTTGTGCATGGGCGTAAGTCCAGTCAGCCGTATGCGATGCCAGAGAAGTATGCTGACAGGCAGGGTTGCTCGATGCACGCTAGCACCTCAGCTCGTGCAACACGTTAGCTCAAGTCAGGACAATCTGGCCACCAGAACCAGGAGCACGCTTAAAATATCGTTTACCGCGCAGGGTTTCCTCGGTACGAAACGTGGCGATGTGGCATCGATCATGCGGAGAACATGGCACTTATTTGGAGACGCATAGTGTTAATTCTCAGATGCTAGGAATTCTTCAGGTTATTATAAAGCTTTGTAATATAAGGGAAAGGTGACAGGGTTGGAGACTACGTTTTAGCCGCTTCTGAATGGTAACAGAAAACAGGACTGTTGAGACCCAGCATCAAGTCAAAAGTCGAGCATTTTGAGTAGGACTACATCGACGACTCCACTTCTCACGACGGTAGGGACAAATTAATACCGGAAGATTGCGCAAGTCGGGATTTCACAGCTGCAAACTGGAGTAATCTATCTGTGCAACTGGACACCATCTGTGCAGGACTTGATCGATTGACTTCCTTTCTCAAGCTCGGGTACCAGACACGCCTGTTTGTCCTGTATTTACCTTTGTAGCTTTTCCATCCTACCTATGAGCCGTAGCTGTTTAGATCAGGCTCAACAGATTTTGGTAGTCTGGCGTTCCCAGTCCAGTAACTGGGTCCCAGCCAACAGTTGCGTTCCAGCTGGCGAATGGTACCACTGGACCTGGAAGCCCACTCAGAGTTTCTCCTGTGCAACCTTGACTACCTCCCGTTGTGATGTCGTTCAGACCTTGGAATCCACGTGAATACAGCCACGGATTTAAGAAACCCAGTGGTGGTTGCCCACGTTCGACTCGGTTTGCGTTCAGTAATGCTATAACACCCGCAAATACCGGTGTAGAAGCCGAAGTTCCACTTGCAAAGACTGATTCGCCTTTGTCGTAGTAGTGGAAGTTCACGGATTGGGCAGCGACGTCCGGGAACCCGCGGCCTTCAGGATTGTAGAGACCTTTCCATGTATCTCCAAGACTTTTGAGGTAGTTTTCAACAGCTTGCTTTTGGTACCACGGAGTTGCAAACGTGTCTGAGAAACCGCCAGATGAGATGCGGAAAGCTCTTTCTGGATTGATATGTCTTGTCCCGCCAACGGATGTCACGTAAGGGCAAGATGAGGGGAAGTTTGGGAGGAAGCGTGTTGTGTTCCTGCCGTCGTTGGTCTGACATGCTGATCCGGCACCTTGGTCGCCGGAAGATATCTGTGGATGCTATATTAGAATGACAGCCTTGGCTCCTTCTATGATGAGCAACTTACCAATACACTGACTCCCCTTGCTCCAAGCTCACCGAACATGCGGCACACGCGGTGGCGGTAGGCTTCCGGCACTGACTGCTCGTCCTCATCGTAGGAAATCGACACAGTGTGCGGCAATTCATCTCTTGGTAGAGAGCGCATATAGAACAGCCATTCGAGATACGGCTCGTTAGAGCTTGGGCTTCCATTCGGCTGGTCGAGATCTGGGATCAGAGGACCTCTTCCGCCAGTTGAGTATGCTTCGATGGGGATTGGAAATGCTGTGCTCAGCAAGTATTCGACATCCAAGTTGCCTTCACTGCTTCGGCCCGTGTAGCTTTGATTGAGCTGACCGCCGTTGATGCTTTTCCAGGTGAAGTTGTTTCCTGCTGCATAGGGCGCGTACTCCATTTGGAAAGCCTCAAGATCATCATATCGCGGGTACTCCTCAAGAAAGTTGGCGAACGCGGCGGAGCCACTCTTCGAAGTATCGATGGAGGGAACTTCGGGAATGCGATACAGTGCCTTCGAGCAGTCAGTAAAGATCGGCATGGACTTTGAAAGAGTGTTTAAGGACCTTCAGACAGGCAGGAGTTATGGTCTGATTGCAGTCGATGGAGCTGTTGTCAACCTCTTGATTTCTTCTTATCAAGTCCATCACAGGCTGGAGATCACCACGAATCTGTGGGAACTTTGTTGTCGGTTGAATTGTATCAATGTGCGCGATAAGCTCCTCTGGAATGGAATATCGGAGCGTCCGGACAATTTGCTTATTACCATCTTCGTTACGAAAAATGCTAAACGTCGTATTCAGCAAAATTTCAGCCTGAGCACTAGTCGCTTGAAAGTTCATCCAGTCTCCATGGTGATCGATGTTATCCGTTGCGATACCAGATCTTTTCAGCCAAGATAGTACTGCGTTCGTAGTAAGATCGTCTGGACGAATTATCTCGTCGATGTCTTTCTGATCTAGGTATCGTCCGTAGTCAGAATTCACAGGGTCTGAGACGTTTTGGAGTATCTGTTGGAGCAGATCTCCATTTGCAGAGGATAGCCCGATGTGAAATTGAAGACGCTGATCAATCGGTGCTCTGGCTTCTAATGTCCAAGGGAAGGGTGCTGACTTCACATCATGTAGCAAGACAGAACTCGAGGCTCTTGCTGTGTAGCTGCCAACCAGAAAGGCCAATGCAAAGCAATGATCGAGTTTCATCTTCTTCTGGACCGTCGACTTGTCAAAAACGAAAAAGTGCGAGCTGAAAGGTTGGAAGAACGGAGAGGAAAACGAAAAATCGCGATCGCACAAGTCTTCCTTACATTGCATCTCATAAACGCCAGTTCCTATGCTACCATCATCTATCTTGCTCAAACATTCATTCTGCGCCTTACCGTGTTTCTAGAACGACGGGCTGTATCAGCTTTCTCATTCAGGTGGAGCGGCTGATTCATGCGCTAGCGTTCTTACGATGCGAGTTTTTCACTTTTGGCATACAACCATGCGTGCTACACATTGATCTCACCAAGTAGTACCAGAGTGGTGCTCTTAGCTGAGACCACCTTACGAGTTAATTGTCTTGTTCACACAGGACTGCTGATTCATACGCCGACGTTGATGACACGCGAGGTCTCCACTTTGACATACTACCATTCGCGCAGCACACTAATTGCAGTCGGTAATAGCGATGTGACGCTGACCGGTATGGCTCTTCATTTGATGATTCATCACATTCTACATGGTGCATTTTCTCGTAATGCAGAAGATAAGCACGAGGTAACATTGCCATAAGCAATGATGGATTTTGCCCCTCGCAAATCATGCCGGCAACCCAGATATTATATTGCATCCGACAGTGGCGCTGCTGAAATGTGCATCAGATCCAGTAGGATGTGTCGGCTCCTATGCGTGCATCCGTAATATGCATTGCCCTGGCTTAGCGCCGGCGGCTGAAAACGCCATAAATCAGCTATACCGATTGGAAGTCAGCACTCCGCGTGATACGACTATTAACTCCGTGCGTTAGCGAAACACAGTCCAGGACCGTTAGATACCTGTCTCAGCTGGACTCGCTCTCTTGCTTCCAAGACAGAAGCCGAAAGATCCGCGTCCTTGTCACCTCAAACAGTGCGATTGGAGTTCATCGGGCAAGTTCTCACATCTCTACAGACGCCCTCAATCTTCTTTGCTCAAACTTGAAACAGACGAACAGCATTGATCAGTGTCGCGCGATCAAGTCATCATTCTTTCATTCTCTCACACATCAAGATGCCTCAACATGCCTACACAACAATCGATGGCGCAAAAACCTACAAGCGAAGCGCCTGGTGGAAGAACAGCATCATGGTTCCCACCCTTCTCGCCGCAATTTCCTCTTGTGCAGCAACACTGCTTGTCCTTAGTCTAATTCACCTCCGGAATTCAGATTCCTCTAGCCTAGTCGCAGCGGTATCTCATCACGAGGTGGAAAGCGCATTACCAATCCATCGACCAGACGACATCAGATGCGGCAGCTCCGCAGAAGAAGCCCGGCAACTCGGGTGCACCTTCGACCAACTCTCCATCGCGTGGCTACGACCGGAGTGTTCTCGTCACGGACAACAAGAGTTTATTGACTCCGCAGGAAACGAGACCACGTATCGCTACTGGCGCGACAAGAGTGCGTCTGACGAGCTTGACCTTATTGCCCTATCGGAATTGCGCCCTGGTGAGCAGTATTGGACCTCCCAGCGAGAGCATTTGAGCCATTGCATGTGGCTTCTGTTACGAGTGCACCATGCTTGGGAGTCTGGTGAACGGCTGGATGGCCTGTCGAGAAGGTACATGCATTCGAAGCATTGCTTGCGCATGATGGTGCATATGGCTGAACAGGATGGTAATGACCTTGATGCCGTCATTGTCAGTGGAGATGTTGGCTTTGGCGTATGTTGAATGAGAACTTGAACGGCATTAGATACACTCTATCACTTTTCTAATGCATGCTTTCTCTGCCTCACACACCATTCTGTACGATTCATTGCATAAATATTGTCTACAAGTGCAAAATGAGACTATCTCATATGAGAACGTAGAGAGTCTGAATCTTCATACTTGCATCGTCCACACGATTGAACATGTGTAAGATGCAGGAAACATGGCGTGAGGGTATATTGCGTGGACAGTGCAACGGTGTTCGTTCTCTTGCTACCACAAATCTATATGCAACTGTCCATCTTCAACTTCAATCAATCTCTCGAGCCGCTGTAACCTAAGTCATGCTTGTTTGAAAGATCATGCGTATGTGTGATCACATTCCCATCCGCATCCAATTTCCCAGCCAATGTCATGCTTTGCAGCGAGAAGTTGAAGACCTGTCTTTCCACTGCCCATTGCTTGATCTGACCAAAGTCTTTGCACATGTGAGTGCCCTCAGTTCTAGGGTTGTTGCCCTTTAGAGGATCAAAAAAGAAGCCAGTCGGAGACACATCACCGAAACACTGCAGCGACTGGCGGATGTGGTCGATACAGTGGTCAATGTGCTTCATCTCGACAGTGTCATAGTTGATGGAGCCGTCTTCTTTGTGGGTCCAGATCTCCGGCCATCGCTCCGGGTAAATAGCTTTTCGTATTGCATTCAGACAATGCAGTTGATGCCACATATCGAGCATCACAAGCGACTGGGAGTCTGAACCAGGCACAGGCACGGTGTCCCAGTTCATGCGCTTCGCATCTTCCGTTGGAATGCCCGAAGTGCCAACTGGACGTTGCTTGTTAGTCTAGGATCTTTCATGATCGCTTGCGAGGATACTGACAATTGTAGAGCTCCGACCACATCTGATCTTTTGCATCTGTGGGGTATCCCATGTACGGACCTTTGTCCCAGAAATGCCATATGAAGTCTCTTGTTTCATACTTGACGACACTTGCAGCAGGCGCTATGACGGGAGTTAGTAACAGAACTTCATGCGCCTTGGGCGACGGGACTCACAATACAGAGCGTCGGCTGGATCTGACTTTCTCCAGGCAAATGTTGCCAAAGCCAGCAAAACTAGGAGCCATCCAATTGCCACGTATAGGACTGCGATGTGCAGCTTCTCCCATCGCCAGTGAGGCTTTGCATGTTTGGAATCAACTTCACTCGACAATAGTGTTTGCTTCGACTCATCGTAGACCAGACTTTCCTCTTCACACAATTTGTCCGAGTATGTTTCTTCCATGTTTGTCGTGTGCTTCGGTAATGTTGGGTTTGAAATGCAGTAGCTGTCTGAAGAAAGATTGACTCTGGATGCAAAATCAATCTCGTTGCTGCAAAAGCGCAAAATCCTTATTGCTCCAGCTCGATCGGGGATCCGTTCCTCATTGAGCCTGACTGGAGCTCTCGAGAAGTCTTCCTGGGTTCTAGTTGTGACCTCGCACAAGCTCGTATATTGAGCAGGGTTACGGTATGCACGCTATTCTCGTAAGCCCGTATACGATGCACGGTCAAAGATCCCTGCTATGCCGACTCAAGTCACACTGCATGCTGAGTCTACTTACCACTTCATATCAATGATCCATACTGCAAAATGCTCTCTACTCAATGTCCCGAGCGATGTAACATTGACAGGGATCGGGGATAATCCCGGCCCACTCGATGAATGCAGAGGCTTCACTTGTCGGTGAGTGTCGAAAAAGCAGGATGCACAAGGCTGGCTGAGACAGTGTTGCAGCGTTGATGACTAAGTTATGCTGTTGCAATCAAAAGCATGTCTTGATCTATACTTCTATAGTGGACGAATGAATAAGAGCTGTCCTCGCGTCGAGCAAAATTTTTCAAAAGTCAATCACTTCTCTGTCAAATTACATCTCTATTGAAGACCGACTATTCCGTCCAAAGCAACCTCACCGCAATGCAGCTCCAGACGCTTCTCGTAGCCTTGCAGATGGCTTCTGTTCTCGCTCTGCCACATGGTAAGACAGTCTTCATGCATGTCATTTACTTGTCTTAACACCACATAGGAGCGGACAGACGTAGCGAGGCAGTTGACGACGTATGGAAGAAGAGTTACAACGTCGACAAGCGAGGCGAAGCCGTCGACGACGTTTGGAAAAAGAGGTACAATGTCGACAAGCGTGGCGAAGACATCGATGATGCGTGGAAAAAGAGCTACAACGTCGACAAGCGTGGCGAAGACGTTGACGATGCGTGGAAGAAGAGCTACGACGTCGACAAGCGTGGCGAGGACATTGATGATGCGTGGAAGAAGAGCTACAACGTCGACAAGCGTGGCGAGGACGTTGACGATGCGTGGAAGAAGAGCTACAACGTCGACAAGCGTGGCGAAGACATCGACGATGCGTGGAAGAAGAGCTACAACGTCGACAAGCGTAACGAGGCCGTCGATGATGTGTGGAAGAAGAGTTACAACGTTGACTAGATCAACCTCTGAGGCACGAGCGACTGCGAAACTGGGTTTTCGCCCGGAGACGCTTCAGCTGCGATCTTTGTGACAAATGCTGGTTGTTTGAGTCGGGTACACCTATACAGTCCTTACCTTCAGAATGTATTGAATGCCGGGCAGTCATTTTTCGCACACAGCTTCGATTAGTGTCTCATTAGTAGTGATAGTAAGCTTTCGCAAACTTTACGGTTTTGAGTTGTGTGAAAGTCAAACTTCTCTAGTAGATGACTTGTGTGGTCGGAACTCTGAGCAAGTCGGGTGGATATCTGCCAGACATTGGTATTGGAAGTCTTACATCTCGACGCGTTAGTCTATTAGTAGATCATAATTTTACACGCAATAGCCCATTGGACATAGAATGACCAACTCATCCTGTTAGAACACTTTATCACACTTTACTATGTGGTCACTCCAAGACGTGTGATCTCTCTCGGAGAAATAGAATCAAACTGTTGCAGGCAGCGTTACACTGCCGCTAACCAGGAAGCACATCTTTCGACTTCGTATCGACAGACCTCTCCCGCGCAGCCGCGTCGTTACCTGCAGGACAGCGTCTGGGAGCAACCCGGGGACTGTCGGTGAGGCCGAAGAGTGAATGACAGCTACCAGCAACGCACATTGGCTGACAATACTCGATGGCAGTACGCCTGGCACTAGCGTCTCGTCAGCTATACGAGTTCGAAGATGCAGATGATTAAACCAGTCCGCGTATGCATTAGCCGCTCATGGGATAGTGGTCGCCTCACAATACGATGTGCCGATGTGTGGAGGTACGGATAAGCTATGCCAAGCCCATACAAGAGTGGCCAAGATCTTACTCATGCCTTCATGCTTCGTGATCCTCAACAAGAAGGATTCTTACACCCCTGCAAGCAGGATTCAGCCAGCCATTAAATTGTGGCGTTATAGGGAAGACACCTGCAGAAACCAACCTGCCGATACGGCTGCGCGGCGCTGACCTTGCTTGAAGTCCATTCTCAGCCTCACATTTGGCAAGCGCATGTGCCGTCATTCTAGATCGGAAAGCACGCTATACCAGTCGCAGCGCTCGGCCGCCATGCAGAAGCTCACTTGATGGTACAATCAAGAGGCTCACAGTCTCCCAGCTTCTCAGTCCCCCTCACTCTGCCAAAAGAAAGGCACCAAAAAATCGAAGCTCCCTTTTTCCACTTTTTCATACTTACCAAATCGTCGACCATCCATGCCAGAAACTCACAATGAGGAGCTCAAGTTCGAGCAGGAGCTTCTTCTCGAGGATCATGAGGTCGTGTATCATATGAAGGAGAAACAACACAGAACAGAAGGATACATCTTAGCAATACTATGGTTTGTGTCGCTGGTTGTCTGTTGCATAGTCACATATGTGCTCGCCGTGAGAGAGCATCCGCTGGGCACATTTGAGGCTGGCTATCGTACAGACTTCGGTAAGATCAGCCAGAATCTCCTTTAAGTCGGTAGTTCCTGACCATTTACTAGATCATGCGAGATCGTCGCTGAAGCTAATGACGACAAAATTCACGGGCAGCCCATATTTCCGAAGCGATGGAGAGGAATACGTGCCGGAAGGTTCTCCAAGCCTCAAGTACATGAACGCGGGGCCGGAGATCGACGAGGCTTGGGATGAGCTCACGAAAGGTACTGTCGAGCCGTTTCAGTTCTCCCCGTGGCCATTCAACTCACAAGAAGTCTGACTGTTGGCCGCAGATCGCTATTTTCTGCTCTCGGACGCCGAAGCGAATCAAGCTTGGGGGAACGATTACCACTCATATTGGGATGAACGCCGTGGCGGATACTTGGCTGGTTTAGACATGTTCCACACCCTCCACTGTCTTGTAAGTACTCCAGTGTCTAATATCCAAGGACCCTAAATACTAACACACCAACAGAACCACATCCGAATGGCTTTCTACCCAGACATATATCCCCTGAGCCCGATTCATGGACCCATGCACCAAGGTAAGCCGCACCGCTTCGAGATCATGGACAAATTGACTAATCCACCTGTCAGCTCATTGTATCGACCATCTCAGACAAATGATCATGTGCAATGCGGACCTCACGCCGATTCCGACGAAGTACTATGAAGGTATTGGTCAGAACTATATCAATTCTGACCGCACACACACTTGTCGGGACTTCGGAGCCGTGAGAGAGTGGACATCGAATAGGTATAATGGGAGTCTGGCTGTGAAGCCAAGAAACAAAGATGGCACGCCTAGAGAAGAGTTTTATTCCTCGTCGATTGGGAATGGGCATGGAGACGAGCATCATCATGCCCAATGAGCAGGAGCCGTATCATGGTATGGAGTCTTGATCTTCCACCACTTCACACGCATTTGGGCAGCTACTGCCTTTTCCAGCATTCTGTACGTTGTGAGCAGCTGGTCACAGAGAGGTCACTCGGATCGCCTCCGCCGTCATGTTCAGAAGCCAGAGCAGTGACCACGCTGTCTCGCAAGTATCCAGATGTTCTCGACGGCGTCCTTCTCGCAAAGACGTGTTTACATCATCGGCATTGAAAACCACAGGCACATGTATAAGGTTCGGCCTAGTGTAAGCGGCTCATCGTGAAACACGTTTGGTCGCGTTTACCGCTCCAAACAATTTGCCCCACGCGGTCGAGACGCCGCCCGCTTCCGAATTGCCGGATTCTCAGTGACACTCCAACACGTTTTCCTAATACCCACTACTGTATTGCCTGCAAAACAACCTCTCATCGTCTTGCGAACGCACCTACAAACAGACTCTAGTACAGCAGAACAACTCCTTCCCGAGCCAGTCCGCCAAGATGGTCTTGCCGCCGAGAGAGGCGTGGTGCTGCTTGTTTCGCAAAGCTTCTCCTGTGCCGGCTGGACCCATCATGGCTTCTGGCAGATAGATTAATAGCCAGGGCTTCATACACGCGACGCTCTGTTTAAGCTCAGCGATGATTCTAGCGATCTTTCAATACGAAACTCGCTTAGTAGCTTATTACGGTAAATAAGCCTACAGGGCTGTTCTTGATTTATTCCACACCCCGTCTTGCAGGCTAATCTCGAGACGATCCTTGTATAAAGTCATCTCATGCTCCCATAGCCAGTCATTACTCTACAAGCCATTGCTCCTCCGCTCTCTTCATCTTCTCCAACCAACTACATTCAGTCTTTACACACTATGAAGTCCACTTTCTTCGCTCTCGCAGCTGTGACAGCCGCTGGCTCGGCTTCCGCTGCATCTGTTGCTGCTTGGGGCCAATGTGGTGGCATTAACTACACCGGCGAGACTGCCTGCGGCTCCGGACTCGTCTGCAAGAAGCAGAACGACTACTACTCCCAGTGTGTGGAGGGCACTGCCGCTGCCACCACCGCAGTCGCTGCCACCAAGCCCGCATCAACCAAGGCTGCATCGACCAAGGCCGCATCTACCGCCAAGGCTTCATCGACCAAGGCCTCATCTGCTGCTGTGAAGCCCGCCTCGACCCAGGCTGCTTCCTCTGCAAAGGCTTCCGCCACCACTGTCAGCCACGCTGGATCGTCAGGCGTCCAGTACGCTGGTGTCAACATCGCCGGTCTTGACTTCGGCTGCGGCACTGACGGCACATGCACCAACGCCAACCAAGTCCCCGGCCAGACCGGTCTTGACCAGATGAAGCACTTCGTCAACGATGACGGACTCAACACCTTCCGTATTCCTGTCGGCTGGCAGTACCTCGTCGACACCGTCGGCGGCACTCTCAACTCCAAGAACTGGGGCATCTTCGACACCCAGATCCAGAACTGCTTGACTGCCGGTGCTGCCATGTGCATTGTCGACATTCACAACTATGCCCGCTGGAACGGCGCCATTGTCGGCCAGGGCGGTCCCAGCGACACCGAATTTGCCAGCCTCTGGTCGCAGATTGCCACCAAGTACAAGGGCAACGATAAGATCGCTTTCGGCATCATGAACGAGCCTGTAAGTCATGACAAGTTTTAGTCTCCCCATTTTGATCCACCATACTGACTTTTCAACCAGCACGACGTCGACATCAGCAAGTGGGCCACCACCGTCCAGGCAGCCGTCACCGCCATCCGCAAGGCCGGTGCTACCTCCAACAAGCTCCTCCTCCCTGGCAACGAGTGGACCCACGCCAGCGCATTCATCGATAACGGCTCTGGCGCCGCTCTCTCCAAGGTCACCAACCTCGACGGCAGCACCACCAACCTCATCTTCGACGTCCACCAGTACCTCGACTCCGACGGCTCCGGCACCCACACCACCTGCACCACCAACAACGTCGACGCCTTCAACACCCTTGGTGCCTGGCTCCGTACCAACAAGCGCCAAGCTATCCTCACTGAGACTGGTGGCTCCAACGATGCCAGCTGCCTGACCATGCTTTGCGAGCAGTTCGATGCCATCAACAAGTACTCTGACGTCTACCTCGGCTGGACTGGCTGGTCTGCCGGCATGTTCGACAGCAGCTACGAGCTCACTGAGACCCCGACCAACAACGGCGGCAGCTGGACCGACCAGGCGATCGTGAAGCAGTGCGTTGCTGGCAAGTTCGGACACTAAGTGCAGCGTTTCTTGTAGCCGCACCATGATGTTCGTGTGCGTACGACTGAGGTTCTAGCTGCTGGAGAGGCCAGAACCTGAGAGCATTTTTCTTCCTCCTTTCGATTCTTCTCTTCTATTATTAGCGGACCTCTTATGCATTTCTCCTTATCCATCCACTGAAGTCATATCATGCTAGACGAAACGAATACAAAAGTTGGCATCGCCTTTGCATAAACAGTATAATTTCCTTGTAGTATCGAATACAATCATAGTGCTACAAGTTCGCGAAGTACACAACTTCCTACTTAGCTCTGACATCCTCTGCAATCTTCTCGGCCAGCATATAGACCGTAGCCTGAGGGTGTCCCGGCGGTAAAAACGGGAAAGCAGAAGCGTCAACAACCCTCAAGCCGTTGACACCATACACTCTCGCTCTCGCATCCACCACAGCCATTTTGTCATCACTACGGCCCATCTTGCACGTGGCCGAAGCATGGTAAAGCGTGAAAGCAGATTCCCGCAGGTAGCCGACGATCTGGGCGTCCGTCGTGATGTTAGGACCAGGAAGGTACTCGGCTCCAATAGTGACGTTGACAAAGCTCCAGAGGTCGCGCACTCTTTTGAAGCCCGCGACTGCAATGTCGACGTCTTCGGGAGCGGTAAGCCAGTTGGGATTGATGACTGGCTGGACAGATGCGTCGGCAGAAGAGATAGTCACGTTGCCTCGCGAGAAGGGCGAGACTACAACGGCAGAGATGGTAGCGTAGTTGTACCCGTCGGCCGGATCGGCTTCGCGGTTGTTACGGTTCAGGCCTGAATAGCCGTTTTGCGTAAGATACTCGAGCTGTGGCCAGTCCTCTGGGTATTGCTTGAGAGCCGACAAAGTGGCGTTGGAAAGCAGATCTGGCTGGCTCTCCGAGACGCGATCAAAAGCGAGAAGGCCAGGAGGGCCAGCCAGCGGGCCCGTACCATTAGCCAGGTATGACATTGCCGCTTCGGCTGCGTACTGAGGGTCGTTGACCATCTTCGATGAAGTGGGGACGTCCACGCGGTAAGCAACGCCAACGAGCGGTTGGTCTTGCAAGTTCTGCCCGACTCCAGGTGAATCCGCCACGACAGGGATGCCATACTTCTCCAGTGTCTTTCGTGGACCAACGCCCGAGACCATCAACAGCTGAGGCGATTGGAATGCTCCAGCGGAGAGGATGACCTCCTTCGTAGCACTGAGAGTATAGATCTTGTTACCCGACTGGACAAGAACGCCATTTGCTGTCTTGTTGCCATCGAACAAAATCTGCCTCGCCATTGTGTGAGCATACACCTTGATCTCCGTGGTACGCATAGCATAGTCGAGGAAACTCGTCTGCGACGTTTCACGGTGTTGGCTGACCGGCTGCATAGTCGCAGGGTTATAGAAGTAGCCGTCCAGTCTGCCATTGGAGAAATCGGCATTTTTTGAAGGCAGGCCCAGAGCGCGGAAAGCTTGGTAGGTCCAGGTTGAGACCGAGTCTACGAAGTTTGGCCAAGAGAGGGAGAGCGGATGATGATAGCCGTCGTCGGGGTTAGTGCCGTTGAAGTTATAGTCAACAGTGGCATTGGCTTTGCGGATGTGGGCGTTTGGAGGTGTGATGTTGACGTTGCGATCGAAGTACTGCTCGAGGTTGGACAGTGTGTAGCTTTGGTCACCGACCTCGTCGGCCCATCGCTGATAGCTACCGTTCGTGCCTCGATGGTAGGCCAGATAGTTCCTAGCAGAAGATCCTCCTAGTGTCTTGCCGCGGGCGTAGTGTGTTCTCCGATCTTGAATTCCCGCTTGAGGTGTTGTCACAAATCCCCAGTCGATAAGAGGCTGTGTATCCTCTGGGTCTGAGCCCACGAATTGCGTTGTGCATAGGCCGGGTATCACACTGAAGCACTGTTAGCGGCTGGTATTCTCTCTCACGTCGAGCGATGAGAACCGCATACCTTCCGTTTCCATTGTCCTGTTGGTAAAAGCCACCCGCCTCAATGACGGCGACAGAAACATCCGAATCCTCAGCAAGACGAGCAGCAATGGTCAAGCCTGCAGTTCCACCTCCGATCACGACATAGTCGAAAGTTCCATTGACGCCTGGAACGCCGAACGAGTTGCCGTACAATGCAGTAGCCAAAGCCGCCTTAACGCCAGAGGCCAAGAGGATATGAGCAGCGCGCATAATCGAGAACAAAGGCACAACCAAAAACCGTCAAGAAGAGTGCCTACCAGCACCGTGGGCACGCCTGCCATATGTAGCCATATATTTGGCATGCCATCATTGTTGTAACGGCTTCCTGCCGCCAAAAAGAGCACGGCCTTCGGTGAAGAACTCCGACGAGAACACCATTGGAAGGCGCAAAAACGCATCTTCAAGTGGGTCACTACGATCGATGTTTGCAGATCAAGCGAGCCGGCAGATCTTTAGTATTACAACAAGTGTGAGAGGCGTCGCCCTGGTGTCCCTTTCGGCCGCTCCACCGGCTCCCTGACGTAGATCCAAACTTGCAGATCAAGGGCAACTTCCTAAAACGGAATTGAAAGAGCTTGCGTTGACGTAAGTGACATGTCATGGAACTTTTAGAATAACGGTAGACGGTTCGTGATAATTTGTTGGCTTGATTAATTATCATGTTCAGCAGCTCAGTGACAATTGATCAGTCGACAGGCGGTTCAACCAACACTCGGACGCATTATTGTCCACGATGAAAAAAAGACTAAACTTTGTAAAGTCTTCGACATTCTGCGCCAATTACAAGAGCACAGTAGTTACCCTTTGATCCGGTCACCGTGTATGCATCCTACTGTAGCCTTGCTGCGACTAAAAAGCAAATTGCATGCGGAAATCCATCAACAGGCATATGCTAATTATCCTTCTCCAATACGCACCAGTTTGCCTTCTTCCGCCACTTACACATCCTCAAATTATACTTGCCATGTATGGGCTCGCAGAGTATGATGGTTTCAGACCGACGTCGCAGACCGCACCACATTTCCATGTTGGCAAGTCTACGAGTTCGAAACACAGGAGATCCATAATCCAATTGCGTCAAGGGTTTCGCAAAGCGCTCAAAGTATTGCATACAGTCAATCCCCTTCAATGATCCTCGAATGCAGACCAATGCAGACTTTGCTGTCGCAACCTATGCAGATGGGTTCTCCAGCTGCGAGCGCTGATGTCCAGACTTGTCGAGGATTGTTGCTGAATCCGCGCCTGCATCTCCATGGTTTCCAGCGCTGTTCACTTTCTCACATCGGCAGCCCTGACAATGCTGAGGAAACATGGCGCGAGAGATACCCAAGACGACAAAATTGATGGCGGAGAACTGTAAGAATTGCTTAGTCCAGATGCGGGTGGAAGATGACATGGTGACGTGTTTTGATGATGCTGGCTCTGGGAAAGATGAGGAAATGGGGCCTGGTAGAGAGAGCGAGAATCCGTCCGGTGGTAGTCTTTGCTCGTGGTCTAGCAGCGGAGGAAAGTGTGCTCGGGAAGGTTACTATTGGGATGCTAACGTTCGATCAGTGGTGCTGGATATCTCCACCACGATACCGCCGAGATGGAGCAGGGATCCGCCGCTTCATTGACACTTGCCAGAGATCACGCCGAGTATTGGCCGGACAACGCGCTCTGGGCTACTATCTCTATGGTCAAGTTCTTTTTGCTCGAATATAGAATAGTTACTTCATTGACTTTGTTCGTGCAGAGAGCCGTGATCAAGTCGTAATTCCATCCAAGAACCCGCCAACCCCCTTCTCCCAATTCCCCTCCTCCAACAACCACACAATAGCCTTCTCAACATCCTTTACGAATGCCTCCACCTCACTTTGCGAGTAATTAGCAACATCCCACCTCATACTGATCATAAAGGTAGTAGCCTTCAGCCCACCGAGCCCAGCAACGAAGACCAAGCCCAGCACAGCACGAATGCCAATTTGTACAACGCGCAGATTCTCATAATCGCCCAAGAATCCCGGAACCCAGGTGAGGAATTGCGTCTGCAGCGTTTCGGGCAGCATATCGCCTGCTTTCTCGCCGGGGTGCAAAGCGTCCAGTTTGGCCATGATGCGGCGCCAGGGAGCGTGTGAGCGTTTTGTGAGCTCTGCTTGCTCGTTTTGCAAGCGGGTGAGGAAGGCTAGAGCAGTTTCTGAGCGGTCGACGGGGATGAGGTTCGTGACGGCGTTCATGGTTGGTCCGGCGACGTCGGAAGCGTCGAGATCTGCGAGAGTGGTGCCGTCTCCGCCTGGGAGGTGGCGTAGAGTGTCTGGCCAGAAAGGCAGGGACGAGCGTGCGGCTTCGAAGTTGCTGAACAATGCGTGAGTGTGCTGTGTTCGGGAAATGTTCACAAGCGCCATGGCGGCTTTGAGTACGACTGACGCTGTGATATGAGGGTGATGAGTCTTGAGGTTGACGAGCTGAGGTGCATCGAAGCCATAATCCCAGCCGTCAGGGCTGGTCGTGATGGCTTTTCGTGGGGCTTTAGCTGGAGGATACAGAGCCTTGCGGTGGAGGTGGATGTCTTGCAAACGCTTTGCATGCCAGTCAACCTCAATGGTAGCACGAGGCGAGTCGCGCAGAGAGTGGTATATGTCTGCCCATGTCTTGAAAGGAATATGGCGTCGTAGTTCTTGCGTCGGAGCACGTAGACTCTGATTGAGATCCTCGAGGAACAATCGCATCGACGAGGCGTCATGGACTGAGTGGTGCAGGTACATTACAAAAGCTGCCGAGTTGAGCTCTTCCACATGGTAGAGTAATGCATGGAAGAGAAGGCCGGGGTACGTCGCGTGCTCAGCGTGAGGATAAGAAATTGCCGTTTGCTGAAGATCTGAAAGCGTAGGTACGGAGCCACATACAGTCAAGCACTGGTCGTATAACTTTTCTTGAGGCTTCAAAGTAATATAGAATGGTGTACCATCGTTTCCTCGCACGTAGAAGGACGGCCACAATGGGCTCTGTCTGAGCGCAGCAATCAGCGCTTGCCGTAGAGATGCAACAGTCGAGCCATCAGCCACGACTGCGATGCCAAAGTTCCAGCTGTCCATGATTGTAGTGCGAATCAGGATGTTGGTAAAGTCACTTGCTTGGATGACTGCATCGACGTCTTGTTCGAAATCGAAGCCATAGTTCTGGAGAGTTGAGGCTGCCATTTCTTTGAAGGAAGCCGCATCGTTCTCTGCGCCGACAACCAGCTGAATATCTTCCAAGCTCAGTGATTGCGTCGTGTCCGCAAGTTGTGTACCGGAATCGCGTCGCGAGTGACCCGACTTCCCTTCCAGTGCGGAGATCTGTGATTTCAAGTTCGAATGATCGATCATCTCATGACCTGACAGGGTGACACCGAGCTCCTTACGATACATGTCTCTGACTCGCATAAGCGTGATCGAGTCTGCGAAATTGGCAGTCGGAGCCTCTGTGTCGAGGTTTGCCGGCGAGATGCCTGTGGCTCGCCACCATACATGAAGCACTGTCTCTTCGACGGATCTGATCTTGTGGTCAAGAAGTATAATGTCTGTGCCGCGATGCTTACGGAAGGCGGCGACAAGATTACGGAGAGTGGCCTTCTGCACCTTTCCAGACATAGTTCTTGGGAAGTCGTCAAGGCCAAGGGCCTCGAGTGTCAAGATTTCATCGGGTACATGCAGCATACCCATGGACGCACGGACAGATGTCGACAACATCCCGGCAGGATCGTCGCAGATGGGTAGCCTTCTGACAATGGCAACTGGGACCTCACCTGCAATATTGTCTTTGGCGGCAACCACTTGTGCTTCCACGCCTGTGAACTGGTTCAAGACTGCTTCGATCGCAGCAGGTGCAATGTTCTCACCGCCTCGAATGATCATATCCTTGTATCTGCCCACGACAGAGACACGTCCATCGGGGTGCATGATAGCCCGATCACCAGTCTTGAACCAAGTACGACCATTGCCGACATAGAAGCTGTCCGTGCCAACGTTGTCGCCAAGGTAGCCGTGAATGACACCAGGGCCACTTTCGTGAATCTCCCCTGGTTCGCCGTGAGGAAGCGGAACGGTCGAACCCGAAGCACAGATTTTGATGTGAGCACCGGGAGATGCACTGCCAGATATCGTGTCGTCACCAATGATCAAAGTTCCTGGATCGGGAGTGGCAGCGACCCAGATTGGACTGCCTTCGGTCATCCCGAAGCCTGTCGAAACAGCACTGGACCCAAGAGTATTCACCACCTGGCTTAGGTTTTGTGGAGTGATAGAAGCACCAGCAAGACACACATCTTTCAAGGCAGGGAACCCGAGTCTGTCCCTCTGCACATGCTCGATCAAGCTGTGAAGAGCAGTGGGTACAAGACATGCGTGTGTGCAGTTGTGCGTCTGCAATGCTTTTGCCATCTTTTCGGAGTCGAAGGTGGGAGAAGGATACACAACGGCGCCTCCTTGACAGAAGAAGTGCAGAACATAGAAGTATCCCATGGCGTGGTTGTTTGGCAGTACACTGCAGAAAATATCCTCGGTGGAGCAGCCTCCCAAGGATAGATTCTTCATGAATGCATGCAGCGACTGGTCGGTGTGAGGACATCCCTTGGGCAGAGAAGTAGTGCCGCTCGTGAACAGGATGGTGACGGGACTTTGGCCGGCGGATGAATCAGGTTCTGAAGTCGGCTCATCTGTCGACAAGAGTTGAGGCCGAGTGATAATTGGTTCCACTTCTCTCTCTCCTCCAGCCGTAAGAAGACTAGAGAACGCCGTCCAGCCAGAGGGAGGGTTCTCGTGGGTGACGATCTTGAGAAGTTCAGGGACTCCATCGTAAGCCAGCGCGTCGAACGCAGTAGCAAGCTCGGGAGTGCCGACGATCACCGCAGTCGCACCAGCAATAGCGAGCATATGTCTTGCTTCAGCTTTGTTGGTAAGGTTGCGAGGGTTGAGCGGAACGAAAGGACATTGAAATCTATGAGCGGCCCAGAAGGAAAGTGGAAACTCAACACCGTTGTCTAGAACTGTGACAATGGCTGAGCCGGAGGCGATACCATATCTCTGCAAGCCTTTCCTGAGGGTTTGGGAGGCCGACTCGAGCTGTGCGTACGACCACTGTAGATGATCACTGGAAAGGCTTGTCAGATGGTACAGATCGGCTGGTTGGTGCAAAGATGCGATAGCAAGCTTCTCTGGGTGTAGCTGTGCTGCTCGCTTGAGCCGCTGCCACACAGGTGGAGGCGAGTCTGCCCAATCTCCGCCATAGGCCTCACTCAAAGCCATGCTGTTTCCGTTCGCTCACAAAGAGCAGTGTGTCTGCAAGTGGGAGGAAGGTGAATCGTCGTGTCGCTCTCGTGGCACATAAATACGCCGCCGGGGCCTGAGACAGCATCTCTTCAGCTCACCTTGCCATGACCCTGAAGCACATTGCAAGAAAAGTGGCAACCCTTCATTGGATAGCGTTGGCGATCCTCAGGCGAGTTCGTGTCGGGCAGCGTACTACATCGACAGTACAAATAGCACCACGGCCTAATTGGGTGATACCGCGCGACGCAATATGTGGCAGAGTGGATGGGTATGCTCGCTTCGGAAGGTCTGGACATGTTTGACTCGTGCGGATGATTACCGTAAAGTGGAGAGTCACCGTCTGCGCGGCCATCTAAGCTTCTCAGGTAATGGAAGATATGTGTTCGGCTGGATGTAGTGCGTAAGGCTAGGGCGGTGGGGATATTAAAGCTGAAGAGTATTGCAGGCTAGCAGGAAGAAAGCCATGCCGGTCCACCGGGCCAGAAGCCAAAAGGCTATCAGGTAAGATAATTCTGCAATATACACACAGAGATGCAGCGGACATGATCCAATTGGTCGTCGGCTATAGCTTCGTTGCTCGTCAAGGTGGATTCGTCTTGCTAATCGCGAGCCTGCACTACCTAATGCTAGCCGGCAGCAGAGACACGCCATAGCTCATCAGGTATTTGTGAAAGCGGTCTGCAGCAGGTTTCGTAAACGGGATTCGAAGCTGTACATGACTTGTGCACCTTGCACTGGGACTGAAGATGTTGGTGGAAGCGTTCAATGGGGCCAAGTGAAGCAAGACCAAGGCAGCGAACGGTTGACCAAAGCTTGCAGCGTGCCACAATGTCCCCCAGCTCACAACATGCGCCGAGCATGTGAAAGTAGACAGCTCAACATACTCCGCCCACGACCAGACCACTTCTTCTCTTTGCAGTGCAGTCTCGCATCCGCTGCGTAGTCCCAATCTTGCGCTCAGGGCCACACTATACAACCATGACTACGCCAGTCTCGCCCTCGTCGTCGCCCAGACTCCCCTCTCCGCCGCCAATCGCCGAAGACCAGAGCGGCCCGACATCACCTGGACTGTCCCTGTATGCGCCCAAGTTCCCCGGCGGTGCAGCAGAGGCATCGCGCAGGATTCGTCCTGGCACCAAATCAGAGGACATGGCCGAGGGTCCGCCTCTTACAGAGCTCACGGACATCGACTCAGCTTTCCAGTTGACTGAGCATCTCAAAGCACTCCACCACTCCTTCACACACCCATACGACTCGACTACTACAGTCCCCATAACCGCGGAACTTGCGCGGCAACTCGCTCACCCTCCACAACACACCGCGAAAGAGATCTGGCTATACGAGCTTGGCCGCTTCCTCATCCAGAAGACAAATGCCATAATCGTCGCCCTCTTCTCCGACACACCTGCCTGTTCTGCGACAACATGCCACGAAATGCGCGCTTCCGAATGGCAATATCTATGCGCTGTCCACGATCCACCCAAGTCTTGCTCAGCCATTGACTACTGCTGTCACACCCTGGACTGGGCTGCGTCCACGCTTTGTAACAGTAAACTCTTCCCTTCAAGGCTGGGTCTTGGATCTGGCGGTGCAGGCATTGGAGGAGGCAGTGACAAGGTCCTCCTACAACAGATGAAGGAAATCACCAACATCTTCCGCCGTGTATATCGAATCTACGCGCACGCGTGGTTCCAGCATCGCGAGGTCTTCTGGCGTGTGGAAGGTAAGACAGGTCTATACGTTTTCTTCAAGACCGTCTGCGATGAATACGGCTTGATACAGACTGAGAATTATACAATTCCACCTGAAGCAGAGGGACTGGAGCCCAAGGAAGTGAGCAGAGACACGCCAGTGGCAGCTCAGCCTCCACTTGGCATGAGCTTGCTGAAGAGGCCAGAGGAGGGCAAAACAGAACAAACACCAGAACCCGCAGGAAACGAGGTCCTTGCAACTGGAGACACAACAAAGAGACACAGACATACACCCAGCAGCAGATCAAACTCGGTGTCCACCACAATCACCGAAGAAGCCGAAGAAGACGAGGACGTCTCTTCAAAGCCATCTCTAGAACGTGCACCTACTGTGAAGAAAGAAGGCATGCTCGCGCGCAGCGATACGCTCAAAGCCGAGCCTGAGCCCGAGGCAGCGGCCGAGGCTGCTGAACACTCGGTTATAGTGGAAGAATCTCCGGCCGAGGAGGGCAAGCAAGCGCCCGAGACCGACAACCAGCCCAAGGTAGAAGACGCCGAAGATGAGGAAGCAGAGATCACAGTGATCGAGTCAGAAGTGCCTGCAGACGCCGACGGGCCTGGCGAAAGTGCAGCTGAGACTCCTGAGGAGCCGGACAAAGCAGAGACGACTGTCGAGGCATGATCTCAGTTCATGATTGCGGGAATACGCGCACGTGTGTTATGATACCCATTAAAAGCAGATAGATATATTCGCAGTTTGTACATAGTATTCAAGATATTCACAAACCGTATGCGCCGGCTGCCAATTTAGATTTTGGATCGAATGAGATTTAAGAATATCGTGTTCTATCGAGACCGAGCACGATTGGATTTGCGTCTCTTCCAATGCCTAGAGAGCACTTGAACCTTGTGATCCTCGAATCGGCAGATCCAGCGCCAGATATATTTCACCAAGCGTGCTGTCGCGTCAAAGAATATTCCATCAATCCACGGGTTGTACAAAAGCAGTCGGCCCTACCTCCCTGTTGATCTCTCTCACATCTGACGTTCGTCAAAAAAACCACATCGAAACGAGACAAAGTTCGCGAGATCCGCCGCTTTTGGCAAAAGCCGAGGGCAAACATCACGAAAGCACAAGCTTGCGAGGTCTTTCGTTGTCCGCGACCTTTCCTCTAATACAGTTTAACATACACAGTATACAGGCGATCTCTTGCCATGGATGAAGAAGACGATGGCCCTCCCATGCTGGTCTCCAGCGAGAACGTCGTAGACCCGGATGCGAGTCTCAACGCCGAAATGGGAGATGTGCAAATGACGAAAGTGCCCATATCTATTATTACTGGTGAGTGAGTGTCTGGGAATCGTTTGCCACTGATACATTCGATACTGCCTGTATGCTTCGATTGAAAGAGGTCCGCGCGGTAAATGCTGGTGCAGTCTCTCAGCGGCAATATGGACGTGCTACCTTCGTGTGCCATCAACTGCGAGACATACCGCCAAAAAATCGTTGATGGACCATACTCACACGGCCGATAACGATTTCTCTACACGCGTTGTGTGACTTTGACTGACGATTTCGCGAAGGCTACCTCGGAGCTGGCAAGTCTACGCTGCTCAACTACATCCTCACAGCCCGGCACGGCAAGAAGATCGCCGTCATTCTCAATGGTGAGTACTATTTACCAGACCCACAAGCGATAGCTACAAGAAGCACTGTTGCAGGTTCCTAGAGCGTACGATTCGCTGACCCAAACTCATCTTTCCCAGAATTCGGCAATACAACCGACATGGAAAAGTCCCTCACCGTCTCCTCCGGCGAGACAACAGCGACGGAATGGCTCAATCTCGCCAACGGCTGCATCTGCTGCTCCGTCAAAGACCAGGGCGTCAATGCTCTAGAATCGCTCATGGAGCGCAACGGAGCTTTCGACTACATCCTCCTCGAAACCACCGGCTTAGCAGACCCAGGGAACATCGCGCCTGTATTCTGGGTGGACGAAGGACTGTGCAGCTCAATCTACCTAGACGGCATCGTCACGCTGGTCGATGCGGCGAATCTGCTGCGATCGCTCGAAGCGCCACAGGGAGAAGAAGCCGTGCCCGACGAGCATGACGGGCATGCAGCGGGCCCTTTGCTGTCCGTTGCACACCTGCAAATCTCGCACGCGGACGTGGTGATTATCAACAAATCCGACCTAGTTTCCGCGTCTCAGCTGGCGGCGGTCGAAGCGCGGGTGCGATCCATCAATGCTCTCGCTCGCATCCAAGTCACATCTCAAAGCCGGGTGCCGCAGCTCGAAGGGCTGGTGTTGGATTTACACGCGTACGACCGGGTGGCGGTGGAGAATCTCGACTTCGCTGCCAAAGGGCACAGTCATCTTGATGCAGCGATTGGGACGGTGGATGTGAAGTTTGGAGTGCTGGGAGTGAAAGGTATGACAGCGCTGGACGGCTGGTTGAGAAAGGTGTTGTGGGAGAGTAAGCTCCCTGGGGTTGATCAGGGCGGGGTTGGATCCTCGGGGTGGGAGATTCATCGGACGAAAGGACGCGTGAGATTGAAGGGTGGGGAGGTGAAGATGTTGCAGGGAGTGCGAGAGATTTTCGAATTGATCGATGGTGTTGATGCGGCTGGTGGCGAGGAGGGCGAGGCAGAAGGCAGAGAGAAAGGGAGCAGAATTGTGTTTATTGGACGGAATTTGGGAGGTGAGACTTCTGCTGCCTTCCAGCGCAGCTTGAATGATGCTTTGGCGGATGTATGAATGCTATGATATCGACAAACTTGCACCTCGACCGCTCATTTGACGTGTGGCCGAGAGCGTTCCGAGCTGGTGCCCAGTGTTATGGCAACGTGCTCTGTCCCAGTATATCGAACGATCATGATGTTGACCTACTGAGCGCTTGGCTCATGAAAAGCTCCGACAGCAGCGCTGAGCTCTTAACACCTTTCATCGACTGACCTCTCGTCGAAAGACAACCAACATGCCTTGGTCACCAACACCAACCAACCACTTCCCATCTGGGCTCCAGCTCATCTGCGAAGAAGCAAAATGTGTGTCCTTGTTCGGCAACGACGTCGGAGGGGATGCAATGTACTGTGGCTGCAGCGGTCTCATAGGATCATCAGTAGCAGACCGCATGTTCAAAGCAGCAGCGCTGACAGAAGCATCTTGCGCGGCGGAGGTGGAGTTGCTGGAATTGTTCGTGTTGAAAGCTGTGGGTTGGTGTTAGCAGGCACTGACAATGTAGTAGCCTATAGTTCTCAATGCTAGTTCGAAAGAGTCAACTAGACTTACCACTCGCTCCGTCGCTGCCTACACTCGCGTCTCGCCGGAGATCTCCAAGCCGGCTAAGACTTTCTTCTTTGAGGCCGTCTTTGACCGCTTTCTTCCTTCCGCCTTTACCTTTCTTGACGATATCTTCGCCTTCCTCACACTTCTGCAAGTCCCAAAAGTAGAACTTTGACGCTTCATTGCCCATGACCAGGATGGGTCGCATGTTTGGCTCGTGGAAGAGGCCAAAGCGCAGGTAAAATCTCGCAGTGGACTTGGCGTCAAAAGTGAGCAGTCTTTCGAAGCCGCGAGAGCGATTTGAATGTGAGAAAGCCGAGCGTGTGGATATTCCGGGGTACGGGATTGGAGGTTGTGCTGGGTGTGGCATCTCGCAATCGAAGCCGTCGATTTTCCAGAGCAAGATTTCGTTCTTTTCCATCTTCTTGTCGATGCCGTCTGAAGGAGCTCGGGCAGCACGAGACAAAATGCTGTCACCGTACCACTTGACGCAGTCGACGTAGTTGGAATGGACCTCTTGTGAAATGAAGCATGGATACGCAATGACTCGTGGCTCCAGGTTTTCGTCTGTTTTCGCATCTAGTTCTTGCAGCGGCGGCACTGCCCAGAGAGCTATAGCAGTGTCCATAGCACCAGAGAGAAGCCATCGGCCGTTCGGATGAAAGTCCAATGTAAGGAGTGGTTGCTTATGACCCTGTCCGGCGAATATTGCTCTGCAGGGTTGCTTCTCATGCTTGGGGTGTAAATTCCAGATTCTTATCGAATAGTCTTCTGAAGCGGACACAAGGATGTCGGACGAAAGCGGCGAAATTTGAAGATCGTTGATGGCTCTCCCATGTCCAGGTAAGATTCTGACTGGCTCATCACGCTCAAGGTCGAAGATCAGGATCGCTCGTGGACTGCTTCCTGCAGCACACAACAGAGGTCGTCCTTCTGCGTCCTTGGTCCAGCATATGCTGTTGAGATTCGTCGACTCATCCAGCTGCCATCCTCGCAAGTACTCGAATGGCTGGGCAGGATCTTTTCTGGTCGTACATACAGTCAACTAGATATTGAGTGTAAGTGTGAAGCAATTGAAGTAGGACGCGTTTGCACATACAGTCCTTCCACCTGTGAAGGCGAAGACCGCTTCTTCATCCTGCTCTTCCGGCCATGGCCAGAACTTGACGTCGTACAGTGTTGATTCTAGCTTCTCGTCAATATGTTGTAGTCATGAATGTTCGCTGGTGTTTCATCTTACGAGCAACATCTTGTGGAGACTACAGAAACAAAAAAGTAAGACTTGAACGCTTGACAAGGAGAACGACCAATGCTTACACTTAACCTCGCGCACCACTCGAGCGCCGGGAATACATCGGAAGGTCCAGGCATGGTTGAATGATGTCTGTGAAGTTGACGCTCAGTGCACGTGACATGGATCAATTGTATCGCTTATTGTAAACGATGTCGTACTAGGCGAGCAGCAGTGAGCGAGGCTGGGTCTAGCCTTCTGGGTCCGCCCGATGGGTCGGCTCAACGGCTGTTGTGCACGGAGTTCGTTTCGGTGCTGCAGTCAGGGAGTTGCTCGGGGCAAAGTGAGCCGTCGCTTGAGCAGCAGGGTCCTTGGTCGGAGGCAAGGTAGCGATGCCGACGTCGCCCAATACCGCAAACAGGCCGAAAGCGTCGGTTGCCCTGCAGTCGGCAGCGCAAGGCTCTCGGCTACAGACAGCTGGCCGGAAGTGATCCTACTGGTTGGCGACGACGTCGCTCTTGTCGGACGGTCAGGGCTGGTGGCTGCTCGGCATGCAAAACATCGACGATGCTCTGCTCGAGCGTGGGCGGCTGGGTCGAGCTGACGTGGAGTCAGTGCGCGGGCAGTGTGATTGGTGTCACGGCGGGCAGAAGGTTTGTGGTGCGAGTAATGCTGGTATGAAAGACTATCGGCGGATGAGTAGCGCAGCAGAGAGCGATTATGCAATACCACGCCAGCACTAGAGCGGCAGTGGTAGAGGATCACCGCGAGGAGAGCAAGCGAGAGGCTAAGAGCAGCGGGCACGCGAGTGCCAACGGCGGGCGTGCGTCTGCCGAGTGCCGCCCGTGGGCGGTGCATGTCGTATGTGAGTGCGAGGCTGCGAGGGCATGATGTGAGACAGTGAATCAGTGATACGCTTGGGATGCTCTTCACGCGTGGCAAGACACATGTGATACGGTATGCATTGTTGCATGCTGGTCCCTGATTTTCCTGCAGCAGGGCACGGCGTGAAGAGACGAAAGCACCCTGCACTGGCATATCAGACATATCAGACGCCGGCACTTGCCATGACAGCTCTTCACGCGAAAAGTGCCATTAGACAGAAGTGTATATGCGAGTGCAATATACGCAAAAGGTTAAGAAGAAGTCAACGAGCCATGACATGACAGCCCTAAGCAGAAGTGGAGGAGATTGGTGAGCTGGTGAGGTAACAGAGTTTGCAGGCGTGACAGGTCTCCTGGATGCACCATCGAGATGATCGCTGATGAGTACGACGCGAGCATGCAGCTGCAGAGGATTGATTATTGAACAAGGAGAATGCTAACGCCTCGGAGAAGTCTGACAATGCAGGGCGAGGTGCACACGGCGGTGCATGGGCAAGCGAGCAGCGACGACGGTATGCCTCGACGCACGGGATGGCGCATGTCGGTGCATGTGCATACAGCAATAGACATCCATCATGGCGTCGATGGCGTGGGAGAGCGCACATCAGGCGTTGGCCGTTTGCGGGGAGGCCTGGTTCAGGGCTCGTCAGGCGTTGAAGCGTTGAAGAGCATCCATGCTGTCCAACAGCCTCGCGGATCGAGACTCGTCCGGACATCGACGCCCACTCAACACGATATGGCATACCAGCGGCGCAGGCCATACCGTCCCAGGTGTCCCACGCGAAAGGAGAACGGCGAGGAGAGCAGCGGCACCAGCCCAAAGCGTGCAACGCGTTTTAGTATAATCCTCCCCGTGGCACTGCTGCTCTGCTCGCCACGACTCAGGCTGAAAGGACCCTGTCGCTCCGGCGCAGGCATCGCTGATCCTCACGAGCGATTGAGCGCCAGAGAGTTCAAATTTCTGCAATCATGACGTACTGGTTTGCCCTCGCAAGCCCGCCTTATACTGTCCCGGAGGACAAGCCGCACCCGCGACGCCTGCTGCTATCACTTCCCATTGGCTGCCTGCTCACGTACCTCTCCACTGCGCAGGGCACCAGGATACCACGGTTCACATCCCTCGTGTCTCTTCATTCCACCTGCCTGTCCCAGCTGAACAACTCCCCCACCCTCGAAACCTCACCGACTCGACCGACCATCTAGACTGACCCCATCACTCGCGCCGTTCTTCCACCTCGCCACCCGCACACGGCCCGCTCGACGAACACCACCATCAGCACGAACCTTTCTGGACTGGGAAACCCCTCTGCAGACGACACTCGACACCGAAGAAGCCGACGGCGCCCGTGCTTACTGCTCGCGACACAAGAGACGGAACATTAAAACAGTGCCCGCGCCTTGGGTAGGGGTCGTGCTGCTGCACCCATACCCTCGGGACTGTCAGACCACCGTCTTGACACACCTGCATTGATAAAGAAGAAGGAGGGCCGGTTACAAGTCGAGGCCTTGCCCTCGCCTGTATTCCTTGCTGACGCCTCTACTCTGATGCTCAAGGCTGAGCGCAACGACTCTTGACTCACAACACACATCACATAGCCATGGAGACTACGTTTATTTCGATTCACGGTAGGCACCACTCAATGTCATATGCCAGGTTGAAATGGAATTGAATGCTGACATTTTGGTCAGACCTCACACCAGAGGCTCGTATTCTTTACTCGTCCGACTCCGTCATTGATATCCTCGGATATACTCCAGATGAGATTGTCAACCACTCAGCATGGGAGTTTTTCTCTCAAGATGAGCTTCCATATGCCCAAGAATTCCATCGACGGCGGGTAAAAATGGACACGGCCGCCGTGCTGGCGTATTGCAATGTACTGGGCAAAGATGGCCAGTGGATTGGATGCGAGTGCTGTTTCACCATCGTCTACGATGTCATGATTGTCTGTACCAGTATTTACCAACGAGGCGGAAAATCTGACAGTAAGTCTTTGACACGGCAAGCACGACTGACTCGACGCTAACACCACTCAACAGGTCGTGCGCTTGCGGCACCCATCGTCAGGCGAATCTTCTCATCGTCGCCAAAGGATCCGAGATACCACATGTTATCGCACATCTCGTCCAAGTTCTCTCAACCCGTCAAGCCGAAAGAACACGAACCTCGAGCAGCATTATTTTTGAATCGCTTCACCCGTACACTAACGATCATGTACGCCACAAGTGCTTTGGAAGAAGTAATTGGCGTTCCCGCCAGTGTGATGCGTGGCCGAAGTTTCTACTACTGCATCGCCGAAAATTGTCTTCAAGACTCGATCAATTGTCTGGAAAATGCTAAAGGCAACGACTCGATAGCATATCTCCGTTTCTGGTTCCGGGACCCCAGGACAGATGATCCTGCACCGGCGCCTGACAATGACAGCGACGACGAGATGACCACGGAAATGAGTGAAGACACCAGCGAAGGTGGCGTGCAACTCCAAAGCCAGTCGTCTCGAAGTAACGCATCTGCAGCTATGGAGTCAGCCGTGGAGTCTGGCGACAGCATGGATGTCGACCAGATGGGTGGCGCCGCTGAGGATCCTAATTCACGAACATCCTCTGGAGACAGTGGCAACGAGAACGACACGCACGAGGCCATCTTCGGCGAGTCACGAGAGTCACGCTCATCCGCCTCATCATTACCTTCTTCGCCTGGAACCCCTCGCAACACTCCCAGCAGAGCACCGAACGACCCGATTGAGCTGGAAGCAGTCATCTCTTGCGCTTCCGACGGCCTCGTCGTCTGTCTCCGCAAGGCCCGCCCGATGATCCCGCACCCAACTCACCGTCCTTCGCAACCCACACACCCAAATGGTGTCTTCGCCGCACCATGGGCCACACAGCCAATATTGCCACCACTCGAGGCCAGGCCGCGCGCAGGCTTCGCATCCGGATTTGCACCTTCACTGGGTCCGATGGCAGCGAGACACGACTCTGCATCGCCACCCCGTGTGCATGGCCCAGACAGCCACGACTTCATGTCCGTCATTCGCGAACAAGCCGTCTTCGCATGGGCGCTCACAGGCATCAACGGCTCTCTTGCCGACCATGCCAAGGGCAAGCCTCGTGGACACGCGACACCAGCCGATGGTTTTGCGGTCTGGGCTAATGATGCTTCGCAACATTCCGAAACGCCCGAGGCCCGTCAAGACAGTGTCCCTTCAGCAGGCGATGAGAGGCGAGCGGCTTCGCAGATGTTTGGAGACCCTGGACTGGGTCGCAACAACAATGGTGGTGGCGCTGGCAGTGGCAACTTCATGAAGTGAGCGCTCATGCCCAATGCCATGTAATCCGAGCAGTGGACCGAGAGATTTTCCGCCTTTGGGATACGCTCTACCAATCTTAATGACCCGGGATCAACGGTGACTTAAGCGATGTGCAATCTAAACACATCACCAGGATATGTCCAACTTTCGACGGCTAACATGAGGGTTCGAGCCAAAGCTCACCATTCGCAACGACGACGAAGACAACTATAATGACACGACACACGACCGATTTTGAGGAGAACGATTGTCTCTTTTTCTTCCATCAATTTTCTAGCAAGACAGCAAGCGCCAATATTTATATGCAATCAAAGAGAGCGGCGCAATGTCAATGTTACTGGGGAAAAGCTGGGGAGTACTTGCTATCATCTTTTTTGCTTTTTATTCCAATCTTTGGAATCTGTCTTGGGCATGGAATACTACCCCAATTTGATCATCGCAATAATGATTAACCTCTCTATTCCGTCCTATGATCTCGTGCGAAAATTAATCTCAGCTCCGTGACGCTGATGCTGAAAATGACGGATCCTTTTTGTTCGTTTTTTTACTGCCTGTGATCCTTGTCTTATCGTTCTTTGGGTGGGTAATTGCTTGACTTGCGAAGATCTCGATGATGGTTTTTCGTGCCAGGTGTTTTAGAGTTCGTGACTTCGGGCAACCCTATGATTGGGGATGTCAGCGCAACCCTGCTGTGACGGGAAAACCATGGTCGCAGATACCACAGTTCAGGCCATAGGATTTGGATTGTAAGCTCGATGTACAACAATTGTCTCGTGAAGGGGCTCATGTTACTAGGCCGGAATATATTTCGCGGTGACAGCTGTGCCCGCTGCAGCGTAGTGGAACCGCCATGCTCGACTTCGGCTCCTCTGATCCGACGCCGGTAGTTTGTTGTTTCCAACAAAAAGAACCAACAACCACGACTTGCCACAAGAATTGGAGTGCAGTAACAACATCAATACAATCTACTATTCACTTCACGTTTTAAAACACAAGATTTCCCAAACTCCCCGAAACGCCCATCTCCCACTGCATCAAAGACAAGACATCCTCCAACATGGCCAGCCCGAATCCAATCGACTACTTCGCCATCCAAAATGTCTTGTCACTCTACTGCTTCGCTCTAGACACCAAGAATCTGGCTCTCCTCTCCCAAGTCATGACACCAGACGTCGACGCCCAATACCCGTTTCCCGGCGGCGACATGCAAGGTCTCGAGGCCGTGATTGGGGTGATTTCGAAACGGTAAGTTCATTGAAATAACGAGTGATAAGCCCAAGCCACGGCCGTGTGTTCAGATAGGCTTCAGATGGCATTTCCACGAATCAGTGGATCGTATGAAAGACGAGACCAAACTGATTGATCGCATTGAAAGACTACACGCCATTACCTCCCAACACGCCCTCACGACACAGCACATCGCCATCTCGCCTTCTGGCACAACGGCAAATGCTACGACGTACTTCTCCGGTGTACATTTCGGCAAAGGCAAGTGGGAAGGGCAGACTTGTACTGCTTACGGAAAGTATATTGACGAGCTTGTGTTGCTGCCTTTGGCTTCCGAGGGTGCGGGAGTGGACCCTGATGGCGAAGGAGAGAAAGCTGTGCCTCTTGCGGGTGCGAGTGGGGAGTGGAGGGTGAAGAAGAGGACGGTGGAATTCATGGCTCGGGTTGGGGAGGAGGGAATTTTTGAGAGGGATTGATTTTGAATTGTTGGGAGGTCGCATGAACGGGCTGGCTCTAGCAGATTGGTGGCGGGATTTTTATTTTTGGTCGTTCCTGCAACCACGAAACGTCTGGAGTGAACGATTGAGAGTTTGAAGAACACATTCATTTTGTCCTTTAAGATTGCCTTCCAGGGACGACGTTCCGTGGAGACAGCAATGCGACCCGCTCCTCCTCGCCATGTTGAAATGTGCTCAATGCCTGGCGACTGTGCCCCACTGGATATCATCGCTTGCCAAATCAAAGGGCTCCGTTTGCTCGCACCAGAACGAGCTCTCAGCATATACCTCTGCCCCACCACATCCTCTAAAACACCAAATCCCACACCACCAAAAACCCGCAGAACCCAACCGTGCCCCAAAACACCGCCTGCGCCGTGCTCTTCCTCTCGCTCGCCCTCTTCAGCTCCTGATTGCCTTTTCCCAAATTCGCGCTCGTGTCGTACGATTCCTGCACCAGCTGCTCAATGTGCTCGCTCTGCTGTGCAAGATTGGCGTGTAGCGTGCTGTGCAGCTCGCTGATTTCTAAAATGCTGCGCTCGGCCTGCGAGATCTGCTCCATCTGGTTCTCGTAGTATTGCAGCAGGTCGGCGTTCTCGGATTCGAACATTTGGAGTTGGTCTTTGGTGAGTTCGGCTGTGTCGGGGTTGGAGTCGGGTATGCCGTTTGACTGGGCTGTGGTGCCAGTTGCGTTGGTCGGATCGCCGTTGTCGACTGCGTAGGGAATGTTTGCGCCCCCGCGGCTTTTGTAGAGAGCGCTCTTGCTGCGTTCTACTTCTCGTGTGATACGCACTTCCATCATCTCAGCTTGTACTTTGCCTGCTTCGCCCAGCCTTTGCTCGAGGAACATGATGACGGCTGCTCTGAATGCTGCCAGCGTGTTCTTCTTCGCCTCCTCCGCCTCTTCTTGTGGACTCTTCGCTGTGACTGCTCCTCCTGCTGCCCAACGTCCCAGTGCTCCCATGCCACTTTTGGCCCGTTTCGACAGGGCGACCGACTCTAGTGTCTGGTTCCTCACTTCCTCCGCTTGCTGTAATGATTTGATCGCGGCATTGAGTTGCCTGAGCAGGTTCTTGGACTGCGCATCGAAGGCTTCGCGCTCTTCGTGTGTAAGTGGCCGCGAGTGGTCGTGCTGTTGTTGCTGCTGGGTGGCATTCTGTCTTCGGCGGGTTGGAGGGGCGGTGGAGAGGTATGCTGGTCGCGTGGATCGCAGTGTGCGTGTGAGGTCTGCTATGCGTGCGTTGATGCTGTATGCTTCTTGAAGGAAAGAGTCTATGCGTTTGATGTTGTAGTCGTGGTGGATGACCGGGTCGGCATTGTGCTTTTTGAGGCAGATGTTGAAATCGGCTGTTATATCGGCCATGGTTTCTGTGAGGTCAGTTCTTGTTACTGGGCTCTTGTCTGCATCAGCTCAAATGCAAGGACGTTCATGTATGTTCAGTTGCTTCCAGATTCAAGTTGTGAAAGGTGTTGATATGACGTGGGGCTGCTTCGCGCATTTGTCGTATCCAAACATCTGAGCTCACGGACTGATCTCTATCGCCAACATCGCCAACAGCCAGGGTTAGAGTCGCACCCTCAACGACCCGAAGAGATCATTACATGTATTACCTGTTCGAACAAACATGATGTGTTCGAACAGCGTCGGAAGCATGCGTGTACATGTATTCCACGCACTGGATAGCGCCTGTATGGTAATAGCCTGTCGTCTTTGCCAATCTTTGAATGCACCTCTGTCGACAACGCGCGCGAAAACGGTCCGTAGTTCACGGCCTACCGTGCAACGAGAACGATCGAAGAACGGAACGTCTGCACAATGCAAAAGATAAAAGACAAAAAGTGTATTGTAATCATGGATGCAACCAGCTCTTTCTCTATCACTTCTGATTTAATCTTGTAATTTTGGTGTACTCCTTCACAACAGCCACCAACCTCTCCCTTCCCACCTTATCGTCAAACACTTGCGCATGATCTAAGCCCTCACACCAAAGCACATCGAGCCCCTTGCCTTTCCATGACCTCGTCTTCCAACTCTCATCCTTCTCATCCTGCTCGCCCGTCTCCAGCTCCATATGCTTCTCTCCGTCAACCTTCACAACGGGATCCGGAACATCGTCATTCAGCAAATACCTCGCCACAGCACCCGTATCTACAATAAGATCCCGACTCGCAAGTGAAACAGTAAACCGCATTCCCCTCTCGACCAACTCATCAATCCTAGTTTTCCAAAGACATCCCTCGTACCAGAAAAAGTGCCTTCCCAGCGTATGCGATGTGCCCGGGTCTTTCGACGCAAAATACCACAGCTGCCACTCGTTTGCGGATTTCGGCGGGCGGACGGTGAAATTGTACGCCACGTCGGGCATGTGCAGGAGGATTGTGACGGGGTCTATGAGAACTGTGGCGCTGGTGCGGGAGGCTAGCGCGTCGTGGGTGAGCATATAAGAGGTGAAGACAGAGCCGTAGGAGTGGGAGGCGAGGACGAAGTTGGTGTAATTGTGTTTGTCGAGGATGGCGGTGATTTGTTTGATGAAGGCTTCGCGGCGAAGTATTGGTTGGGTGAGGCGGGATGAGATGGGGAGGAGCTCGATTGCTAGGACGCCGATGTCGCCGTCGTCGGATGGGGGGGCTGTGTTGTTCTGTGGTTGTTTGGCGATGGCTTCCAGAGTGTCGACGTATGGGTAGAGCCCGATACCGATACCGTGGATGAACAGCACTGGCAGTCTCGTTTTCGATGTGTGCGGCCGATACCAGTAACTCAGGCTCTCAGCCGGAGACCGACCGCCAGCAAGCATGGTAGCTGGACGAGGCGGGCAAACCCAAGGCCCCGCGACCCCCGTCCTCCAGTACGAGAAGCCAGCGATCCAGAAGCGAGCGAAAGTGATTTGCTCCACAAACATCACTGTCGCATACCACGTCAAGCACCTGACATCCATCTCAATCGGATCAAGAGTCAAGCGCAGCGCCTTCGCCCTCCCTTGACCTTCCGGAAACCTATGTCCCGCCAGTCCCTCCACGACCCGTACGTATTCCTCCATCTCCTCAGCATCATCTTCCGTCACTCGTCCTTCCCAGAACACCCAGTTGAGGAAACTCTCTAGTCCCTCGCGTCCAATATCCTTTGGGTCCGCGCCTCGGAACCAGCCAGACAGGAATTTGTCGACATCGTGGATCTCGGTGCGTACTTGCTCGATCAATTGTCGTCTCTGTTCGCGCGAGCGAAGTGGTGGATGGACTGCTTCGCGTTGCAGATGGCGGCGATACCAGAGGAAGAACAGGTAGAACAGCGCTTCTGCAGCGGCCCACGCTTGCAGACCAGGGAGACGTAGTCCAGAGAGCGACTTGCGACCAGCGAGCAGATCATAAGTGAGCCATGTTGTCCAGGCGAGAGACCATGGACCAATGCTTTGAAGGCCTGCGATGCAAACGCGAATGAAGACCAGACTGGGGAGCGAATCGTCGATCATGGCAAGTTGGTTGTTTCAAGTTCTCAGTCAACGTGTGATAGAAGTTCGAAGTCGGGAGGCGGACCTCGAACAGGCAGCAGCGGTGTACACATTGTGAGCGTAGAGTAGCGCGGTGAAAGTGTCGGTGGGAAAGTGCCTGTTTACCTTTACGGACGCTCGGAGTGCTTGTGACGTTGATTGCTTGCTGTGATTGGTTCAAGGCCAACGGGTGACGTTTGTCGGTGTTTGTTTGAGGTTGAATTGTCCAGGGACTGATGCCCGTCCTTAAAGCAGGCAACTTTGTACCTGCATAGCTGGTCGGAGGGACGTTCCATCTTGTCATGTACCAAAGTACCAGACTTTGACATGTGCACAAAAGGATGCGCATGTGAGAAAGCAGGGCATAAGAGCCTCGGCAAATGCCGCCAATGGAATCTGAGACGAGCTTTCGCTGGGAACACTTGGAGGTGAGAAACACGATCGATATGCAAATGTGTGTTCTGTTTTTGGCTATCTACATGTCCCGTTGTCCCTTCGTCAAAGAGTCTATTAGACCAACTTTCCTTCCTTCATTCAATACCGTGCTCGATCTAAGCGAGCGCATTAAAACTCCCATGATGGTTAATCGTGATCAATCTTTCCTTAGAGCGCCATGCACAATTTTCTCGCTAAGCGATGCAACGTCAAACAACCATTTCGTCCTCGACAGCTCACTCATCTAGTCGAGATCGCTGTCAGCACCACGCCTGTAGCCGCCCTCGCGACGACCCTTTCTCGGTGAGCTCTGCCTGGGCCTTCTGCTACCGGCATCAGAAGTGTAGCCATCGGAAGAGGGGTTCAGAGGACGGTAGGCGTCGTAATAGCTGGCAGTGCGGCCTGAGTTGGAAGCGGTGTAAGAGGTGCTGATTTCCTCGCTGCCGGGGCCTTTCTTGTATGAGAAGTCGCGCTTCTTGGGGCTATGAGACCTGGAGTCGCGGCGCTGCTTGTGTGCTGCTGGCTTGGAAGAGGGAGCCGAGCTTCTCTTGGGCGGTGGAGGAGCCTCGCCGTTCTCACGAGCGATAGCGGCGACGGCGTCTTCGGCCTCCTTCTTCCAGCGGCGTTCCATCTTGTGTGCTTCGATCTTGGCTCTGCGTTCGGCGTCTTCGTGGGCGGAGCGGACATGGTCTCTGGTGGATCTTTCCTTGCGGTGTGAGTTGGAGGAGGTGTCGGTGTGAGCATCGCTGCGTTCGCTGTTGGTGTGGTCGTAGTGGCTGCCATCGGCGACGCGGTTGAGGCCACCAACGCGAGCAGGCTTCTCGCGCTTGTAATGGTGGATGTCACGGTCACGGTAGCGCTTGCTGTGGTCGTTGCCGGCGCCAGTGTACTCAGTTCTGACCTCAGTCATGCCATCGGAGACAGTTGCGGTACCCCAAGACTCGGTCATGTAGTCATCATCGCCCCAGACACTGTGAGTCTTTGCAAATCCACGCTTCGCCCTGATGCCCTTCCTTCCCTTCTCGTCAACTCCGACGACAGTAGCAGCGATAGACTTCTCGCGCATGTAGTGCTGACCATGGACGACACTACCGCCTCCCAGTCTGGTAGACTTGGTTGCGTTACTGAGTGTCTTTCCATCAGGACCCTTGCGGCGCAGGACTGTCGACTTGTAGTCTTCCCAATCTTCGTTCTGAATCGGAACGAAGCCGCCATTCTTTGCCCAGAAGAAGAACCAGATGGATGCGATGACCATGCCAGTGCCGAGCAAGGCGAACAGTACGAGGAAGCCTGGTCCGCTGAACTTGTCCGGCGACTGACTTCCTGCGCCAGGGCGGTAGTTGCTGTCTAGATCATCGCGAGCGTGGATGGCGACGGTGCGTCTGCTCAAGTCATGGACTGCCATAGGCGAGAGCGCGTGGGCGGAGGCATCGTCGGAGGATCGTGAGAACAGAAAGGCGAGCACATGCGGGACCGGCGCCATCTTGTCAATGTGTTGGGACGTCTGCTCCGGCCACGGCTTGAATACGCTCGTTCAGAAGTGTAGATGGTGGAGCAAAGCCGTTAGACTCGGCTTGCCCTGAGTCTGGCTTCGTGTGTTCGTTGAAGGTTCTTGTCGAACAACAAAATTTGGGTGTACAGTAATAATTTGATGGACTTGCAGTGCGGACGGAAAGACTGTGAGGCAAGGTGGATACTCTCGCGATCTTTCGTCGAGGAATACGCCCGGCCTCGCGGCTGAGGTGGTTGGAGTGGTGGCTGGGCTTGCGCTGGGGTGAAAAGCGGATGGCTGGCTTGGTCTGTTTACGGACGTCATTCTCCCTAGCAACCGTTTCGACCCCAGGTTTTGGGCTTGAAGCTTGGGCGGCGGTGTGCAAGGGTGCATCTGACTTCACATCTATGGTAAATATTAATACATGCAGTCTATAGTCTATGGCCGCTAAGTGGCACCATGGCCAGAGTACTGCAGATGAGCACACAAGGCAGAGACCTCCAGTCGTAATAAGCAAGCTTCCAAACATCGCCGACTTGTTGCGAAAACGGGTCGACGAACTCCGCAAAGACACGTTCGGGATCGTTTTGGCAATCTGGTCGACAAAGGTTGAAAGTACATGTGGTCTTGTGCCGTATCGCGGCAGACGAGTCACTTCATGCGTGAATGCCATGATCGATGTTGGGAGAGAAGAGAAGGCGTGGTTTTTGTGGAAGTTACTGATGGCTGTTAAGCTCCACCTTATGATCGAGCATTGTCCTGAATTGGAAAGTCGTTCAACACGCACGATCTATGTATGTATACATATGTTTTCATATACATGCCCTGACGTCACGACTTAGTCATGATCTACGATTGTTCCATCCCATAATTGATACAATTGCTTTTCTTTCGACGTTCATCGCCCTTACCGTTAGCAGCTCAATCACACTCAACTCCAGGTCTTCATACAGATCCAAGCATCTAAGATCGCACATCCTTCCCGCATTGATGACTGCGTATAACATCAGCAAGGAATCCGAGGAAAAACGCTGAGTATTTTGAGACTATGAAGACTGATGACACTTCCCTGGCAAATTATTACGGTGGTCCAGGTGCCGATGCCCCAAATTCCCTGTGGAACTGGCTCGTAGAAGCGGACTCATTTCGAGAACCCAATAGCCTCACCTCTCCCGCCCTCACCGCCCATCATCAACCTGCCGATCACCTCTCGGGTCTTTTGTCAACGGACCAACCTGCTCAATCCACAGAGCACTTCAGCTGGACATTTTCCAATCTTCTCGAAGCCGTGGAGAATCTTGCCGCAATTTGGAGCCAGGCAGGAGTCCGCGAAGGCGATGCGGTTTTCACTTTTGTCGAGAATTCTGCTGAATGGGCACTATGCTTCTACACATCGATACGCATTGGAACTGTCTTTGTTCCGCTTGAACCAAAGACAGTGAGACGCGAGGAAGAGCTGAGGATGATGACCGAAACCTTACGACCTGCTGTTATACTGGCCCATGATCGGGAGACAGCCTTACTGTACGAGAAGCACAGTGGAGATGGGAAGTGTGAGAAATTCAAAGCCGTGTGCCAGAGCGATGCATGCCCCGGGTGGCAACATCTCTCGTCAATCGAACGGCTGCCAGATCTCCAATCTCCTCCCGTGCCATTTACAAGAGATCCCGACTCCACTACATGTTTGATCATGTTCACATCTGGCACAACGAATGCCCCCAAAGGCTGTCCTGTCAGCGTGACTGGCATGGCCGCTCAGATAAGTCAGTACCACGAGTCAGCTGGGCCTGGCACCTGGACTCCCGAAACCCGAATGCTGATCAACACGAACAATTTCCGGCCCATTTGCTACCTCGCATGCTTAAGTTCCTGGAAAGCCGGCGGTTCGGTCGTATTTCCTTCGGCCACGTTCTCCCCAGAAAGAAGCCTGAAGATATTGAAGCAAGAGCACTGTACGCATACCTGGTTCGTGCCTGCCCAGCTCAACATGATTTCCTCGCTACACGTATCAGAGCAAGAACGGCCGTCGACGTTGAAAGTTGTTCTCACTAGTGGCGATGTTGCGGACTCGGCGCTTCTACGCAAGACGCAGACCGCATTAAAGCCCGAGAAGATCGTATATCATTGGGGCATGAGTGAGTGCGCTCCGCTTATGGGGTATCGAGACGACGAGAACGCACCAAGGATCAGAGATGGGCTCGTTGGAGTGGGCAGGGCACTGTCGGGGACGCATGTGATGGTTGCCAAATTGGGAACACATGTGCCTGCGAAGAGGGGTGAGCATGGAGACCTACATGTGAGCTCTCGGGCGTTGATACGGGGCTATCTCGATAATGTCAAAGCGGAAGACTTTTATGATGATGCAGAGGGAAAGAGATGGTTCAAGACTGGAGACGTGGCTGTCATGGAGGACGATGGAGTTATCTTTGTGGTTGGAAGGACGAAAGACGTGATCAAGTGCAAGGGCTTTGGGATTGTGCCGAGTATCATGGAGCATTGCCTGGATGAGTCATTCAAGGTGGAGGTAAGTCTTTCCTAGCGATAGCCAGTGATTCTTATGCTGATGATGTGTCGCGACAGAGTAAAGTTGTTGGTCTGAACCATGACATATATGGTGCCATTCCGGTCGCCGTAGTTGACCAATTGCCCAGAGAGAAAGGCATTAAAGAGGAGATGAAGGCGAAGTTACTGGAAATCTTAGGATCCGAATACATCTTGGGTCATGTCTTTGAGTTGAGAGACCTGGGACTCGATGAATTGCCGCGGAACTCATCGGATAAGGTTATGAAGAGTGTCTTAGTAGACAACATTGTAGCTCAGAGCCTACATAGAGAAGGATCGACGTAGTTTACATAATGCGGGCTGTCCACGCGCGGTCCAAAAGTAAATTGTGTTCTACCAGCGGCGGTCAGCAGTGAAATGCGACATGCGACCGCGCTCCGTTAGGTATCCGTCACTGGTACACGCGCGTCCGCGACAACTTCACGCTCCAGACTCCGTTCTTCTCGAGCTCAACCGATCAACTTCGACTGAAGAAACAACAGAACAAGACTTCAAGACTAGGAACCCGAAAATCCAACAGCATGATCTCGCCATCTGCTTATCTGCACGCCGGCCTGGCAAGGTAACACCTCCGGCATCCATTTTTCAGATCCCGATGCATGCTAACTTCCTATCAGATACTTTGAAACAGAGGAGCACTCAGACTGTACTATCATCTGCGGCCCCTATCACTTCAACGTCCACAAGATCGTGATCGGAGCACAGTCAGAGTACTTCAAGACAGCTTTCAAAGCAGGAACCTTCCATGTCAGTAGCATTATGATTCGTACTTCGATCGTCAAAGACAATCGCTGACTCTTAGTAGGAAGCCAAGACTGGTACAATCGAGCTCAAAGCCGAAGACCTCGAGTCTGATGGCGACTACGATGAATGTGACGATCCTGAGATCGTGAAACTGATGGTCCATTTCTTCTATCACCTGGACTACCTCGAACACAGCGAGACTGCGCCGGAGATCCACCTCACCACGCATGTCAAGATGTTTGCCATGGCAGCGAAGTACCAAGTACCAGCCCTCCACAACTTATCCTTCGAGAAGTTCATGATCGAAGCCGCTCGCTACTGGAACAAGGACGAGTTTGCTCGCGCCGTCGAGCTGATCTACGACATAAGCCCGATCGCATCAAGTGAGCTGCGCAAGAAAGCGGTGGGTATCGTTCACAGACACCGCGACGCTCTCCTCGCGCGAGACAGCTTCGCTTCATTGCTACAGACCGTCCCAAACCTCGCACGCGATCTGCTTCTCCGCGAGCGTCCAACAGAGGTGGTACCTTGCGACTGCGGATCATCGCGGACACTCAGAGCTTATACTTGCCACGAATGTACAGTCGGCGTCCAGGCATGCAGTTGGTGTGTTGAAAATGCGAGCCTCATCTATTGCGCGGCCTGCGAACAGAAGGCTGTTCCCGGCTGCAGCTGCGATACGTGTACTCGCGACTGATACTGTGGTTAGATGCCTTTCTTGTCTCGTTCTGCATGCTTTGACGGAGGGTGGCGTGTCTTGAGTTTTCGTGAGAAAGGTGCGAGTTTTGGTTCCTCGGATTTGGGCTTGAGTTGGCGCTGTCCGCCACTTTCGAGGTGTCCTTCGGGCACACGCAGCTGTTGTTGACATCGGAAATCCCTACTTCCGTTTCCTGTGATCCAAGTATCAGACCTTAGTTACGAGTTGCAAGTGACTCATTTCAACACGCAAGTGAACAGTGTTGTGCCAAGCTGGGCTTTACCGCAAGGTCCTTAGAGACCCCGAAATCGTTCTTGAAAACACCTTCTAGATGTAGGTTGATACAGTAGTTGGGCTGGTGAACTTGAAACTTAAAGTGAAGTCACTCGGCGGGGGCGGGAGCCACCAGTGCGGTAGTCAGTCACTGTCAACCTGGTAGATGTTTGCCTCAGTCTCTCGCAGGCACTTACGCGCTTCTGTGCCTTTGGCTTCATCGGCCATTCAAACCGCCTTCCAAAACGCCCGCATCAGGAATTCGACAACATGGCTGCGCCATACGCAGATTTCGTGAACGGTCTCGTCAGGTATCTATGCAGCTCTTCTCGCATGGATTTGGCTGACACTGACTGTCTGTTAGATACAACGAGACGGACGAACACTTCGACTGCACAATCATCTGTGGCACTTACCACTTCAAAGCACACGGGATTATTGTAGGTGCTCACTCGGAGTACTTCAGAACGGCATTGAAGGCGGGCACTTTCAAGGTCAGCATAGAAGAAACATCATAAGGTGTTTCTGCAACGCACTCGCTGACAAAATATAGGAAGGAACGACCGGCACACTGGAACTTAAAGCGAAGACAAGTGACTCTGATTCTCCCGATGACGACGATGACTGCGACGAGCCTGAGATCGTCAAGCTCATGATGCACTACTTCTATCACTTTGACTATCTTGAAGGCTCGACTGCCACCTCGCACGAAGTTGCCGCGCACGAAGTTGCCGGTGATGAGATCTGGGACACAAACTCTTGGGAATTCCCTCCAGCAAACAGGGATTCGAAGAAGGCGGCGAGATCCAAGTGGACGCCTCTGCACAACTCGGCAAAGATGCATTTGATCGAGCACGCCAAGCTCTTCGCAATGGCCGTGAAGTATCAAGTCGTCGCACTTCAACGCCTGGCTATCGGAAAATTTAAAGCTGAAGCCTATCGGCACTGGGACCATGAAGACTTCCCGAGAGCGGTACATCTAGTGTATACCACAACTCCCGACGAAGTGTCCCAGCTGCGTAAAGCGGCTGTTGATGTTCTGCACACTTACTACGACTACTTTGTTGGGAGACCCGACGTCCAATCGCTCCTGCGCAGCATCAACGGCCTCGCATGCGACCTTCTCAACCGCGATCATCAGAACGAATATGTCATTTGCCTCGATCGCCAAGCCCATGGTAGCAGTCTGCGGAGCGCAGATACTACTTGTGGTGGATGCGGCAAGCTCATCAAAGTGTGCAATAATTGTGCTTGGGAACCCAATACATTCCTTTGTGAGAACTGCGCCTAGAATCCACGCACACAGGGTTTTGGAGCTGATGATTCTAAATCATGTCCATGGCGCGAAGAAACATCGATAGTCCTACATCTGGCCCCGTTCACATCTCAGCAGGATTGTAACAAGTAGAGGTAGATAAGGACAACTTCGAGAATTTTGAACGTGTGCCAGCGCACAAATTGTTTCCATAAACATAAATGTTTTTTGACGATCGCGGTGGTCTCATGAATAGCTTATCATGAATAGCTTATCACGGATATGAGATCTGATATCCCACACTCGCCTTGGCGACGAAGATGTCTTTGTGTGAAGGGGAAGTCAGTGATTGACGTTGACATCACTTCACGTGTTTCGCGTCAGGAGGCTCGCGGATCGCATCACGTCACAATTGACGGAGCCTACTCACTTCATCTCGCGCAGTCGCGTGAGCTAAAGAAACATATGCGCCTCTCATTATCTAAATTCTCCTGTTTATTCCACTGCCACGACCCAACAACACACACAGCACAACCCCGACAATGACCATTCCGCACAACATGTCTGTCTTACAGCCAGACTTCGCCACGTAAGCTATGACACTATGGACTCGTCCCGTTAGCAATGCGCCCCATTAGCAATGCTGATTCATTTTTCAGGTTCTACGAGAACGAAGCTTTTTCCGACTGTAAAGTTGTTTGCGGTCAATACGCGTTCAAGCTTCACAAGGTGATCCTCTGCAGCCAGTCCGGCTTTTTCATGACCGCGCTCAAAAGTGGCACCTTCAAAGTATCTTATTCCCTCAATTTCGATGGCGCGGACGTTCATACTGACTTGAAACAGGAGGGTGAGAGCGGGGTGATCGAGCTCAAAGCAAAATCGAAAGGGGACGATCAGACGGATGACTGCTGCGATGAGCCAGAAGTGGTCAAGCTGATGATCGAGTACTTCTATCACTTCGACTATCTCCGCTCACCCAACAATGAAAGGATCTTCGCACCCTTCCTTGTTGAACATGCGAAAGTCTTTGCAATGGCAGTCAAATATCAAGCCGAAGGTCTACGCAAGCTTGCCGCGCAGAAGTTCAAAGACTCGATTTTGAAAAATTGGAACGACGAACATCTTGCGGAAGCTATCTATACCGTGTACCATTCGACGCCGGATGATGTTGTGGAGCAACGCGATGTCGTCGCCACTGTACTTCACACTCGCTCCGAAAGCCTCAAAGACGACGAAGACATCAAAGCTATCGTTGGTAGCACCGCTAGCCTCGCCTATGCTCTATTTGAGCGTAACCGCAAGTTCTCGACAGCGATCTACACTCATCACCACAAATCAGGCAGTGCGCGAAATCTCGAATATCAGTGTGACGGCTGTAAAGGGGTGTTCCTTTACTGTAGCTCCTGCTATTCAACCCGCAGCGTCGGAATCGGCGGGGGCGCCACTCTCTTCGCAGGCAGCTGCCCATTCTGCGGCCATTTCCACGGCAAGTAGGGGATATCTCAGGGATAGGAGAGCGAAGTTGGATAGCAACCACGGTTGCGCCAAATCATTCCTCAGCTCATTCGCAAGAGGGCGGCTTTGGGTGACAAGATACCAAACACATTGAATGGGACTGGAAACAGAAGTCAAGTTTTGATGGGACGTCGCTTGCCGCTCGAAAGTATTTCCTGAGTATAGTCTCGAGTAAACATACATCGCTACCTCGTCAAGGCTCCAAACTTGCATTCATGAATATCTAATGTTGTCTGCCGATGAATCGTGAGCCTTCAAAGGATGGAGCAATTTGTTTTGATCAAGCCTCCATTAGGTCTTCAATCTACAAGCCCATCTTCAGCCAAGCCAAACTCCCTTTTCCCGCCACTCAAGATACGCTTCCATCCACCTATATCGCTTGTAAATGAATTGAAACTCCCCTACGCAATCTAGATCGGTCGGTATAACCTGCACATCTTCGAAGTCGTGCCCAAGCTCCCGTATAGCCTGCTTGAGGTTCCGTCTCTTCACCGGAATATCATGCCAACCAATCTGGATATGCTGCAAAAGCATCTCTTTGATGGTTCCAGGCTCCCCTTTCTCATCTAAGAGGACCTCACGAGGTTGTTCGTCTTCCTCGTCGTATTCACTCTCAACATCACTGTCGTCTTCTAAAGACTTGCAGATGAGAGCAGAATCGTCTTCTAGGGAGTCCTTGGTGATGACTGCACAGTATCGTTTATTAAGCTGTTTGGGCGGTTTTGGCGTGCTTCGCATAAACGCAACTGCCTCCGGTATCGTCTTTCCAATGAATGGTGAGTACCACTCTGGATCAACAGGCGTGTATGTACCTGGCTGTATTGTTTCCTGGCAGTCGGGCAGAGTATCATATTTGTCTGCCAACCAAATGATGTATTCACCAGAAATCTTCTTTGCATTCTCCTCGAGAATCTTGTTAAGTGTCTAGTATGAAAAGATCAATATCAAGATCCCCGGGCAACAACTGGGTTAAGGGTATGTACCTCGTTGGAAATGTCATCGAGGACAAATAGTGCTATCAAGTCTTGACTCTCCATGTCGGTAGGCAGATGGATATCTCTTTCTTCAGTACTGCCAGTGATGTCTGGCGCCTTTTCCATTTCTGTAGCCATTGTGTGGGAAGGAGATCGTAGGAACAGTATCTGCTGCGTGAAGGTCTGAAGTAGGGTAGGAACGTGGCAGCTAAGACAGAATGGGATCCCAAACCATTGCCCTAGGCTGTAACAATCGTGAAACAGGCCCCGCGAAACCGCCGGCGGACAAAGCCACCATTGGTGCCATAGCCACAACAAGTCATCGTAACGGAATCAGTCCAATTACAACTCAATATAGAACTCAGGCTATGACCATTCTTCAAAAGAATCTTAGAAGTCTGATTCACACTGTATCTTTTGAAGATATGCAAATCTCCATAGTCATTGTCAAGTTTTCGCGCCCGCTAAGTGAAAGAAGAAGAAGGGACCTTTTCGTAATCTTTTCTGGTTTGCTTCTCCATAGGAACTTCAGCTTTGGCCCCTTCATTTACCGTTCGAGCTACCCTTCAAGCTACTCATGCTGGTTCACAATGGGTTAAAACTTTGCAATAGTATCCAGTTCGTACACGGTGCACGCTGTAAGCTATCCTAGATCAGCAATTTTGACCTGGACACCCGCAGGCATCGGACTAAACTCAACATCGCCATCGTCTTGACCACCAGTAAAAGTGTACCTTAGACATCCAGCATCGAGGTAGCCACCTACACCTCCGTTGTTACACCCAGAATAAGCGGTGGTGAAGAGTGTTCGACAATCCCAAGCCTCGCCGCCAATGGGTTTGTCAATCTGCTGAACATCTGTTATGTATTCGCACGCATCTCCATCTTTCCACACCAGCTCGTACGAGTAGTTAACTCGGCTGTTCACTTCCTGGTATGTCACTTCCTCCGTGGCAGAATCGGAAGTCATGTTTGTGACGCCTTCATAGCCTGGATACCATTGTCTGCGTACTCGACAGAAAAATTCGGCCCCACGGTCGACCAGAGCTGCGTCGACAGGCGGATGGTCGGGGAAGTCAGATTCATCGTGGCATACTGGCGTTGGCTCGGTCACCTCGCTGATAGTCATTATTGCGGTTTCAATTGGAGAGGAGGTCGCAAAACTGGAGGAGGGTGAAGTGATTGCGGCTGTCGAGGCTGACTTTGATGAAGTCTGTGTGTCGCTTTCATCGAGAGTTGTGGAAGATGAGGTTGAAGATTGAGTCGTCACGCTACCAAGGGAAGACGTCGAGTCGAAAGAAGTACTTTCTACTGAAGCGCTAGTGGTGATGACACGATCACTAGTTGTGGTAGAGACTGTTGTAGCTGATGTGTCCGTAGCTGATGCGTCCTCAGCCATAGATTCTGACGTTTCCTCGGCGATAATTGAATCATAGCTTAATGCGAATTGCATCCAGAGTGGCACCTCAAGACCAAGCGAACTCAGTGTGGCCACAGGGTCGTATTGTTCCAGCTGTCCATTGCCTGTGCAGGCAAATGGGAGCGACGAGGTCGAAGTGGTCGTAGTAGGTTCGATGCTACAGCCAACCGTCTGCTGGCAGCTTGTAATGTAGCATCTTTGTGTTCCGGTAATGGTCTCATCGGCCCAGCTGTAGGACGTTGAGCATGCAACGCGACAGTCCGAGACTGTAGTCTCCCCGCCTGAACAGGTACTAGTTGACGAGCTGGTCTCACTGTCAGAGGTCTCGGATGAAGAGGTAGACCTTTGATCTTGGTCCTCGTCTTCTTCTTGTTCACCATCGGTATCATCATCATCTTCATCATTGTCATCGCCGTCTGTATCATTGTTGTCGTTTTCATCGTTTTCTTTCTTCTTGCCATCGTCTTTGCCAACTTTGGGCGATTCTGGGCAGTCACCGATGATACAAGAAGGAAGCTGAAACTTTGGAAAATCAGGAAGGTTGAACACAATGCCTGGGCCAGATGTAGGCATATGCCAAATCATGACTCCACCGATAATTGGAACAACGGTGCTTGAGCTTTGGTCTCCTGTTGTTGTTGTCCACGCATTCCCTGTGAAGGCTGGAATGCTCTCGAAAGTCACACTAGATGGGAGAGAAGTAACAGTAGAAGTTCCAGTGATCAGGGCGCCAATGGGCAAAAAGCTTTTTGAAGTAGCGGAGGATTCCGTGTGCGACGAACTTGTGGATAGAGGTTGGTCAGATGTCACTGTCTGCCCAGGTTGGAATGTTGAAGAGGACGCAGATGTCGTGAGATTACCCAAAGCGGGATGTGGAAATGAAGCCATCTCACCGGGAACACTCATAGTGACTGTGGTTCCGGACAAACTATCCACACGACTGCTTGTAAGGCTGTCAGATCCAGGTCCGCTCGAGTCCGTGTCGGGTAAGCTCTCCACCGTGGAACCGTTGGAAGTAGGGAGAGAGTTCGTTGACTGAGACGTCGCTGCTAACAGGGAAGGCGATGTCCCATTGCTGGTAGAACTTGTTGATGACTGCAGATGAGATCCTGAAGTTGTGACTATGACACTTGAAGATCCTGAATGTTCGTCGATTTCTGATGTCATAAACCGGCTGCTAGTTGAGACGTCCTTGGGAATATGAGGCGTACCAGTGATTGATGCTCTAGATTGAGATCTAGAAGAAACGATGGTTGAGTTGCGACCTGGAGAAGAGCTTGTGAAGCCCAGATCTGTCGATGTCCGTGTGCCGCCGCTTCGGATTGACGACAAAGGTCCTGGATCATCAGAATGAGTCTCAGTTGCAGATTTTCGTCCAGTTGCGCCCACGTGAGAGGAATTGTTATTCACAGCACTCCCTGTGACAGCAAGTGCACTGCTGTCTTGTAGAATTGTCGTGTCAAGAAGTACCGTGGTGCTACTCTCGGTTGTGGACACTGTCGTATTACCAGCGTACGCAGTAGTGAGCACACTTGCAGTGGACAGTATCTTGAGCAGTCTCATGTTCAATCAGGTGTTAGGGGGATTGTTATCGTAATACTGCGACTCGAAAGCGCAACGGAAGCTTATCTTGACCAAAATCAGTATATATAATGTTATGTTGAAGGACATACCCTTGCTCATGAGCACCGCTTCCAAAGTTGATACGTGGAGTATCGATATCAAGCCATTGTGCAACAAAGCGTAGTCTCCCGAGGAGATGAGATCAGGATCGGGAGTAGAATGTATCGTTGGGAAGCCGGATGTTAGAGGAGATGGTAGTAATTCGCCCGCTTCCATCAGCAGAGTAGCCGAGTAGACTAGCGCTTGACCAGGAAGCAGTCCAAACGAGTGTGCCCTGATCGAGTGCAAGCAGCGTATGAAGTTGGGTTTGTAGTGTCAACCCGCGCGAGCCGCGATGCTCTTCCAACATGCAAGCTTCCAGGTATGAAGCGGGCGTTCCGGACCCAAACCGGTTGCTTACTAATTGAGTCAGTTCAATGGAGTCATTGAACATGCGACAAGGGTCACGCCCGAAGGATGGTATGAAACGTACCACCGTGTCGAGCGGAAATTGTACCCGAATCCTTCTCTTGGATGATTCGTCACAGGAGATCAACAGTTGGAGCGACTATGTGGCCATACTGATGGATCGCAACAGCGACTCCATGAATTCTATGGCAGCCACACATTTGAATCTTCCATCGACTTCAAGTCATCAATTAATCGATTCACTTACAGATGACCCCCGGTGGCGAAACACCTTGAATATGACAAGTGTGATGCCCATTGTGAGTGTACGGGATATCTGCCATAAACCGATGAGATCAAATGTCTCCGTGATAGTTCTCTCCGCCAATCTCCTATTAAGAGCGCTTTGCATTCGAATTGTATTCAGATGATCAACCCAGTCCCACGCCATCTTCCCGCCACTCAATGTAGCATTCTGGCCATTTGTACTCTTCAAAAGTATGGTGAAATTCTCCTACCCTCTCCATATCCGTAGGTATGACTTGCACATTCTCATAATCATTACCAAGATCTTTGAAGACTTGCTTGAGATCACGCCCGGCATGTTCGCCCAATTCAGCAAGATCGCGTTCGATCCCACTATCTCCTTCTAGAGACCTGCATATCAGGACGGTCTCTTCATCCAATGAATTCTTTGTCAAAACCGCACAGTACCTCTTGCTTAGCGGTTTGGGAGGCTTAGGGGTGTTCCTCATGAATGCGACGACATCTGGTATTGTCTTGCCGATAAATGGCGAGCGCCATTCCGGATCGATGGGCGTCTCAGTGCCTGACTCTGCTGATCCACGATAATCTGGCAAAGTGCCATACTCGTCGGCCAACCAAAGGCAGGGCCAAGAGATGTGATCGGCATTTTGGTCGAGAATAGTATTGAGAGTCTGTTAGAGACGTCAGTCAATGCTGGATCTTAGTAACTGAGAACGAACATCGTACCTCGGTCGAAATGTCGTCGAGCACGAACAGTGCTATCAAATCACGTCCACCCATCTGCTCGGCCATATAGTCTGGGATGTCGCGTTCTTCATCTTGGACACTGTTCATGCCGTCAGGCACTTGTTCTGCGTCTGTCGCCATCATGGGGAGGGAGGCTACTGATCAGATCTCCAAGACTTGTTCCTGAAAGTCCTTATGCGGTTGGGCGCTTTGAAATTCCAGAAGATGAACCTGGAGTGAAGGTCGTACATCCAAGATAAGACGTGACGTTCGTGAAACGGTCCCCGAGAAAGCACCGCTGCATTGCGAAACATCCTGCGTGACTAGTCGCAGTTGGCCTCTGCTGAACAAAATGATCACGGGGCACTAGACGGCGTTTCATCGCGTCTCATACCATCAGTAAAGGAAGCTGCAGAGAGGGCAATAAGACAAGGAGAGGCGTGGACCCCCTTGGTCTTCATGCCGCTCCGAGGATTCGGCAGGCGTTTCGCCAAGCTTTGAGACACCCTGTTACCCTCTAAATCCTTCGGTCCCTCAATCTCTTCAGGATCCTTCGCCTCCCACTCACACAAATGCTCCGAATCGCAGAAGGCGCAATCCATAGTCTTGCCCAGGCTTCTAACGGCCATCTCTCACGTGGACATGGGTACCGCAAGGGTCGCATGTGGAGATCAAAGCATGGTAGCACCATTGACTCTAGACACTCAACGGATTCGGAACATGGGAATTGTTCTACTGTACTCATGTTTGGATTATCAGAGTATAGGACAGTGCGCACAAAGCGTTTCTACAGCTATATAGCTAATCGTGGCGTATGTAGCTCTTGTGCGAAAATACTCCAAGCAATCGCCTATGCCTTCTTCGTCTATCATGCTCCATCTGTTATTATTCACAATCCCATTCGCTGCATCAGCTCACCTTACAGCTGTTTCCTATGGCCATATCGAGCCTGTTCAGACTCTAGTCCCATGGATATCACCAGAATTGACGCTTTCGGACAACGAAATCCAAGTATCGCACGATGCAGGAGCCGACTCCGACGGGTTTTTCCACAATATGACCAATATGGAAATTTTGAGGGAGCTCGTTCGCAGAGAAGAAGAGCCTGAAGTAGCCTCTTGGGATGTTGAAGGCAGCAAGTGGATGCACATTTACCTCAATGCTGAACCAACCGCAGACAACCTGCGTGAACATCCTACAAGCCACACTAGTGCTTCAGAATCCTCCCACCTTGTCCGTCGCAACAACATTCTGGAACCCAAAGACATCACGAGCTACAAGAATAGGATGCAAGTGGACTGTCGAAAAGGACCGGAAATCTGCAACCAAGTCTGCTGGTTCCAAAATTGTGTCGCCGGAGACGAAGGCGAGATTCAATATCCTGAATATGCGATCGGATATGATGTAGCCTCTGGAAGAGACAGAGCGAAGGATGCAGCAGCCCAGAGCCGTCTCAAGTCTGGCGTCAAGACTTCAAGAGGACCCCCATGCATGACTTGGCCAATGGGGCAGAAATTCTGGGATACCTATGCCTTCCCTAAGGCATCAAAACCGAAAGCAAAGGGCAAAGACTCTACGCAGTACCTTGGGTGAGCACGAGGAGCAGGTTTCCAACAATGAGAACTTACTGACAAGTTCGCAGTATGTCTCCATGCATGCGGTCCACCAGCAATGTCTCCAAGCTCTTATGATCGTCGCAAGCTTAAGTGACGCCTCAGCCGCTTCGATTGCAGCAGCAGGACCAGCGGTATTTGTGGTGTGGTGTAGGAAGATGGACCACTGACGGAATCGATTTTACAGAAACCGATGAATGGCCGATGGCCGCCTTCGACCAAGGCCCATGGCAGAATGGGATTCAACAACATTCCCTGAGATGCATATCCGGAGCCCAGAACAAAGTCGGGGCAAATTCATACGTGAATTTCAAGGATGGAACCGGAGATTACGGCCGCACCAGAGGCAAGAAATCACTGCCTGGAAAGTGGGAACAGTATCGATCTGCAAAACACAACGATCCTTTTCCGACGTTCGAGAAATTCATCGTGCAACCCAATTTCGAGAGTTTCGCAAAGACCGGCGACAAGAAGAAAGATGACGAGAGCGAAGAAATCCGCAAGTGAGTCGTGAATACGTGCGCAAAGCTACTGTATGTGTCCCTGACATCCTCCACAGACTTGTGCAGTGGTGCGAGCCGCCGAAAGGCGAGACAAAGATTGATTGCACAAACGACGGGCGTTTCTTCCACATGGAAACGCTGAGGAAGAACGGGAAAGATCCGTTGCGAGGAGATGTCTATGTCACATCGCCATACAGCACGGAAGTGAGCAGCACCTGGCGGGTCGACAAGGAAGAAGCCGACATCCAGGAATATCATGTCCAACTCTACCTCGTGGGTGACAATGTAGAGGCAGATGTTGCTGTGTACGAGAAGAAAGTGATTAAGACAGCTGGGGAGAAGTGGAGAGGTGATCGGACGATACTCGATGAGAGGCGAAAGGCCAATCTGAAGAAGGGCGAGACCTTGGAACTGAAAGCGGACGATTCGTTCACGTTGAAAGGAGACCTCCCTTTGGCACTCGAGATCAAGAAAAAGTCCGATAATGGTTGTGTCACGTACGAGTTCACGTACGGCGACGCCAAGCTGGATGGACACAGAGCTTTTGCGTTCAAGAGCAGTAACAAAGGGCTTGGCAATTGGTCTCACACCGAGGACAAGAACGATCCAGATTTTGGAGCGTACTGTGTTGAAAGAGACATGGCGGTCGCCGGTAGCAAGCAGCCAGTGGGAACAGTCTTGTACTGTTCGTTCCCTGGCTGGTAGCATCTGCATATAGAAAATGGTAAAATATTTCAAAAAAAAAGCTCCCTGGAGTTGAATGAGACGATTCAAGCTGCACCCCTGGAAGCTAAGGTCCCGCTCCAAAATTCTCCTCGCGAAACTTGAGTGATTGCCTCCCCATGGTAGGCCTTGCTTGATGCCAGAGGAGGGAAGAAGATGCAGCCACCGCGGCTGCTGTGGATGGGAGAAGACCGGTGGTGACAGTGTGAGTATCATCTGTGAGCCCCGGTAATGCGTTATCAGCGCTATGGGGCGCGGTGACGGAATATGCACTGGGCTGCTGCCAGGATACTGCATGATCGATCGTGTCGACTTCGTCCGTCTCAGTCAAGACACTGTGCTCATCCAAAAGGCGGTCACGCGCAGTGTCAGTGCTGTTGAGACTGACAGGAGGTGAGACAGCGGGTTCGAGCGAGTTGTTAGTACTGGCAGCGTGGATCGGATCCATCTCGAAACTCTCGCCTCGTTGGTCTCGACCAGTAGACTCTTTCCTGAACCCATATCGCACTCGCAAGTCGCCAATTGCTTTAGTAAGCTCTTCAGATGTCCCATTGGCATCCACTGCTTGCAACAAAGGAGCGTCGAATGCTTTTGCAATTTCAAGCGGGCTCAGACTGACCGGACGGCCGAGATGCCACCATCCCCAGTAAAGCGGTGCGATAGCAAGACCGGCCAACGCAATCAGACTGGAACCTCCGAAAAGCCATGCGTAATTGACTGTGAAAACTGTCTCATTGTACGCCTTGAATACTGTAACTTGCTGCTGTACGGTTCGGTTCGTTTCGCTAAGATTGGGCGAAAGAACGCCCATCCCAAATGACGTAGGATCGTATGTGTAGGAGCCTACGTGTGATAAAGTCAAAATAGGTCCCTGACTTGTTGTGGCCACAGCGGTACGAAAAGTCAACTCCTGTAGCATAGATATCATGTCATTCATCGGGTCATCCCAGGTAATATCATCTGATTTGACAATCGAAGGATCTTGGCCACGGATGTACATGCTAGCAATGGTGTCATTCGTGCTGATGTCAAACCCATCTTGAGTGCGAAACAAGTAGGCTTCCGCGGCAAATTTATTTTTGAGGGCAAGCCAAAGACCACCCACAGTCGACGGCCAATCTCTAGAAATATTAGCGTCATATGTTTGGTAGATGATGAGAAGATCGCTGTACCATATTCCTCCTCCCGTCGCTCGATTCGTTGCACCGCTGTAGTTGACTTCTGTGGAAGGCCTGGAAGCACGACGATGCGATCGTTGATACTGACTCGATAATGTACCAATGCCTCCGAGAGTGTGCAGCTCTGTAACTGGATTTCGCCGCGCAAGCCCGCGGTTACCTTACGTTTGGTGTTGAAAACAATTTGGTAATTTGTACCTGTGTGCGCGGGGCTCATTTGGTACACTACTTCAGTGGAAAACATCATTTGAGATGATGGCGTCCCCGTCCAGGTGCGACTTGGCGTTGAATTCTCCCGCAGGTCGTATTCATCTTCATCCGTGAGTCGGTATTCGGTTGTGTTGCTTGTGCACTCTATATCCCAACCTGAAGCCACGAGATCAGTAGTACATGTTCCGTGGCACTCGAAATCTTGAAGAGTGATGTCATCACGCGCCTCGTACTGCCGGAGGATTTGGGCAAACAGAGGGTGATATAATATTGGATAAGACGTAATGTTGAATCCGGCGTAAAGACCCGTGCTCCCGTACATTATCGGACTACTAGAAACAGGGACAACCAGGTCATTAGACTCATTGCGGATTCGTGTGACGACGGTGAGGGCTCTCTGCAGGAAAGGTCCCACTGCCAACAACAAGAGCATAGCGACACTCGCCATTGTAACTCGATTCAGAACCGGACGCCTGTCGTACAGTCCCCGCAGGCTGCTACTCTGCTGTTGAGAAGTTTGCAATTGGCGTAATGTTGTCCCATGAAGCGCAGTCTTCCACCAAAAAATCGCAATGCCGCTGGTGAAAGCGTAGCCTATACATGTCTTCGATAAGGTCGCAAGGATAGAGAGTAAGACTGCCGGCTGTACAACAGTATCGTCGATTTCCAAGTGATTGATTGGCTTATCGTCGAAGGTTTGAGCTACCACGATAGCTCCAACCATGCAAACTAATGCGACGAAAAGCGATAGAAGTCCAGTCCAAGGTAGGTGCTTTGTGAATCCAGCCTGCCAAGGACTCTCCAGAGCTGAGCAGCTTGCTGATTTGAGTATAGGCTCTCCTGGCGAGCCATGAGCGTCGTCCTGTCTGTCATCCATGCTGTTCCATTGCGAGAAGATGAGAAATTGACAAGGCTATAAAGTCTTGTAGAGTCGCCATCAGCTCGGTGGCACCCTATCAGCCTGATTGCTTTTGTCCGAGCCGTGTCTCAGCTTTGCGCCTTTGCACCACAAGCATCAATGCGCACAGAAAGGCAACCATCCTCAAGATACTTTTTATAGATACCGATAGAATCCCGCTGAATGCTGCTTTCTGATACTGAGACCAGACAGGGTCTAAGCCTTGCTTACGTGGCGGAGGAGACATTGGTACAAGTACAAGTGATGAGTCGCAGATCTGGATTGGACGCCGGCGACATGCCGCAAGCACTGTATCACCAGCTGCACCACTAGTGGTTTTGTGTGGTATGTACATGTATGCGTTTGTGGCGTGACCAGACTTGCCGCGTCACTCTTTTTGGCGATGCATATCGCCCAACCAGGCGAGGCTGATCACCATGATCGTTATATTCCCGCAATATATCGCATGGCGAAGCAAAGATGCTTGGCGCTTCGATGCAAATTCCCGTCTAACAGTGGCCGTACGAAGTAGCTAAGCGACAACAAGGCTGTGCAATCGTGCGTCTGGACAGATATTACGACTCTGGTGAAAGGAAATGCTCTGCATGCTTTTACTGCACAGCATTCCGCTCGCGTGCTTCTAGCCTGAGCATGTTGAATTTCGCACGAAGATACATTACCATGCCCTGGCTCCCCACAAAGATGCTCTCATACGATCATCCTCAAATGGACCAGACCAATCATATTGAATCAGAACCTGGAAAGAAAAGAAAATGTCGTAACGACAGACGACAAAACACACCTTGCAAGTCCGCCTCAATCGAAGACACGATTACTCGGCCTCTCCATACCCGAGCACTTTTCCCTGAGAAGCCATTTTCCACTCTAAATATGTTGAATGCCACGCACCATCGTGTTCCCAGCTTTATCGGGAGGTACCGTTGAGGTTGTTCCTCTCATGCGATTTTTATGCCCACTCTCGCAAGACCATACCACCAAACAGACCCACAAATGACGCCCTCAATCCCCGTTTAGCGCTCAACCAACAACATAATTACTCAACCTCCCCATACTCGCCCTCTTCTCCGCGTTCGGCGTTGGGGTAACCGGCCTACTCATCTCCGCATGCAATGCAACATTCTCCCTCACAGCGACATACTCGCTATCAGCATACCCCAACACCTCCGAGATCTGACTGCTCCTCCGACCCTTGATGCGCTTAACTTCACTGGTAGAGTAATTAGACAGAGCGCGGCCGACTTCTTCTGCCTCGCTGTGGGGCGCGTCGCGAGGGTTGAGCACGCAGATCCGCACGCATTCTTGCTGCCCGAAAGAGCCTTCGACGTCGACGATGCCGATGGGGAGCAGGTTGGCTTTGTTGCTGAGAGCGGCGTGGGCGCCGGCGTCGATGTAGATTGTGCCGTGGGGGGTAAGGCCGTGGAGGAGCCAGAAGTAGCGGTCGCGGATGGGGTTGGGGGCTGGGAGGAAACGGGTGTGTAAGGGTGGGAGATTGGGTTCGGCGAGGCCTGTGCCGTTGGCTGTTATGGGGACTGCGTGGACATGGTTCTCTGAGGGAGTGGGTGCCTCGCTTGCGTCGGGACTGTGTTTGAGAGATTCGACGTGGTTGACGATACTGGCGATGTTGCCTGGTTTGCTGCTGCGGGTGACGACGGTGGTGACTCCGGCGGCGGTGGCGAGACGGGCGGCGACGATCTTGGTGCCCATACCGCCGGTGCCTAGTGATGAGCCAGCGCTGGAGACGTCTGCCGTGAGGACTGAGATGTCGTCGACGACTTCAATGGCTCTGGCGTCAGGGTTTGTGCGTGGGTTCTTGTCGTATAAGCAGTCGACGTCTGTCATGAGGAAGAGGTAGTCGGCTTGCACCATGGCGGCTGCGATAGCACTGAGTGTGTCGTTGTCACCGAATTTGATTTCCTGAACGCTGAGAGTATCGTTCTCGTTGACAATGGGAATGACGCCCATGTTCAACAGCTCTATGAAGGTGTGCTCTGCATTGAGATACTGTGTACGGTCGGCGATGTCGTTCCGTGTGAGCAAAATCTGAGCAACGGGCTGTCGCATTTGTGAGAACAGATTGTCCCACATGCTCATGAGTTTACATTGTCCAACTGCGGCAAGTGCCTGTACTTGTGGCAAATGTTTTGGACGCCTCTCCATGTCCAACTGGCGCAAGGCCATGCCAATGGCGCCGGAAGAGCATATTACAACGCGGTGGCCAGCACGCCGAAGACCAACAGCCGTCTCGACTATGGTGGAGAGAGTGCTCAGTAAAGGCTCATGTGTCTTCTCGTCTACAATGGACGATGTGCCTGACGGGAGTGTTAGTGGGGTATGTTCTCAGGCACATTTTGGGCTCGTACTTCAATGTACCAAGCTTGATGACGATGGTCAGGTGGCGCTTCATCTTGCCAGGTATGCTCGCGTGGTGTCTCTCGACACCGATCACTTCTATGTCTTGTGCTTTATATAAGGAGTGAGATTGACATACGCCTTAGAGTACATGACAGGGCGCATGGGAGGGCTCTCGCATAAATTCACCCCGCCGGTAGATGCTTTGCTGGGGTGAAGTTCTGCTCTGCGTCACTCCGAACGTCGGCCTCTCAAGCCGCCGACGATGATCGAGCTTGGCTAGCTGTATTGAGACTAGCACTTGGTCTGTTGCCCAGCGCACGTTTGTTTGTTATTTGGTCATGGCCTGCAACGCCGGGCTACTGCTTGCACCCTACTCAAGTCTACCAGCCACTAGCATTCGATCGCCGACAGGCAGTCGCGAACCATTGCATCTCGCCGCTCGTTCGCCATAAAGCTCGCGCGACTCTCTCGCACCCTGCCCTATTCACCCACATTCATTTGGAACAGCATCCACCATGGCCGACGTCAACTACCTCTCCAACCAGCTCGAGGGTGTCAGTGTGCAGGATGAGAACTACGACACCAATGCGCCTCCAGTGCCTCTCAAAGCAAAGGTATGCGCACATGATGGACATCACTGGCATCGGCGACCTTGCTGACACTTTCTCACAGAACACAACATTGTCCAGTGGACCTCAAAGCCGCCTCAAGCTCCCTCTACAAAAGATTCCAACCAATGCAGTGCCCAAACCAGCGCAATTGACCAAGATCCAACTCCCATCACAAGCGGCGCAACGCTCCTCGGCCGACTCACGGCAATCAGACTCCTCCGCCGACCCTCTCTCACAACCACAAGATCCCAAGCCTAAGCCAAAAGAGTACCATCTGGGCATGTTCGAGATTGGCAAGCCACTAGGCAAAGGAAAATTCGGACGAGTATACCTAGCGCGTGAAAGAGCTTCGGGATTCGTCTGCGCGTTGAAGGTGCTGCACAAGTCAGAGCTGCAACAAGGCAAGGTGGAGAAGCAAGTGCGTCGCGAGATTGAAATTCAAGCAAATCTGGCACATCCTCACTGCCTGCGACTATACGGCCATTTCCACGACAGCAAGCGCATATTCCTCATTCTCGAGTTCGCCGGCAAAGGCGAGCTGTACAAGCACCTGCGCAAAGCCGGCAAATTCCCCGAATGGCAAGCGGCGCAGTACATCGCGCAGATGGCCAGCGCGCTCAAGTACCTGCATAAGAAGCACGTCATGCATCGCGACATCAAGCCCGAGAACATCCTCGTTGGCATCCACGGCGAGATCAAAATCAGCGATTTCGGCTGGAGCGTGCACGCGCCGAACAACCGTCGCAACACCATGTGCGGAACTCTCGACTACTTGCCGCCAGAGATGATCAAACCCGGCCGCGAGGAGAACTGGTACTCGGAGAAAGTCGACTTGTGGTCCCTCGGCGTATTGACGTACGAGTTCCTGGTCGGAGAAGCACCTTTCGAAGACACGCCTGTCATGACACAACGACGAATTGCAAAGGGCGACATGACGATTCCTCCAAATCTGAGCCCCGAAGCGAGGGATTTGATCAAGAGACTACTCGTGCTGGATCCTGAGAAGAGAATTCCTCTCGAAGAAGTGGAGACCCACCCGTGGATTATCAAGCACTGCGTTAAGGGCGAAAGAGCTTATAATCGCGCGAGCGGTGGCAAATCATAGGATTGAGAATGCATGGAGGAAAGCAGAGTGATTGCGATGAATCTAACGAGGCAGACTGCATAGCAGTGTGAAGGGCGAGCTCGAGGAAGAGGGATTTTTTGCTGCGACTTTTGCGCGGAGTTTGGGGGAATCTTTTACAACTTATGGGACAGCACTGCGGTCCAAAGCGTGCAAGACTACGTACTTTGCAAGAAATCAAGCTTGTCATTAACATTGTGCAATGCTGCTGGTTCTATCTTACATATGCTTATCACTATCTGTACATCCGGAATGGCGTGGGTAAAGCCTCTCTTTCCATCCTGTCCTGGAGACAGATTAGATCTTTCCAGGTTAAGAATCTGCTTTTCCTAGCGGCAGAGATAGTACCATCCGCCAGGCAAATGCCACATCTAGACTTCTTCTCGTCTGAGCTGCTAGCTTCTTGCTTGCCGAGCAATGGCAGCACTCCCTCCTGTCTAGATCGCACTTCATGTGTCCTCCTAGATCGTATGCGATCCGAGCGAAAGGGAAATTTTACTGTCCAACTTATACTCTCCACTCATGGCCAAATACCACGGTCCTAGCCAAGAGCTCCCACAGCTCACTTATAAACCTCGTCAAACGGCCTCGTGTCTCTGAAACAGCTATCCCAAACCTCATCCACCACTCTTTCCGCATGCTTCAGGTCTTTACACCCCGGCCTCGCAGCAACACTCAAACTCGCTCTCCGCCTCACGCACTCTTGCAACTGCTGCGTAATCCCCCATTGTCCTCTGGTAAAGAACTCCCTTCCCCACCGGCACTCGCCCGAAAGCGTAGAAGCTCTGATCTCCGTACAAGCGGCATGGCGTAGGTTGTTCACAGCATCCATCTTGAACCGCAAATGGTCAAAAGCATGCACCATCTCGTGCGCAAGCGTATCCTCCATGTGTCCGCGATTGCGCATCTGGTTCGCGCAGATCATTATGCCATACTCCGGGTCGAAACCACCGCTCTGCTTGTCGTCGCATCGCGCACATATGACTTGTGAGGGACCTATCGAGGCGCTGCCGTCTGAGGGCCCGAGCAGGTCGATGTTGTGTTTGAGGAAGCGGATTATGGGCGAGTGGTTGAAGAGCCAGGTCTTGTCTTCGTCGCAGCGTTTGCAGTCTGTGGCTTCGTTGAGGTTGTCTTTTGTGCGGAAGTAGGCTGCTCGCTCGGTTGGGGTGGCGCTGCCGGTGAGGATGGAGAAGAAGGAGGACCAGGTGTAGTAGGTTGCGTCGTCGCCGGGAGATGAGGTTGGTGTGGATGTTGCTTGGGGAGTGGGTGGTTGTGGTGTTGAGGTGGACATTATGCTGGTGTATTTGTGTCGTCCACGAGAAGGCTACCCTCGTCGATACTGTTTTTCCTTTTGCGATCTTGACCTATTTCGTCTTCTGTCTTGCTTGAAGTTGGTGGATGGACACTCTGATTGGCTCGGCGGCGTTGTCGCGAATCTTGAGCCCTTAGCCTTTGCGCGGCGCATTCGACGCGACGTCACTTTGTTTGGGGGATGAAACACGCCAACACCACCTTCTAATTCACTATGCGCAAAACATTGCGCTGAACAATTTTACTCGACAGTGACTCCATCAGGGTCGCGAAACTGCCAGCATGGATCCGCCACCAAAATCTCCTAATCCCTATCGGTCGCCGTCAGTCGCCTCCCACGCGACCAACAGAACTGACCCTGACGACTCGAACATCAACATGAAACGCTTGTCAATTCCTCTGAGTGAACGACGCTCCAGTAATGCTGGGCCTCCGACACCTACAAGCCAGAATGCGCCTTTAACTCCAGGCTCCTCGCGACGACCATCATCTTCATTCGCTTTGCGCCAATCTGCTTCTTCGCCTCGCTTGACAAAACGCTCCTCGCGCTCATCACTGTCAGGACCTTCGCCACAGCAGCCTAGGGATGGAGAAGAACAGCGACCGACGCCTAAGAAGTCAATCAGTAATTTGATCTCTGGCCTTCGAGAAGCGCAGGCGCAATCTAACATGGCACCCATCAAGGAGCCGGTTTACTTGACTGCACCCGACATCGCGAAAGTGCACTTTGCGCGCGAGCTGGCACGACTCGAGACTGCTGGTGCGGAGACTATGGTCGTGCTTCACGATGCTTGCTATGGCCATCGCTTCTCGCGGCCAAGGACTAGCAAAAGCTCTCTGTCTATGATTGTAGAGAGACCGGAGAGATTGCATGCTGGTGTCTTGGGAGCTGCGACTGCTTTTGTGCGTATGGGTGGGCACTATGAGGGTGAGACCAATGCGCCTGCTATCGAGAGCATGGTGCAAGACACGCCGCCATTCCAAATTCGAAGGACGGCTCGCACGCTTGATGTGACTAGCGATGTTGTGACCAATGTTCACGGAAAGGCGTGGATGGGTGAATTGAGGGGAATGGCCAATTCTGCTGGAGACCGACTCAAGAACGGAGAGAAAGAACTGGCTCGAGAATCGACCACGGAAGAAGGCGAGAAGCGAACGTTGCACGAGGGTGATCTATATCTTTGCTCCGAATCGCTCAATGCATTTCAAGGAGCTTTGGGAGGTGTAGCAGATGCGGTCGATGCTGTCTTCGATCCGAGTTTGCACACCAAACGTGCTTTCGTTGCCGTCCGCCCACCAGGACACCACTGCAGTGCTGACTATCCTTCTGGATTTTGCTGGATTAACAATGTACATGTCGGCCTCGAGTACGCTGCTCAAACGCACGGCTTGACACACGCTGCAATTATCGACTTCGACTTACATCACGGTGACGGCAGTCAGTCAATCACCTGGGACCGCAACAGCAAAAACAACATCAAACGCCTCACAGCAAAAGCGAATAGTAAGCTGAAACTGGGCCCCGACATTGGATACTACAGCTTGCACGACATCAACAGCTACCCTTGCGAAGGCGGTGATGACGAGAAAGTTCAGGCAGCTAGTCTCTGCATCGAGAATGCACACGGACAGTCGATCTGGAATGTGCACCTGCAAACCTGGAGGACAGTGGAAGAGTTCTGGCAGCTGTACGAGTCGCGATATATGATCCTTCTTGAGAAAGCACGCATTTTCCTCCGTCATCACACAAACAGGCTGCGAACCGAGGGCAAAGTCCAACCGAAAGCTGCAATCTTTATCTCGGCAGGGTTTGATGCTTCAGAATGGGAGGGAGCCGGTATGCAAAGGCACGCGGTCAATGTGCCTACCGAGTTCTATGCTCGTTTCACCAGCGACATGGTTCAGCTCGCACTAGAAGAAGGCACTGGATGTGACGGCCGCGTCATCAGCGTTCTCGAAGGAGGTTACAGCGATCGTGCACTCTGCAGTGGTGTGTTGAGCCATCTTTCTGGCCTTAGTAGGCCGTCCACTGCGGCGACTCGCAAGCCGGCGACCAACGATCCGCTGGATCTGGAGCAACACATGATGAGCCTGTCATTGCAGAACGGTGCTCAGGGTTCTTCGACATACGACACGCAGTGGTGGTCAGCCGATAACTTGACTGCGCTCGAGAACAAAGTGAATCCTCCGCCACCGATGGCTCCAGGAGGCAAGAAGTACCGTTTGGGACAGCAACCAACATATGCCACACCGACAGAGTCATTCGCGTACAAAGTGCATGACCCTGAAAGATTTGCACGATCTATCTCTGGTACCATGAGAGAAGCCCCAGCAAGCTATGTCCGCGCTCCTACACCTCCTGCTCCGGTCATCGACTGGGTCGTCGCGACTCAGGAGCTCGCAAAATTATTGATCCCTCAAGATCGGCAGACCAAGAGCTGTACACCCGAAGAGCTTGCTGCGCCGAAGAAAGTTGTCGTTGTCCCGTCTGCTGCTGAGAAACAGCAAGCAGAACGACCGCGCCAGCTGCGTACTAGGAACAAGCCAAGCTACCGCGAGAGTGTGGACGACACCTCACGAGCTGATCGTCGTCGCACAATTGGCGATCTGCCATTGGCGGCTGAGCCTGCACCTGTTGCCGCTCCTACTGGTGCAAGACGATCTAGTAGACGCTCGAGTATGGCTAGTACGATGAGCTCGGGGCCCGCGGAAGCTGCTGATGATGTCCCACCCGTACCTCCGATCATGACAACAACGAATGGCATGCAGCCTCCGCCCATTCCAGCTGTTGCAACTTCGGAGATGCCAGTCAAGAAAAGCCGCGCTCCACCTAAGCTCAAGAGCACGACAATCCCTGCCAGCGCTCCTGTTTCGCCGGTGGCGAGTTTCAAGCGCCAACCTGTCCCTCAGCATAGACAAGCTGCTGCGCCGACAGCGAGCGCACAATCACCGACGGCTAGGTCTGCCGCGCCTCTGCCCAATGCCATGTCTCCCGGCTCTGAGATGGACGCTCTGACTAGGGGTCTGAAGAAAGTCACGCTCAAGCTGGGCACTAGGGAGGAACATGACCGGAAGCTGAAGGAAAAGCTTGATGCCGACAGACGAGCCAGAGCTCTCAAGGGCGCAGAGACTAGACGCATCAACAAGGCGGCCAGAGAGGCCGAGCTGAGAAAGTCTAGGCTTACTCCTGCGCAAAAGGGCAAGCTTGGGCCCAATGCTACGGAAAACATGCACTCGAAACCTGCTGCGGCCGCTCCGAGCACCATGACAGATGTGCCGCCTGCTCCATTGTCTCAGTCTGGACCAACGGACCTGATGTATGTGCCTGCGCCACCACCTGCCGAGAGCACCAGGAACGACTTTGCTCCTGGTACGATAGCGCCAGATACCGAGCAGTATGTCGCTTCAATTCCCCATGATGACACGCACACGGCCAGATCTGGATACGCCATCCCGCAAGCCTTAGATGGCTCTCAATCTCCACCTCTCCATATGCAGCCACCATTCGCCGCACCGACGGAGCCTCAATTCACGATCCCCACTTACGCCGCTCCACCTCCCCCAGGAATGCCAGCAGTCGCACCCGCGCCAGCTCCTGCTCCTCATCCACCAACCACAACTACACCTCCCATGCCTCCTCAACTCGCCCACTCCCGCCAAGGAAGCACCTCCTCTCTCTATCGCTTCGTCCCGGTAATGGACGAGATCAAGACTCCTCCCTCGAGCAGGCCTTCTAGCCGGCCGTCAACATCTTCTCGTGGAGCTTCTTTCCAACCTTCGCCGGTAGCCGCTTCGTTTACCAAACCTAGTCCCCAGGACTCTGCGGCTCCTGCGAGAGATGTCGTATCAGAGAGGTCGCTGCCGGTGTTCTCGTCGACGGGCGTGATTCCGTTTGCTCCTGCGGCCAGCGCAGGCGCGGCGGATGGTCCTGCTGGTGATGGGAGAAGTCAGCTACAGGATGTTATGAGCGTGGATGATAATACTACTGCTGGTGGATATGGATGGGAAGTGCCGGATTCGCAGGAATAGTGAATTTGGAAGACGTTGATGTGGAATTGTCAGTGGCAACGAAGGGAGGTGGATCTTGTCTTCTTCGCTTTCTGTTCGGTTAGGAGTTTGATTTGTGAAAATTGTTCTTGTCTTGATTAGGTAGATACCCAGCTTGGATTGTTAGAGTTTTTGTAATGTACTTTTGTTGTTTGATTTTCTCGCAAAGGGAGTCGATTTCATGGATGTATTGCTTGATTGCTATCTGCTCTACTCATGCCTCGAAGAAGTGCTCAATTGAAGTTGAGGTCGTGGTGTAGGAGTTGATGATGGGTGCTGTGCTTGTGTGGTGAATTCGAGTGTTGTGTCAACGTAAGATGGCAACCGCTGCGCGGTGGCCAAAATTATACGTTCGTGGTATTTGGATTCGTTCCGATCGTTGCGCTGTGGCATGATGGTTCGCCTAAGCGTGATGCGTGTTGCTCGTCTCCTTGCGATCCGCGATAGATCCCAAGCATTTGGTCAAATGCAGATCATAGTGGGTTCGACGATTAGTCTCTGATGCTGAGTAAGGATACTCTTGCAATCCACTCAAAGGATCTCGATGTTGTTATAGTATTCAGACAAAGCGAGCGTAACTCGTGCATCTGGGGCAGCGAGGAGAATCTGCATACCCACCTTTGTTGTAGCAACCGCTGCAAAATCGAGAAGTCATGATGCAAGCCGGGCATAGGATCTCTTTGATCTCGCACTCTTTATGCGCTTGTAGCTGGCAAATACTAGAAGCTTGTGGAGCGCGACTACGCTTAAGGAGACGGTACGCGAGACCAGGAATGGTGCCGACGACTGTTTCAACTTCGGCCTGGTACTTGAGATCGTCAAAGTGTTCGTGAAGCGTGTCGGCAACAATGGTCCGGAGCTGCATAGTGTCTTCTGCAGTTGAATGATGAACGATGTGGACGGCTCGAGGAAACTCGGCAGTGTTCCAAGATTTCTTCACAACCTCTGCGAACTTTGTGGCCGCAAGATCGCGAAGCCCATTCACCTGGTACTTGACGGCCATGGCGAAGACTTGAGCGTGCTCTTTCAAAGGCGTGTCCGAGTCTTGCGATTCATAGTCGAAGTAATAGAAGTAGTCCATCATTAGCTTGACGACCTCCGGGTCATCGCAGCCGTCAGTCTCACTGCTTTCCTGATCTTCGTTCCGTGTGGCTGCTAGTTCAATGATTCCACTCTTTCCTTCCTTCCAAAGGTTAGCAAGCAATTCTTTGACAGTTTTTCGCTAAGGCCATACCTTGAAAGCTCCGGCTTTGAAAGCGGCTGCAAAGTACTCAGATTGCGTGATGAGTATGATCTTATGGGCCTTGAAATGGTACGGCCCGCAGATGATCTCGCAGTCAGAGAACTCTTCGGATCCACGAACTCTTGCATGGCGGTTAGTATCGAGAATAAGAGATCTACCAGAGTCATGAACTCACCTTGCGAAACCAGCCTTTAGCTCATTGATCGGATCGGCCATGCTTACGACAAAGCTGTATGTATTGATGGGTGGCGGGTGCGAAGTTGGAGAGTTGGTGTGATGTGGTGTTTGTGTGAAATATGTAGCTTTACGAGCGAGCGTTTGCAGTGAGCGCGTGACCTACAAACGCTGGAGGGTCATGGGACCCCACCTGCATGTAAGCTAAGTGAGTGACTTCACTTGATGAAGGTTCAACGAAACAGTGATATGAAGTGGTCATGTGCATTTGCGCAAACTCTGGGTCGAAATCTACTGAATTTGAATTCGTGGATAAATCAGGCCTGCTTGGCAGTACGAAGTTATCGCCTTTCATGATTGATCAACCAAATATGTAGGTATGCTGGACGGTCTCTTCACATCAAATTGTTTTGTTTGGAGTATTTTTCTTCATACCTTGCTGGGACAATGAGCGCGCACTTGAACCTGAAAGGAAGCACAAGAGGTGTGTCTTCAATGTTGGCCGAATGAGATAAACCTCGCCGTGCTACCATACAAGGGCAGTCCCTGCGTATGGAACCCGGTAGTAATAATGTAGTGCTTGCTGTCAAAACTCCCACGTTCCTTGTGACGTGTTGCCTGAGCAAGACCCGCATCAACAGCTTCTTGACCATAACTCCACACCATGGTTTTCGACCTCGTTGTTTCTGATCAAGCATTCAAATGTCGCATACGAGCGCATCCATTCATACCTTACGCGCCTCAATTTCAAGCGGTGAATGCGCCACAAGACGGACAGCAAATATAGACGTCGTCAGAGCATTTGTTGCAAGAACGAGTCGTGACTTTGCAGTTTCTGCATTGCAGGTCCTTCACCGTGAGTCCACAATGCTTGGATTGTGCGCAAGCGAGGGAACTGCGCTTCAGTACGTCGAAAGCCAGACCAGGAATGTTTGTCAATGCCTCCCCAACGCCGCTATGAGCTAGCATGGTGCTGAAAAGATTGTTGACGGTGTCTGCAACGATGTCGCGGAGCTCTGTAACGCCGTCTTCGGTCCATCGATATACAATGTCGAGAGCAGCAACGAAGTCGTCCTCGACATTTTTTTTGCGTTCCATTGCTTCTGTTGCCGCTGCGAATCTTCTGACTGTGAGAATGCGAAGACCATCGACATGATATTTGACCGCCATCGCGAAGACTTTGGCGTGAGTCACCACGGTGTCCTCTTCAGCAGTGGGGGTGTAGTTGCACTTGTAGAAGTGTTCCATCATCAACTTCACCAGTTCTGGATCATCGCAGGCATCGTCGTTGTCCTCTGAGTTCCCAGTGATGGTTGAGACGGCTTTCAGCTGGATGCTACTACTCTCACCCTCCTAGAATCGATTAGCAACATTCTACAGACGACTTGCTTGGGCGCAACTTGCTTTGAAAGTCCCAGTTTTGAATGCTTTCTTGAAGTAGTCTGATTGCGAGCACAGCACAATTTTGTGGGCCTTGAACCGGTAGGGTCCGCAGGTGATCACACAGTCGGAGAACTCATCTGACTCGTGATATCTTATGGAAATGTCAGCTCTAACATCAATAAAGGCGGTAATTAGAGAAAGGCATGATCCCACTGTCCAAGGCCGGTACTGAGCGCTTGCAAAAGGTCGGCCATGATCGCGCTCTTACTTTGTGTTGACAAACAGGAGTGACTGTCGCACGCTTCTGAGAGGCAGGTGGGCTTATAGGTACGAGGGAAGTGCCTGCTACCCGCAGACGTTAATGAGTCAATCGAAGGAGTCCCGTGTGATCTCTGAAGTCACTTGATCCGTGCCCAAATAGTCGGTCACAGTTCGTAGTAAAATTGTCAGCTGTCCAGCGACCGAAGCAAAGAGCTCCTTCGAAGACTGTCGAGTGACTGACAGCGTTTGCATATACTGGGGTGACGAGCAAGATCGCCTGTCTTCATGTTCACACATATCTCAACGTGCTCAAATGCATAAAGGTAAAGTGAACGAAAGGTAAAATTGACTTCTTCAACGCTAGTGCACATTGGAATTACCATGAGGCGCCTTGATGGTGTGACTGCTATCTGTGAGTGGAAATCAGAGGAATGGAAACTCTATCTCCGCATACAATCTTGATGGATAGCAAATTGCCACATCACTGCATGCAAGTCTTCACTCATTCTGGTTCTAATAGCTAATACCTGAGTGTGCGAATCCCTCGCTGTTCGATGACATGTCCACAACCTCAGGCATGCTGAGCATTTCCTCCACACTTCAGACAAATGTGCTGATAGTAGTTGTGGTAGCAGCCATAGCACGCCTTGCTGGTGAAGTTGCAAGCCTTGCAATTGATGTTATAGAGCGACTGCGCTGGATGCATTCTCTGCTCGCAGTGAAGAGAGGCCTTTGGAATGCGGCTTCGCTTCAGCAACGCGTAAGTCAGACACGGGAGGCCACAGACGACAGTCTCAATCTCTGCTTTGTTTTGGAGTTCTTCGAAGTGCTCGTGCAGAGCATCGGTGACAACATCGCGAAGCTGGGTGATATTCTCAGGAGTTGAGTTGAAGGCGACGAAGATAGTGTGTGCAAAATCCTCGTGATTCCAATGAGTTGTCACCGAGCTGATGAACCTTGCGAGGGCGAGGCTTTGAAGTCCATCGACTTGGTATTTGATAGCCATAGCGAAGACTTTGGCATGCTCGATCATGAAGATGCGCTCAGCACGAGGCTGAGAGCCTGAGCTACTGGGTGCGACCGGAGCTGGAGAGGCCGCCTGAGCTCTGGTGTTTTTTGGCGCAATCTTCGGTTTCTTAGATGGAGTAGGACCTTCAGCCTCCTTTGACTGAACCCCAGAGAGGTTGCGGAGGTAATCGAAGTGATAGAAGTACTCGACCATCAGCTTGACGATCTCCGGATCGTCGCAGGCGTCGTCGACCTCACTTGCATCCTGAGCTGTCCCCTCCGTCGGCTTGAGCTTGATGGTACCACTTTTGCCCTCCTACTAGGCGTCAGTACACGGGACCGCACGCCGTCGGGAAGTAGACTCTCTCACCCTGAAAGTGCCCTTCTTGAATGCGGTTTTGAAGTAGTCGGACTGGCTAGCCAGAACGACCTTGTGCACGTTGAAGTGGTAAGGCCCGCAGATGATCTTACAATCCGAGAATTCTTCGGAGTCATGGAGCCTGGGAAAAGGTTAATGTAAGATCACAGTATCAGCGTCCGGCGGAACTAGCGCGACTCACTTGGCAAGACCAGCCTCGAAGATGTTTTTCGGAGCAGCCATTCTTGTAGCTGCGATTGGAGTCTGACTTGTGCTTGGTGGTGATTGTAGTTGCCCCACGTATTGGGAGTTGGAGGGATGACTGTACTAAGGGTTGTGCTCTTATGCCAGCGGCCGCGACAAACGCTTCGCTCACGAATGCCCCACTATTATAGGTTCTTTCACTCACTCACTTTGTGTTTAGCCTCATCTGCTGACCTCACTTCGTGGGACCTCAAAGCAACGAGCTATATAAGATACGATAGTCTCATACATATATGCAGCGTCCGTAACGCAACATCTCAGTGTATTGTCAGGTCAAGTTCGGCTGATTACCAAAAGGCACTTCTTCTCGGAATATCTGATAGCTACTTCGAAATGCGTGCTAAAAGAATGCATATATTTGCAGCACCATGTGATCGGACTGCGTGATGGACTGAGGCGTGGGACTTGCCCATCAGTCGAACTCGGGCCCAGTCCCTGAGCATTCACTCCACGAGCTATTCCAATACCACCACATACGATGCGTTTCGAGCGATGAGCTGAATGGCATTGTTTGCCAGTAGTCTAGCAGGCTAAGATCGGTGTCCTTAACTTAATAGTATGACAGAATGAATGGTCTCTAAGCGGCTGGGCCGATGGCAGGATGCAACAGATGCGGTTGCTTGCTCTCCTGGCAAGAGGTGCTGCTGGAACATCCTTGCTCCCTGCAGCTTCCAATGGCCGCGCTCCAAGCTGAACCACTCGTTCCAAGATGCGCACTTCTGTAACACACAATCGTGCGCGATGATGTCAGTCGCAATGTGTTGGCCTGCCACTTCGGCGGGCACCGTGTATCACGTAACTGCACAGCCGCATGAATTCATGCTACCTTTCTTCTCATCATTGAAGCCCAGTGCTTGCCATGTGCTGACTTCACTTATCGAGACAGTGACTTCTCAAAGAATTTGTGGTTCGTCGGGCGATAGCCTATAGCAATTCCACTCCCCACCCACCCGACAGAACACCACCCGTATCTCCAACAAGAAGGTCGACCCAGTCACACCACGCAGGTTCCAGCAAAATCAACAGCAAAATGATCAATCTCGCCATTCTCGTCGCTATCTTCTTCTCATACTTCGTCTGCGGAAGTCCGATCACACCACGCGCCGGCGCCCCAACATTCGAACCGATCCCATCGACATGCCAATTTACAAACGCTGTTCCACAATCAAACCTCAGCAGCGCAGCCAATGAAACCTGCGGCTACAAACCCAAGTTGAGCTTCGCAGGTCCTCACGTCATCTACTCAGGCTACTTCGACCTACCGACACCTGCCTCTGAGCTCTGGACGCAGTGCACCCAACGATGCTATGCCCAAGGCCATGGCCACGATGAACGAGGCGACTGTAAAAGCGCTGTCTTGGCCTACGATGTTCCTGTGCCGGAGGAAGATGATGGCGGGGCAGGTGGGGAGTTGAGGACTGCGTGCTTCTTGTTCAGCAAATATGCTGGCCCGGACAGTTGGGAGGATGCAGCGGAAGGGCAGTGGCTGCATATGAGGGCAGGGAATTTGTATTGTGATTAATAGTGTCATTGGCCTGCATCGCCTTGACATAGAGGTTTCTTTTGCATTTGGGATGTAGACGAGGCCATTCTCCAAGTTGTGCCGCCAGGACGAGTCTATATACAGTCTTCATGGCTAATGTCGCCAAGTCTCAGTTCTTTTTTGAACCACTGCTCTCCCTCGTCCGTGAACTCACGTAGGAGACTGCTACGCGCGGCCGTAATATCGACCGAAAATCAGAGATGCAGCTCGGACACCTAGCTGAATGACGAAAGAAGTGATCGAAGGATAACTAGATGCCACCAGCTTTGAGTCCATCTGCCACCAAAGATCCGTTGCTCGAGCTCGCAGTAGAAATAAAATCTCAATCTGGTTGTAATATCTTTGCGTAAGACGAGAACCTGTAATGCGCCGACTTCAAATTCTTCAAGAACGACTTTATTGCAGGCTTAGGGACAGTTCTGGTTGAGGCCATTACAAATGAGATGATCAAAGCATCTTCGGCAGCAAGAAACAGATCATAACTCTGTGATGGAATTCGACGTGCTGTGCGGTTGAGGTCTTCGGCATCACAGATTAGCTGTAGAGAAGTAATCCATAGTTCGCCATCGCGATTTGCTCTGACGGAGAGAACGACGTAGTCTCGCTGATTACTGAAAGACTGAGGGCTCACATCAGACCCTCCAGAGCTCTCTCCAAAGTACCAGTTGGGCGGCCATCCAAGATGTCTCATTCTTCGGTCTCGCGAGGCCATAGCTTCCTTAATGAGAGAATGAATCACCACAAACGCGCCGTGCTGTCCATTTTTGAGAGGTTTTTCGCCAAGGTTTTGCAATTTCAGTCGGAAGAGCTGTCTTTTGTGCTCTATTTCCCCGTCCTGTGTCTGCCCTAGTTGTGGTTCTTGACATCGTGTGACTATGGTGCTCGCGGTCTCTTCAAATTGGCTCGAGCTCGCATTTTGATCGACCAACTCAAACATTCTGATCAACATGATCATGCGCTCAATTGTTGCGAATCGGCCCTTCGGCCAACTCACTTCCACGATCTCCAAGACCAGGTCGTAGCGAGACTTGTGATAATTGGGGTAGATTGGTTTCTCGGACGCCCAATCAATCAGAGAGAGAATGCCATAGATCCTGTCTCTCACGTCTGTACACCCGAAAGCAGAAGCCATCTCAAGCGCCTCTTCCAGACCATCTTTTCCGTCTCTCGTGGTCACTCCTTCTGTCGTGTTGCTTGTCCGCTGCCCCAAGAAACTCACATCGAGCAGAAAGCTCGAGCATCGACTCGGGAAGTCGTAACTGGCATATGAGGCCCACTCGCCCTTGAGATGCTGTGAATGATATAGAGCTCGCTTGAGAGCGAACAGCGCTTTGAAAGGTGCATACTGAACTCCGCAACAGAGGACCGTCTTCGACTGTTTGAGGAACACCTCCTGCAAAATCCAGACTCTGGTGAAGTATGGCCTTAGAAGCAACGCTGTTAGGCTGTCACTAAAGCATTCCGTGTCATCGTGCGACTGCGCCGATAACCATGCCATCATCTTTGAATCAAGTTCCCTTCCTGGCCACACGTCGACAACCAGATCCTCAGGGATCGTGACCAGCATCTTCATGACTTTCTCACTGTCGTTTTCAGCTTCGCCGATGCAAGAGAGAACGTTCGTGGCTCTGTCAAATATCTCCCCCATCATTCGAACCTGATCAGATTTCTCGTCTTGATCTTCCTGGTCAATACAAATTGCGTCGACCCAGTAGTGCTGACTTCCTCCGTAGCTTCGAGCTTGCAGTAGAGCATGTCGACAGTTGGAACGCACCTCGAAGCTTTGCTCATTGATACTGATTGCATGCATACTTGTTCCTGGGCCCCAGACGTACGAAATGGCGTGATAAGGCGGTAGTTCCGTCATCAAATGCTGAGATAGCCGAAAATTCAGAGAATGCTGATCAGAGCCGTGTATGACTTCTAGTAGACGAATGAAGCTTTTCGAATCTGTCAAGGGACAGATTCTCCCAGTCAGACCAGTGCGCATGGTTTGAGACATGGTTGGAGAGTATTTATGCCTTTCAAGTCTTGTTTTGGGATCCAAAGTTCGCTGTACACTTGCTTCTTGAGCTAGGGAAGAGTCGCATTATAGCAACAACAGAGATGTGGGCAATGAGCTGAGGCGGTAAGCTGAGTGCGCTGTAACACTGTGACACTACGACCTGAGATCTTTAAGCGAATCGGATATGGACGATAGCATGATTGAATCCAAGTAGCTGGAACGTGGTATGACGATCAGCTGATAACTGAATCATAAGGTCGTCGCGAGACGTCTGCACGAGGGAATTAACGTGGCCAAGCGTAAGCTGACCGAATGAGTTGCGTCCCTGCATAAGACACGATCATCTCTCTTTTTTGTGGTCAATGTGACAAGATACGTTGGCCCATAAAATTGAAAAGCTATGTAGCAATGCATTTACTTATTCAGACAATGTGTGGGATATACGTGGACCAAGTCGGCATGTGCAGAGCAGAGTCGGGGATATGTGCCAGTAGTATGAAACATTCCACGATGATGAATGCCCGGCAAAGAATATACCATAGCAGAAACGATAAAACCAGAACAAAGAATGGCAAGAAAGCCACCAGCATGCGAGATTCTGAGCACTTTTTCTCATCAAAAAAGTACATCAAGGTACTTCCGCAAAACGCGATAAGAGCACACAAAGGTCCAGTGGAAAGTATCGTGACGCTAGCTGCACGCCAGAGTATGGTTTCAACATTTGATGGAAAAACGCTCCCCCACGCAGCCAAGTGCAGACCTCCATAGAATGCTCCTGCGAGTGTCAAGCCAGCCGCAAGCCAGCCTACACCCGGTCGGCATAAATGAATTGGCGACGGTAGGGAGATAAGATGTACCGTGTCCCAGTATTTCAGGTTCCAGTCCGTGGCGCTTGCTAAATGCGCATTAAAAAACGGTTGCAGACTGGAACCAACCCTAGGATCATGTGAGATGTATCGATAGGCTCGCACCAGTAAATCCACGTTGCAGCTCTCTAATCTCAAATCGATACCCCGTCCTTTTATCAGAGATGGGTTGATGGAATTGTCCCATTTGATCTCCCAGTAGGTGTCGCGAAGTTTGAGAAGCTCGTGTTGTTTCTCATGTTCGGAGACACAATACCTCGAAGATGGTTCATTCACGTCCGGCAGTATAGCATGGAAATTCCTGTCGGGTTTGACCTCTAGGCAATCCACTAATTGCTTCGGGCAAGGTACTGCGCAAAATGCCAAGTCCCACGGAAGAATGCCTCTTGGCTCGACTGGCCTTTGGACGACATGGCCCTCGCGATCATGGACCGGTAGATTGTCAAGGGCCAAACGATATGCACAGATATCCAACGCCTCTTCGCCAGTGACGAGGGTAGGCTCTCGAACGTCTCGTGGCTTGTCCCACCAGATCAGTATCAAGATCAGAGCACAGATGGCGTGCGCAAAAACATTTAGCTCCAGCAATGTGATCGAGAGTTGCTCTGACATCCGGAAGATGCATTGGACGCAAAAGAATACCGCCTGCCAACAAGTGAGGAGTTTCCCGAGCTGATCAGATTTACTCTTGTCTTCAATCGCAGCACGGGAGACATCCGGGATGAGATGGCGGTTATACTCCATCATCCACATGAAGTCTTCCACAGTGAGAGGAATACGGCGTCGACCTTTTGGCATAAATCGCCGGTTCTTAGGTGCGGTATCCTGAAACACCATGCCACCCATTACAACAAGCCAGCTATGGACATCAGTCCATGCATGAACACGGCCATTGCAATCTTGTTGTGGCTCAGAATCTTCCGGGTCTGCCTGGGGCTGGCTTGTAGGTTGCTTGGCCATGAACCCTTCCTCTTGCATCCAGCTACTGAGGCTCTTGACCATTTTTCTCTGTTCCCAAGCATTCCATACAACGAGTTCAGGAGCAAGCAGCCCAAGTATCATCCAGCCTAGCTGACGGAATTTTTGTCGGCTTGCCTTGCCATGCTCGGGCACGTTCAGGTGTAGTGATGTCCAGATGCATAGCGTCATGGTAATCAGGCAACTTGACAGTATGCTGAAGGTGCCACGAGTCTTCGGTTCGGGGTGCCATTCCGCCGGTGGTAAGATGGTAGTGTTGCCGAAAGGTTGAAACATTCGCGCCTTGTCCTCGTAGCCAGGAGGACAGGAGATTATGGGAGCACACAAACACGTATGCTGACACAACAACAAATGGGTAGAGTGCTAGGGCTGATCTATGACTATACATTTCAGCTGCGAGTGAAATCCAGGAAATGAACGTGGTTGTGGTACACAATCTTCAGCCTCGTCCAAATTTAGAATCAATTTCTACAAGCCCACTTACATCACCTTGCAGGTCTGAAGATATGCATTAATTTAGGCTATATTACCTGCCTATGTTTCCGAGTGGGCTCATGCGGTTGCAATCTTCGTGAATGGTGCCGCAAAACCGTATCGCTTCATGCCGGCTTCATAGTCCTTCCCAGGGACCCTCTCTGCGACAACGTCAGTAGCTGATGCAATTATCTGGACATACCGTAGAATCTACTCACCATGATCAGGCGGGAAATTCTCCCTGCGATCAACATAATACCTCGACCTCAAATCTCCACCATCGGACACTTTGTGGTAAGTCGCGTACACACTAGCTCGACTGTCACCAGTATTATTCGGCCCAGAGCGATGTGCCAAATGACTACCGAAGATCAGCAAGTCGCCAGGGGCCAGCTCGACTGGAGTGAAGGTGTGACTGGCTTCCCAAGCCTTGCTGATACTGCCTCCGTCGGCCAGCTCGATGACCATTCTGTGCGAGCCTGGAACAACCTCGACGCAACCGTTGGCCACAGTGGCGGCATCTACGGCAAGATTTGCAGTCGTGTGTTCGATCTGACCGATGTGATCGTAAGCAGGAGCGTCGATGTGCGCGCCGAAACCGCTACCGCCCGGCAGCTTGTAGTTTATCTTGTCTTTGAAGAGCAGCATGGAGTCTCGCGTGACTTGTGCCAGGATCTCGGCGAGGGCTTCGCCGTGGAGTAAAGACGAGAATCCAGGGTGGAAATCAGCGAAGTTCTCGGTGCGCATCAGCTGTCGCTCGCCCGTGGCGTTAATCTCGTCGTAGGGCATCCATTTGCCGTTCTCACGGGGAAGGCTCCGGACTTCTTTCGTCCATTGCTGGAGTTCAACTGGGTCAATCAGGTTGTGTTCGTTGACACGAAGTATGAGATATCCTTCTCTGTCGAAGTGATTGATCTGATCCTGGGTGAGTTGCATGTCGATCATTGTGAGTGGTTGCAAGATTGAGGGCGCGTTTGCTATGTTTTGACATCCTGGAGTGTCCTGGTCGGAATGGGCTCATATATGATCAAAGACCAGAGTCCCACTGTAGCCATGTTGAGGGTGCACTGATCCGATCGGGGAGAAGTGCGAGTCTCGGACATCTCACCTCGCAGGCCTTATTTATCCGTCTCAGCTCATCGGGTTTCTCTCCGTGTGATATGTGGGGACCATTTGCCGGGCTGCGTATAGCTCGATATCTTTCCACAACGATAAGATTTCTGGACTTCATCTAGAGACATTATTCCGAGACTCACTTGTACTTTGTCATTGCACACATTTTGCGAATTCATAGCATCACGATGGGATCACTGCGACTTTCTTCGGATCTGGAGGATGTTCGCACGACAGTCAAAGAGTTATTCGCATTCATCACAGCTCAAGGCGACAGTGACTACATAGGCGAAGACGTCTCGCAACTTCAACATTCGCTCCAAGCAGCCACATTCGCGCAGCAAGCCAATGCAGACAGAGACACGGTACTCGGCGCCCTTCTACACGACATCGGCCGTTTCATTCCCGCGAACAAAGACATGCCAGCAATGATCGCGCCCGATGGTCAGTTCGTAGGCAATGCGAGCCACGAGATCCTTGGTGAACGATATTTGCGTCAGCTGGGCTTCAGCGAGACGATCTGTGAACTGGTCGGAGCACATGTTATGGCAAAGAGATATCTGACTGCGACCGATCCCGAGTATTATGACAGTTTGAGCAAAGCCAGCAAGGCTACGCTCAGATACCAGGTCCGTCACGCTTCCAATGGAAAATTCGAAGAATGCTTTCTCTGACCTTTCATTCAGGGTGGCATCTTCAACGACGATCAGGTCAAGGCCGCGCAGCAGGACCCTCTTTTGGAGGCCAAGCTTGCTGTTCGCAAATGGGACGATCTGGCTAAAGATCCCAACATGGAGACACCACCGCTTTGGAGCTTTGAAGGCATGGCAGTGGCCTCATTGCTGGAAGCGAGGGCCGTGAAGACCTCTGCTAAGGCCGTCTGTTGAGGCTCGGGTTTGGTGATGTAGAGTACATCACACTCCATTGAAGTGCTCTTGTGTCGCGAGGAAGTCAAAGTCGCCGAGAAGGAATTCATCAAATGTCGTCGCATCCCAACTGCCAAGCATATCGTACATATTTCGCTCGCCAGCGCCCAGGGCGGTACCTTCTTGCTCGTACTGGCGAGACATCTCCGTACTGGTGGGTGGGAAGCACTTGGCAAATAGGATCTCTACACCACGTGCGATGCTCACAAGCAGGTGGCGGGGATGCATACTTGCTGTGATACGTTGCAAAACAGCCACCAACTCCTCTATCTTGCTCCTTACGTCTGCGGTTTCGACATGGATGAGACTGGAATACGCCGGTGCTGAGACTTTCAGAACAAAGACAACTGCAAACGCAATCATGACGTTAAAATAGGTGGGTAGGCCATTGAGATATCCCTGAATCTCGACGTCGTTCGTGACGGCGCGGATAATCGCAGTGGCTGACAGCAAGGCCGCATTCCCGAGCTCGTTGATGTCCAGTGCGATCTCCGAAGACATAAAGTCGGGCTTCCCTATGCCTCGAAAGACATGGGAGTATAGATATAGCTTGGCAAAATGGTAGTGAAGGCCAACACCTTTCTTTGGATAATTCCCGACGTATGCATTTTGGCTGAACCGCTCTGTCCAGTCAGCGCGGATATTGTCCAGCTTGATGCCTAGTCTGTGTAGGGGTTCAATCATCGTCGCATCCAAAGGTCTCTCCACATTCACACCAAAGGCCCGGTATACTTCACTGCCCACGACCCAGAACTGCACCTGACTTACAAGCCGAGCATCATCTTCTTCCGCGTGGCAAGATTCTAGAAATTGAGCAGATGCTTTGACGGCGTCATCTTCAGTAGTCAATGACGGTCTTCCATATGCAACAGAGAATTGATGATCACAGACATAGACTAGATAATATAGCCTGGTCCGGAGATAGTGAGTGCGATCGCCGCTGAGAGCTTTGAAGATGCTCCGATGCAGTCCAATTTCTGTCGCGATGCGGACCGCGGTTCCAATGCAGGGCCAAGAGATGTCGCTGAGCCAAAAGGCGGCTATGCAAAGTCCTCGAATGTCATCTTCGTTGCTGTGGCGAGAGAATACCTGTGCTTCAGAGACAGATTTGAACTCTTGATAGCATTTGTCGAAGCCGCCCGGTGATCCGTGTAATGCTCCAACCGCGCATATTGCAGCCAATAACAGCGGTGACGAGAGCCGAACCTCCTGTAATGATCGCCGGTCTCCAAGGATCCTGTAAAGAAAGTGGTCTAAGCGGTTCTGATAAACGTCAAGACATGCTTGTGCTTCTTCGATGCTCAGCAGGCCGCGAGATACAGGGTCGCAAACAAGGCGGTCTTGCTTGGTGTTTGGTGGAATCACTGGAGATATCACAGAGCCGGGCATTACTCCAGGACCGGCATCATCGTCCATAATGACTGTCCATTTGTGCAAGTGCGTCTCATCCTGCTCGGGTGGCGTCGGAGCGAAATCGTGCGTGTTGGAAGTCGCGGGTGGTGGAAGCGCTTCTAACCCCATAGTCGCATTTTCATCTTCGCTGTCATCTGGAACGAGCACACCCGAGCATGACACGTGCTCCGCCATTCGGCTCAGAGATTCTTCTAACCTCGCCATCTTGCGGTTAATAGTCTGTTTCCAAGCATTATCGCCTTCCAGAATCATTTGCAGACTTTTGTTCAGTGTGCATGAGAGTCCGCGCCGCTTGCAGCGCACGCATGGAGGCTGTGAGTCTCGCATATGGCATTTGATCTTTTGTTTCCGACATGCCGCACATGCTGTCACTTTGCGAGTTACCTCAGGGACTTTCGGGTCCCGCGAAGGCCCTGAAACTGTTCGCTCGAGCTCTAACGAGGCGTTCATGCCGGCCGTGAAGAGATTGAAGTGTACTGGACATGGTGACGGGTAGCGGTATCGAAAGCAACGGTATCCAAGCGACTCCGATGCCTTGTTGTAAAGCTTACCTTATGTAAGTACACTTCTGCCGAATCGTGGTCGCGTTGTTGAAGTTGAAGTCGAGAGAAGTGGGGCCAAGGTCACTCTCCGCAGCCACGTGGTGCAGCTTCGAGCTGACACTGGTCTTCGACTTATCAGACACGACCATCGGCGTAAAAGCAGTCAAGAACACAGCAGACCATCAAGCTACTGCTGCTCAGCATCACGGCTTGAAAATGCCTGTAGCGACTTGCCACCCTCGGTCGAGCCCGATCATGACTTCCACACCAGCGCCATTGAACCAACGAGGTTCCAGACATCCAACACGCCGAAGCGCTTTGAAAGGCAGAACAATCAACTTTGGGGGACGGAGCGAAGTGCGAGATCCACTCTCGTTGCCGGCGCGCTTGGTGAAGCTTGGTTTGGTCTCGTAAATGCTTTTGTGTCTTTATCTCAAGGTCTTTGAACTGCTGGGCCACGTGCTCCGGCAAGTCTGCGAAGGTGCATGCACTAGTTGCATTGGGATTGCCACGTTACATTGATCCAAGTACATACAATGGAGCTCTGAATCATACAGCCCACAAGAAACACGTGTTGCCTTTGAGCTCACCACAGGTTGGGACCCACAGCAACATTGTAACACCCTTGGATCATACACCTTCGCACTTCTCGCCGGTTCGTACGCGACCAATCGCAGGTGATCCCGTCAATACACGTCTCTATGGTATATACATCGACATGCTGCGCACCTGAAGTGAGCTGAGGTCGATACATCCAAACGTTAGCAACATGGCGAGCGAGAAGGTCACCTCCCACTCTGTCATTTCCGACCCCAAACCAAGCGCACCAGAATCGACCGTCGACTCTTTTCAAGATGGCGAAGTCAAAAAGGTGTCCCGGATCTCATCTATTCTCACGGTCATGGTCGCTGGCCTTGCCTTGTTCAGCGACGGGTACAATGCGCAGATCATAGGCTACATGAAACCGCTATTCTCCGTGCTGTACAAAGATGGCATGTCGAGCACCATGAGCACACGATTGTCCAATTCGTACCTCATCGGCGAAGTGTTCGGCATGCTATTCTTTGGGTGGATCATTGACAAAATCGGTCGACGCACGGGAATTGTGTTCGCGACATTGTTCCTCGTGCTTGGTATCATTGTGGCTAGTAAGTCGTGAACACTAGACACTTTCATGTCAGACCGGAAACATACTGATATGTACTTCCAGCCGCCGCGCACGGCACCACACAATTGGGCATGTTCTGGATGATGGTTATCGGAAGAGGCATCGCAGGATTTGGTGCTGGTGGCGAGGTAAAGTGACACGCTGTGCCGTATTGATTCCTGCTAACATCACCTAGTATCCAGTCTGCGGAACCAGCAGTACGGAAGCCAGTAACGAAAGTCCTTACGTCCGTCGCCGTCGAGGCATTCTAGTGGCTATGACGACCGACTTCGCCATCGACCTTGGCTTCGTGATCGCCGGCTGCGTGGCCCTCATAGTCCTTGCGGCATACAACTATCGCACGGTGGAAGGCGTCTGGCGGATCTGTTTTGGTCTCGGCTTCGTCCTGCCTGTGATCCTGGTCTTTTTCCGCATCCGCATGATCGAGAGCACGCAATACCGCAAGCATGCCATGAAACGGCAGATTCCTTACATTTTGGTCATGAAGAGGTATTGGAAGCCAATGCTCGGGACTAGTCTGGCATGGTTCTTCTATGACTTCGTGACATATCCGTTTGGCATCTTCTCATCGACTATCATTGGCCAGCTGAACCCCAACGACTCCCTAATCCAGAATATCGGTCTCGGTACGGCCGTCAACTGCTTCTACTTGCCTGGTTGCATCGCGGGTGGATTTTTGATGGACCGCATCGGCCGGAAGCAGACAATGACGCTTGGATTTGCTTGTTGGGCTGTACTTGGCTTTATTATCGGCGGAGCACTGAAGCCGATCCAAAGTGTCTTTCCACTGTTTGTCGTACTCTACGGTTTCTTCAACGCATTTGGCGGTGAGTAACGAGTTGAGCGGAATTCCAACCAATGTGACACGCTGACACTCTATCGCAGAAATGGGACCAGGCGTGGCAACCTTCCTCTGCGGTGCTGAGAGTTTCCCGACGCCCGTGCGTGGGCACTTCTTGGGACTCGCCGCAGCGATGGGAAAGGCTGGCGCAGCCATTGGAACACAAGTCTTTACCCCGATCCAAGATTCATTCTCAGACACCTTTAGTGGCGTACAAGCTGTCTTTCTGATCGGAGCCGCTTTTGCGGCTGTGGGCGGTGTTATCTCCTGGACTCTGATACCTGACAAAGAGAAAGACTTGGAAGATGAAGATGCTAAGTTCCGCGCGTATCTTGAGCAACATGGGTTTGATACTGAGTTCGGGGAGCCTTTGAAGATGTAAACGAAAAATTATGTAAGAAGAGTACTTAAAGTCTCATCACTCAGGCCGGCTCGTGTCATGCGTAGTCTTTGTCATTGCAATGTTAGAGATATGACCGAGGATACAGCCTAGCTCCAAGATAGGCGATCTGCCATGCCACGATACCTCCACACTGTATATCCACGTCCGAAGCTAGATTGAGGCGCGAATGAAGCCTGCACATCACCAAGAGTCTTCAAACCCTCGGAGGCTTACATGATGCTACTGCACGGCTGATTTAGCCCACGCTGTAAGACAGAAGATGGCGAAAATTCCAGAAAGAGACCTTTTGACAATCTTGGCGGTATAAAGCATACAATATAACTTCTGCACAACGTGACAAGAACGCTCAGCAGTCCGGAAATGAGTCAAAATATCCACTCATGTACACAGCGTCGACAATCGACCATGAGTAGGGCGTGTGTATATGACATCTATACACAATTGTCCCCGTGTGTGACAACTTCACAGGTTCTGATATGTCTGGAGAGCGATATCCATCTTACTGCTGGCTTGCTGAGCATAAGTCTCGAGATCTGTTGCTCGGCTCTCCACACAGTCGACGAGAGTCTGACTCAAGGTCTAGTACACATGTTACTATTCTGGCGTAGAAACGGGATGTAAGGGACCGAAACTCACGTCTGTGGCTCCTTCAACTTGACCCAAAGATGCAGCAAAAGCCTGACCAACAAGGGGCATTGAAGTGAAAAGTTGCGATTTATCGATCAGAGTCTGCAAAAGTGTCCGGTATGTCTCGACGTACTACCCATATGTTAGTGGAGGCTAGCCAGGTTGCTGGTAGGCGCATATTACAGATTTGTAAGCTTCGAACACCGCGTCTGCTTGGGGGCCTGCGGCGATTTGAGGCGTTTTTTGCGGCATTCCAGCTTCTGCGGACGAGGCTACGTTCATCAGGCCAGCGATAATGGAGGGTAAACGGCCCTGGCCCATCGAGACAAGGGAACCATCGTCTTGAGTGATTTTCTCGGCCGGCCCCTGGAGGGCTTGCACTTTTGTCGTGAGATCTTGGATGATGGGAACAAAGTCGGACATGATGGTAACAGTGATAAGGATGGAAAGGAGAGCTGCTCTGGGCGAACAGGAATTTGTTTTTTCGGATGCTCTTATCCTCAGTCATATCGACGTGTTGCAACTCGAGATTGGCATAACGAGGAGCATTCGTACTCAGACTCCACAAATGAAGCCAATGCAGCGTCATTGGGTGCTATTTTCTAGACTAGTCGGATGCTGTATGAGTGATATCGGTGCTCGCAGTGCGCGAATACCCAACAGAGCAAATGCGTAAGGTGGCGAACGGTGTTTCTACGCTGTTTGAGTTCGAAGCTAGGCCACTAAGAGGTAAAGCGTGTGTAGATCCGCCACGTATCACCGCTGTCTATTACACCGCGTATTCCGAATACGGTCGGATTTAGATCGATGCTACTGCTTGACCAACTCGAATCTTTCTATCTTATTGGCCAGGGCGCCTGAGCGACGCCCAAGTCTGTACAACGCACCTAAGGCTGCTCTTGCCCAATCGCAATTGGGCTATTCGCTGAAAGCCCATGGTTGTGAAGTTCAGCAGACACAGTGGTGAAAAGGCAAGGCCGTCCAGCGAATGCCAGACGAGCGCCTGAATGCAACAGAGATAAGCTTGGACGCTTCGGCGGGTCCTGAAGCATAGTTGCGACCTGGTATGAGGTGCTCGTAGCTCAGCATGTGTAGGGTGCGTGCAGACGGTGCTGAACACATGTAGCGGATGTGTCATAATGCTCCCTGACTACAACGTCACATCCGAAGCTGTACGGTGGCGCGTATGGAGCTGCACACCTCGCAACGGACACTGAGGTTTACAGAGGCTCGGTTCGTGCTACCTACTACTCAATCGCCGCAGAGGGCACGGACAAGTGGACCATAGGCTGGAGAAGCGGCACAATCATCGCACAGAAGTGTGCGAGCTCGTATAAAGGCGATCATATGGAACTAACGACTGATAAGCTTGTAACAATACAAAGTGTAAGATCCCGAGATCTTCTCATAGCCCGCAAATACGATTTGTTCTGCGATAGCCATCATCGTAAATCATCATTGTCATTGATCTCTAGCAGCAATGGCGCCATAGATCATCCTGCGTATCGTGGAATAGAGGATCGTGAAATCATACAGAGAAAGGAGTCTGCTCAAGTAGCCCTCGGAGTTACCGCAGCGCCAGGACTTGAGCTCCTGCTGATGCCAGTGGTAGGTGTTCCACCCACAGAAGACGCAGGATTACCTAATGTCGAAGGTGTCCTCAGCAAAGGTTGCTGTGAAGAAGTTGTCGTGATGGGCGGACGGTTGCTGGGAGTTTGCGCAGGAGGCGTCATGGGCAGCTTCTCCTTGTTCGCAGGTGAAGAGCGCAACTCGGTTTTCAGCAGCTCGTATGCTTCCCACCATCCTTTGTTGCCATCCTTGTACGGAAGGAGGTTCCAGCGCTCCATCATTGTCTCCTGCATCTTGGTGGGATCAATGCGAGCCCAGGCGACTTGACGACGGTCCCACTTGACAACTTTGCTTGTTGGGTCTGAAGTTTCCCTTTTCTTCTTGGGAAGATCGGTCTTCACAACGTACCAACACTCGTTGAAGGGAATCGTGGTCTCCCTCTCGGCAAAGTCACCACTGCCGTCAGACTTTACCACTTTTCTGCCGATGTCAAAGCTCCAGTCGGAACACAGCGCCCATGTGCTCAGTACCAGGAGCAAGACTGTGTAGATTTGTGTGAAGAGGGTACACATGCCAAGAATGCACATGTGTACTCCTAGCGCCAGCCAGCCAAGCCGGCGCGCAAGCTTGTAGTATATCTTGCGCTTCACTTCGCAGTCGTTTGTGAATGTGAACAGTACAGAGGCTGGTGCTCGGCAAGTTATCATCTTGCCGTCTGAGCGGATGACGTTTAGAACTTTCGTCTCGTTCTTGGGTCCCGGCGGTTGGTTGGCACTTGTGTCGCGTGCCTCGCGTATCTGCCAGAGAAGGTAGACTCTGACGAAGATCGAGATGATAATCGCAAAAGAATTACCGACGCCGTACCAATCTCCGATCAAGACTGAGCAGACCAAAAGTGGCGTCACGAGTGCAAACGCGAGCGCTGGCGCAATCAAGCTTGTCGCCCTGTCGGGCTTCTTCCGCTCCTTCCACTCGAGGACGGTGGTCGCGTTGTTTACAGTTTGGCTCATAAGCCACCGTGAGAACCAGCCTTTAAGCTCCGTGGAAGTTATGCCATCTGTCAGGTTGTAGATCACGAAGCCCGGCTGCTCGGCGGTGAAGCGATTTCCAGCTATAACGAAGGCAGCAAGCAGAGGCAAATATTCTGTGTATCGACGCCTCTGCAAATGACCGACGGATATATTGACCTCATCAGCACCGAGGAGGGTCACAAGTCCGAGCGCATCAATCTTGAAGGTCGACCTCTGGCTCCAGGCTTTCACATCTTCCAGTGGCAACGTGACATACCGCTTCGTAAGCGCCTGGAGAGACGCGAAGGCGTCCATGCTGCGAGGAATAGGCGGCATCAGCACAAGACTTCAGGACAAGTGCGGAAAGACAACGGATCTTGGAGTGCATGAGGACTCACATAGTGGACATCAAGATAGTCGTTATATGGACGACGAGCGTGCGTCGGGCTGAAGAGAAGATGGGGAGCTGGGAGGGGCTAAGGCTGCACCACCACCGGTGAGCTGCAGCAATGCCTTGTCGCTTAAGCACAGCCTTGTCGGTTGTGGTTAGGCGCCTGCACGACGGTATTGTTTTTCGAAAGGTGAATAGGGTGCCTCAGGCGGTATTTCTGCGCGATTTGATGGATTGAAAATCCTTGTCGCTCCTTCGAAGGACTTATACTTCATGGTGGCCGGTGTGGCCACTAGTTGATGGCGCAGCAAAAGGTGCAGCATTAACAATCGTCGGGGAGGGCTGGTGGGCAGGGATGTGTGCAGGATTGGTGGCGTTGAATCGCCGAGCTTGTGCGCGGCTGATCAAACGAACGGCTGAGTCCACACGGCGTTCGCCATGGGGCGCACATAAGTACAGCCTCGTCGCTGCGCCGTATACATAGACAGTCATGAGTACATTGTTGCCACCATTGAATGACATGCTTCGACTAACGGCTCGCTGCTCCTCCCTCGTGCAGCATCTCCGGTTGTCAGGATGGCTCCAGGCACGCCTGGCCGGATAACACTGCCCGCTATTCTGGCGGCGCATGCAAAATCACGCGATGCCGACCTCAGGTTGGAGCCGAACAACATGCGCGCAGAAGGCGGCTTGTCTAGTGTTGCACATCGAGACCGCGACCCTTGTGTTCTCCTGGATTCGACTTACCCACGCGGCCGTGACGAGTTCACCGGGGACAAGCTATGTGGAGACTGTAGCAAGGTCGATTTCAACGTGGTGACGACTCGAGAAACTGAGCGCCAGGAGTACATTGGTATGATCGCCACAGTCTGGCAGAATGCCTGGTGCCCATTCTGTCGCATTGTCAAAGCAGCGTTTCGGGAGCACGTCGAGGGGGATGTACCTTGGCACAATACGTTATGCCGGAATAATGTCAACTTCAGGTTCTTCATTCGAAGTAATGCATCGCGAAGAGTAGATGATACGAACAGGAATCTGTATGCTTATCAGATCGAGATCTGTTGCGTGACCAAGCAAGGCGATACCGATATCGTGAACGGCATCTCACACCTTGACGTTATCCCAACCAACTACAGCAGCGATGACGCTCCCAAATACAGCCGAAGAAGCATAAACAGGCATTGTGACATTGAACTGTTGCGAGCCTGGCAGGGAAACTGCTTGCGAGACCATGATCACTCAGAACGCATCCCACCACTGCCACAACTACTGGTAACGGAACATCGTGTCCGTGGCTTAGACGTTGACTCACTCAAACTGACACCTTTGGGTCCTGACGATGCTTACTGCAGTCTCTCCTACGTCTGTGGCGATATCACACAGACTGCTTTGGCTGCACGATACTGCAAGGGTGCCAACACGTATGTTTCCTTCGATGCACTGCCACAAGTTCTCAAAGATGCGCTGTGGCTCACGCGTAAACTCGGCTACCGATATCTGTGGTACGTTATCATACACTGTTCCTGTCAACAGACAATATTTCGCGTCGTTTGGAGCTCCCCTTGCGTTCAAGTAAATGTGATTCGCTGATGGCCAACGTGCATAGGGTCGACTGTCTGTCTATCAAGCAGGATGATGATGAAGACAAGAGCACGCTGATCAGCAACATGAACGCCATTTACCAGCGTTCTGCTCTCACTATCATCTCAGCTGCAGGCGTGGGCCTTGACGCCTCACTTCCTGGCGTTTCCCCGAGGCTAGCAGCTCATATTTATCCGGAAGCAATTGAGCAGATCTCAACAAAAGAAGGTCCAATTACTCTTGCTCTTGTTGCCTTTGGTGCACGTAGCTTGCTTGAACAGAGCGTTTGGGTAGGTTGGTCGTGTAGTGCTTATATTGAACACCCTCAAACTGACCGCTGATCAGTCCACAAGAGGCTGGTGCTACCAAGAGCATGCACTCTCGCCCCGCTGCCTTGTCTTCACAGATTCCGAATGTTTTTTCACATGTGCTGACGGTGTATGGCGAGAAGCCTACCACTCGAACGGCGAGGTCCGACTCAAGGGTAACATACACGGATTCAACCGACGCTATCGTCGTGGTCGCCGCCAGCCGAAGAGCTATGCTGCCGTATCTGTGTGGCAAGAACAGCGAGTGATCTACTCGCTGTCGCATGGAAATGAAGACCAGAGTTTCCCACAGTACCAGGAAGCCGTTCATGACTACACAGGGCGGCAGCTGACTTACAAGACTGATATAATTGCTGCGTTTGCTGGGATGCTACGTACGTTCTGCGCGGAAGAGGTGCCGTATCATGGTATCCCATTGAGCATCTTCGAGCATGCACTGTGTTGGTCAGAGTCTGCCGACGCTGAGCGCCTGCAGGCCGGGAGTGGAGGTTGTCCAAGGATGCTTGCTGTGAGCCGCAGGCCGGCCTCCGCGACAGAGGTGGGTACTCTGCCGACTAGACGTCGTTCTAAAAGTAGATACAATCTTACCGTAGAAGGTACTGACGCGAACACGGCAGGACTCTATTGCCATAGAGCAAGCATTCCCTACCTGGTCGTGGGCATACTGGTCAGCGCCAGTCACTTACGAAGATTCGATCTGCTCGGGCTTTCTCGGACTATTTGATTTCGAACAACGAACGAAAGATCTGGTCATTGGCACTCCCCGGGAGACGCCAAAGTTCTTCAAGCGTCGCGGGCATGGTGATCGTGGCCACGGCACGATGTGCGGCCAGGCTGTCGAGGAACAGCCTATCCCTGGGGATTGGAAGTGGTTCCCAGGAAGGCGTGCTCCTTACCCTACCAAAGTACCGCCCTGCGCTACCGGGATACCAGCAACTTTGTTGATGTGGACACAATGTTATCCTTATGGTTGTATGGAGCACTCAAATGGTGACGGTCAGCGATACGAGATCCTCATCTCGGCTTGGAAGGAGATGCATCGACCGCGAAAAGTTATCATGCAAGTCGTAAAACGTGGGAATTACTATACACGAGTGGGCTTGGAGCATCGGATGTACACGTCTTATCGCGCACTGGAAGAGGAATCTAACCGCCAGAATTGGCAGTGGGTGGCAATACGATGAGAAGAGAAAGTTCTACCTGACGCTGTTGGCTGTTCCTCAAGCCCACCTTCATCCCAGCAGCTTCAGCGCATTGTCACGGTAGATATCTTCAATCTCCTTCTCATCGAACATGCCTCGCACACCCTCATCCATCCTGTCGCGGAGATATTCGACGCCAGGAGCCTTCGTGAACGGGAAATCGCTTCCATACATCACCCTCTCATGGCTAATACCCGCACCCTTCAACAGTCCAACGATCTGCCCGGGGAATGGGAAGCCTGCCATATCGAACCAAAACTGCCTGTTTAGAGCCTCTTTCGCCGCTTCCTCCGGGCAAGCTTCGAAAGCTCCAGGTACCAACGTGCTGAACCCGGTCCATCGTGAAAGTAAGGGTGGACTGGCTCCGGCGAGATGAGGCAGGATGATTCTCAAGTCTGGGCAACGCGAAATCGTTCCGCCGAGGAACATGTTGCTGACTACTCGCGCGGTGTCGAAGAGGAACTCGAGCATCGGGTTCGGGAATTTGCCGGCGAACGGCGTGGCTTTTGTAGGCTGCTCTGTTGAAGCGCCAGCTTTGTTGGCCACTTCTGGGGTGCAGGAAATACAGGGCGTGGTTGGATGGATGAAGAGAATCGCCTTGCGCTTGTTCAGCTCTGCGAAGATTGGGTCGAGGATGGGGTCACCAAGATAATGACCATGTCCGTTCGTAAGCATGACATAACCGTCGCAGCCTTCCTCGGCTGATTTCTCGATTTCTTGAAGACAGAGGTCCACGTCTGGAATTGGCAAGCTGGCCCAGTAGCCGAAACGATCCGGCATTCGCTTCTTCAAGTCTGCGGCGTATGAATTGCACTCTCTTGTGACTTTGGCGGCGAGGTTGCTGTCATTGTATACCAGATGTGTGCCGGGTGTTGAGATGGAGAGAATCGATTTCTGGATGCCGTTCTTGTCCATGAGCTCGATGTGGGCTTCTTCGCTCCATTCTGGGAGATAGGGCATGCCATCCGGGTTGGCATGGCCATTTTCTTGACATGCCTGTCGATATGCCGGCGGAAGAAAGTGCGAGTGCACGTCAATTCTCGATGGCAAGTCAGCAGACATGGCGGTCAAGCTTGTTTCGATGGTGAGATGGGCTGATCTTGGAAGAGTGCAAGCGGTCCAGACTTTAGCACGAAGCGACTTGTTCAGTGCTTGACTCAGACTGTAGTCAATAAATGCAAGAGCTGCTAACTACGGGAGTTTCAGAGTCATATGTCTATATGATTTCGGCATACACATATAACAGCGATCCTCGGGGCGATCGGACATCGTAACCCCGCCATCCGATGGACACATCAGCAGTCGGACACTTGTACGCCTCTTCTCGTTCCATGCACATACAGTCTTGCGGTCTCAGCGATGGTTACAGCTTTCAACGCTCAAGGAATGCACCAACAATTTACAATAAAGCAGAACGAAATGCGCACATTGGCAAATCGATTCTGCCAATAATCCCATTCCGTACTTCGCACATCCCACTTTCGGACATCCCTAAGCACTGGGCAAACTCTCCACAGTGGATCATCGGCCACCGCATGCCGAACCCACAGTTTGAACTCAAAATGATACAACATACAAGGACAGCTTCAGCTGACCTTCATGTGATGGAGAGTGCGAAGAAGGCTGACAAACTCCACTATTTCGGATCCTGGAGCTGACGCAGTGCATGTTACGAATGATTGACCACGCCATGGACGCCTGAGTAGACTCTATCTTCAACGAAGTCTCACAACAACACCTCGAATGCAACATCGCCAGCAACAACGATGTCTGCTTTCCTCTTGACCGATGTTCGCATCTTCGATGGCGAGAACACCATCGACTCTGGCTCCGTACTCGTAGAAGACGGCAAGATCAAGCAAGTCTCCTCCGGTCTGATATCATGGCAGGGTACCACGATCTCCAAGTCAGGTCACACTGTTCTCCCGGGTCTGATCGACTGCCATGTCCATTGTGACTCTGGCAATCCCACAGCTCTGCCTCAAAGCCTACGCTTCGGTGTTACAACTGTGTGCGATATGCACAATGAGTACCCCAACATTGAAAAGCTCCGCAAGCAGATCAAAGAGGAAGGTGACTGTGCTGACCTCAAGACAACGAGCTTCGCTGCGACTGTCGAGATGGGTTGGCCGATGCCTGTCATCGTGGCCCACAGCACCAATCCCAACATCCATGAGGAGTTTGCTCTCTGGCCAAAACTCGAGAAACCCGAGGATGCCAAGGGCTACGTTGAAGACAGGCTCAAGGAAGGCGTTGACTACATCAAGCTGATGCACGAGAGCGGTTCTCTCATGAGCCAGCAGTTCAACATGCCCAGCGTCGAACTGCAGGAAGCCGTGATCGAGCAAGCGCACAAGCACGACTTGATCACAGTCGCCCACGCCCTGACCCGCAAAGACACAATCGAGATCCTCGAAGCCGGTGTCGATGGCCTCACTCACCAGTTCTGCGACCAGCCGCCCACTCAGCAGGTCATCGACGCCTACAAGCGCAACAACGCGCACCTTAACCCGACTCTCGCAGCGTTGGGCTCGCTGACGATGGAGGGTAAGGCAACGCAGGAGAAGTTCGCCCACGATCCGAGGATCCAGCATCTCTTACCTGAGGAAGCCAGACAGCGCATTTGCGCCTGTATGTCAATGTGTAAGTACGAAGGTGCAAGCGTCGAATATGCTTACGAGAGCGTAAGACAACTCAAAGCAGCTGGCATTGACATTGTCATGTGAGTATACCATCAAGCGTGTAGGAATATGAAAGTCGTATCGGTCACTAACCAAATCGCAGCGGCTCCGATGCTGCTGGCCCAGCTGTAGGAACGGCATGGGGCCTCAGCGTTCACCACGAACTGTACCTCTTCGTGAAACACTGCGGCTTCTCTCCTGCTGAAGCACTACGGGCTGCGACATACCTTAATGCAAAGCGGTTTAAATTCCCCGATCGCGGACAAATCAAGGAGGGCCTTAGGGCAGATCTGGTATTGGTCGAAGGAAACCCGGTGGAAGATATTGATGCGACACTCAATTTGAGAGGAGTTTGGAAGGAGGGAGTCTTGTGCAAGGCTTATGCAGACTTGTCGTGAGGTAGCTCGTGAGGTAGCATGTCAGCCAAAAGAGACCATGAAAACGTGTGGAGGAATGTTCTGCACTTTAAGGGATAAGTGACCATTTTGTCCATACCATTCGTAGTTATTGGCTGTCTTCTAGTGCTCGAGTGCGTCTACGAAGATCATCGCCTGGTTAAGTATCGTAGAGCCTAGTCTCCATGTATCCACAAGCAAGCATGAACGCGACCAATGGCGACGAACCGATTGTTCACTTCCACTTTATACGTGACGAGCGTGCGTGGGATGGCGAGTCGCGAGCGACATTCCTTGCGTATGGTATCAGTACCATGATGTTAATGACATGTGGCCAATAGAGGCCGTACAGGTGGTATCCGACATGTGCATGTACACGAGAAGCAACATGAATGATGGTGCCAGGCTGTGCACTCAAGTGCTGCCAAATGCACCCATGCACGTGCATGTCATTGAATGCATGTGTTCATGCGACTGAGCTCGACATCAGGGTTCGACCCTAAGATGTTCGCTCGTCGGCAATCTTGAACTTCTGCCCGCGAAGCTCAATCGCGCGCGCGACGAGACAAGCACTTGACCGCAACGCAACCTCACCACAGCACTCTCCCAGGACTCTAATCGCTCACACGTCAACACGAAATCTGTACCTCGATCGCCCACAACACCCACACAAACCGCAACCATGTCCCACCGCCAAGGAGGAGGCCGCAACAAAGTCCTCCTGCCACCCATCAACTTCATCTTCAAGCTGCTGCAGCAACACACCACAGTGCAGATCTGGCTCTACGAGCAGCTCGGCATGCGCATCGAGGGCAAAATCCGCGGCTTTGACGAATTCATGAACCTGGTTATCGATGATGCGGTGGAAGTCAAGCAGAGCACGAAAGCCGATCCGAATCCTCAAGATGGACCCAATGGTGGACGGAGGGAGTTGGGTATGTACACACTAAGAAGAAATTGTTGCGCCGAAATTGGACATGGAGCTGACATTTTTTTGCAGGCCAAATTCTGCTAAAGGGCGATAACGTTGCGCTCATCCAGGCGCTCGAGTAGAGGAAGCACTGAGGAGCTGGAGAATACGTTTGCGACGCGGCAGAGACAATCTCTGCGTCTTGCAGAACGGGTCACACCGATCCACTTGCAACCACGGACGAACAAGCAGGCGGAGCGAGGAAGCAACACATGCGCAACAACGTTGGCTATGCCCGGCGCATACAGAAGGATCAGAGGGCGAGGACAAAAAAGCAAGGATCGAGTGTCCTATGATTACTGGGCATCTCGCGAGTGCTGGATTCACCAGCGCACCTGGCAGGCATCAGTTTACACAGGAAATGTGAGTAGCTCTCGCCGCCTGCGCTACTATACCACAAAGTTTATAGCGCTTATGACAAAAACGAATTTCAACTTCAGGACGACAATGCTCCATTGCCGACAGCGACGGCATCTACTTTCCAGTCCCAGTCGGCTGTGGGAATTGTATGCTCTGGTCCGAGTATCTGCTCGGCCAAGCAGAGACCGACTGGTGCAGAAGTCAGCTACCGGCTTATGTGTGATTTTTTCCCGTGGAAGGCGGATCTTACCTAGGTACGGTTTCGTGCGTCTGCCTTGCTCACAGAACCGCGTGAGAAACGCATCGTAAAAACCCCCGCCATGGCCCAGGCGACCCATCTGCGCATCATAGGCCACGGCTGGAACGACTACCATGTCTAAAACTCCCTCACTCTCCCGTTCAATGGCTTCGCCACCTGCAAGCGTCAACCCTTTACCGCCCATAACATTCTCCCTCCCATCAATCCCATCTTCGCTCAAACTAGGAATCCCCCACGCATCCTTACTCAACCCATCATACTCCGCCACAGAAGCCAAACGAAGCATGTCCATGACTTTCCGCGGCTTGCCCGACGCAGCATTCTGAGCAGGAGACGGAGAGTACAGGAAAGGCACAAAGACTTTCTTCCCTGACTCGAGCGCATCTCTCACAAGTAAATCTGTTTGCGCTTCGGCTGCTGGCATGGATAGATAGATGCTGATCGACTTTGCTTGCTTGTATTGGTCCATGCCCAGGATCAGATGTTGGGCTTGTGACGATTGCCTAGTGATCTCTGTAGCGCTGAGAGTAGAGAGGCGGGATTTGATTTCTTTGCGCAAGGCCTTTTTTGCGGACTGGGCTTCCGTGGTCATTGTGCTAGTTTGTTGGAGGATGTAGGTTGGTTTGTGGGCTTGTAGATGGCGGGTTGTGAATGTGATGGTGTTTTTGGAGAAGTGGCGCTGCATTGGGTGTTTGTCGGAATGAGATCTGTTATGGCACACTTGACTGAGTCAATATCTCGATGCCAGGTCATTGATATATCTAAGCAAATAGTACATTCTATAGGATGAGTCTACAGGCCCCACTGTGACATGATTCAAGCGACAAGAGAATTGGCTTGCGTTGCGGGTTGCTTCAGCAGAATCTGGGGATGCGGCTTAGCGTGTCGCTATTTGGAGCAACATTGCGACTTGCCCATCTCCCGCGCCACGCCAGCGCCCAACGCTTCCCACTCCACAGACAAGCAGCAACCCCAAAACACCACACGACCGCTTCGACCGACTCCTGCGACCGCACCGAACACGATGAAATACTCTCTTGCCGGCGTCGCTGGCCTCGCAGCCCTCACAGCGGCCCAGGGCACGTGGCCCGCCGATTTAGTGGGAACGTGGAGCACCAAGTCCAACAAGACGCTCACTGGTCCGGTAGGAAGATGTGCCATGCAATGCGCTGCTGTGACACTCCAGTACTGACGAGTCCTCACAGGGCTTCTACGACCCTCTCAACGACGAGTTCATCGAGCCTGAGCGCACCGGCATCTCCTACTCTTTCACCGAGGATGGCCATTACGAGGAGGCATACTACCGCGCGATCGCGAACCCACAGGACCCTTCATGCCCGAGCGGTATCATGCAGTTCCAGCACGGCACCTTCGTGAAGAATGCCGACGGCTCTCTGAGCTTGACACCGATTGCTGTTGACGGCAGGCAGTTGCTCAGCGACCCTTGCGCTGGCGATTATGCTGTCTACACACGCTACAACCAGACGGAGAAGTACGAGGTAGGTACTCTTGAAGATCGCATTCCGCGCTTGAGAACATATCGCTAACCACACACGCGCCTACAGAGATACGAGCAGATCGTCGATGCTTACCACAACATCCCGCGCCTCAACCTCTACAAATTCGACGGCTCGCCCATGAACCCCATGTACCTCGCCTACCGCCCGCCTCAGATGCTGCCAACCACTACCCTCAATCCTCTGCAAGCCACTGCATCCGCCACAGGCAAGAGCAACTCCAAGCGCGGCCTCGACGCAGAAGTGCCTCTCAACTGGAAGGTCAAGCTCGAGCCTCAGGGTTCGCAGCACATGGTGCAGCACATCAACGCTGACAGGCTGTGGTGGTTCGGCCTGGGCTTGACTGGTCTCGGCGGATTGCTTTACATGGGTCCGAGAAGGATGGGCATTCACCTTTGAATGAGGTCTGGGCACGGCTTGATTTGGGTATGATGATAATGGCAGGAATTGTGAATATGTACAAACAGCATTTGCAGGCGTTTTGGAGGAATCTTCTCAGGGGAAAGAGCTTTTCATCAAGTCAAACCAGAGACTATGTGCTAATCTTGTTAGCCGAATCGAAATAGTTCATAAGAACAACAGTCATTGTCCAGCTACCCAATTTGCTTGAGAATTCTGACAGTTGGGTCAAATGCCACCATAGCCAATCGCTCGGTTTTGCAAACAATTACCCTCCTTACAGCATAGCAGCAACCAGAAAAACAGAGATGCTGACAAGTACTGCAGTCCGCGCGTGGAGAAGACCACAAAGGCACCAAGCAACTTCAAATCACCGTCAGACACACCTTCCTTACGACCCAATCGTCGTCCAATGTTTTCCTCACGCGACCATTGGCACGACTGTCCAACAATCGAGCCATCCTCGCTTCACCACTTGCGCGGCTTCTCGCTCCTGCCTCTCTTGCGTTCGCCAGCTTTTGTCGCGCTATCCTGCATCTCGCGAGCAGCTTGCAAGTCGGCTTGAGGGAACGTCGACCACTTCAGAGGAGCTTTTGGCATCAGAGTCTCCGCGGGCTTCTCTGCGTGGTGAATCAATGCTTCGTTGGCAGCCTTGTCGTCCTGCAGAGCATAGAGCGTGGAGACCGAGTCGTGGCGCTCTCTCTTCTTGTCCGAGTCGCGACGAGTAGGTGGCGGGAGCCGCTCGTGTTCTCCACGAACACCCTGCTCGATCTTCGCAACTTGCTTCGACACGCTCATCGTCCTGGTCACTCCTTTCTTCTGCTTCTTGAGATCGACAAGCTTGCCGTAGAATTCCCCGTCGAAGCCCACACACTCGAGATACTCCCACCACAATCTCAGGCCTTTCTCCTCGTCCATGTCGCTCTTGTCCCACATTTGCATCAGCGCTTGCTCGTTTAGAAGAGTCGCTTTGATGTCCGTGTCTTTCTTCCAGTCTTGCAACTTGAGAGCGTAGCGCTCGAGAGCGCGCTGCACGCGCTTTTCAAGGACCTGCTCGGGGTCGCGAGGCGAGGTGACGCCTGTGCCGGGCGTGGTGACTGCTGAGTCGCTGGGGATTGGGCCGGTGTAGGCTGGACTGTGAATGTGATTAGGATTTCACGAGGTAAGTGATTGGGATGTGAGTGAGAGGACTTACGCAGGCCAGAAATGCGCGATCAACTTCTCAGTGATCCACGCCGGTCGAGCTGGGTCGGCTAGCTGGGCGGCCCAGTACTTCAGGACATGCATAGGCACACGCTCGGACAGCTCAGAGTGCGAGAGCTTGTCGCTGTACCGCTTCTGACTATACTGGCCGAGGTACGTGTACCCTTCGCCTTCTTTCAGGCAAATGAAAAGCGGCACATCGTGGTAGTCTTCTTCATCCAGCACATCGCCGTCAGCGGTGAGAGAGTCGTTGAAGAATGCTGTCAGTTTGGCCCCGTGCTCGCCTGGCGAAGTCGGAGCGAAAGGCTCGTATGTGCCTTCGAGGAGCCAGTAGGTCCTGTTTTTCAGGAGCCGGGATGTTGAGGTGTTGCGGGAGAAGTAGAGGCTTGGAGAGTACTGTGCTCCACCCAGGTGGCGGTGGAGTTCTTCCCACGTAAAGGTCTCTGTGCTTGAAGCTGATATGGAGAGCAGTACCAGCTGCGCGATGGCATGTGGTTGCCACTGTGCTTTCGGTTCACGTTTCACTTCTGCAGGTTCAATGTCGTTGCTAGCCGATGCACGAGCTTGCTGATCCTGTTGCTCTGCTGGATTGTTCTGCAGCTGTAGAGGCTGGCCAAATCCTTCGATTGTTTCTTGGGACGCGTTGCTGTAAGTGCTCGAGCCTGGCGTCCTATAGCCGCCTTCGAGCTCGAACGTCTCATCATACTCTTGCCGCGCAGTGAACAACTCTGGCCCTGCTGTCAGGCGCAACGGCCGCCCAGTGTCATAGTACCGATCGATCTGAGTGACGTTCTCTCTCAGAATCCTGGCGTACAACTCCTGGCTCTCAGCTTCGGCCAGCAACTTGGCTGTCATGAGAGACGACATGTGGCGATTGTGATCTTCTGCGGCCGCGATCAGATCGTCCTGGCGCTTGCGCTCCGAAGCGACGTAGTGAGCATTGAGATCATTGTAGGCGATCTTGGACGATCTCAGCTGGTTTGGCTGATGACCACGGGTCTCGTGTCTTGTGCTCACTCCCGACCTGGGTCTGTTCACGCCGGCGGAGTTACTGCTGGCTCTTTCGTCGGAAGCCATATTCTGGCTGGGATGGGCTGGGCTGTACACATCCAAGTGGCGTTCTAGTCTCGAGTCCTCACTGGGACTGACTGAGGCTTCCTTGGGGTGATGAATATAAGTGGCTCCGCCACGGTTGGGACCTTCGAAGGTGGAGAGATCTTGCATCGTGTTGTCGCGCATTATGCGCGGTGACGACCGCGACTGAGCGACGGCCGTTGCGGAGCGATTCTGGGCATGGCCGTGAGGCTGCTGTAGCCTCGACGAAGATTTGGTGGGCGCCATGGCGACGGTATGGTGAGATGTTTCTGTGACCCTCTCAGCCGTGGATGAAGGCGAGGTGTTGTCGAGGATGTTGCTTTCGTGATTGAATATGCAGAAAGAGTATATCAAGGGTATCAGCCTCTTTAAGCACAATACGAGACGCGGCATGTGATTGTCGGAGTGATACTGGGCCCAGGTCGCATGACATCAGGTTACATGTGATGCGTCGACAGACTGGAGTGAGCGCCATGACACCATTGTTCGGGGCATTCATAGCGACAGGGATGCTGACAATGAGAGGTGAAAGTCTATACATTATTTCAACCGATGGAATGGTAGCAGTGCAAGGTCAATTGGTTCCATTTTTACGCACAAGCAAGACTAGGTCCACTTGCTGTGCGAGAATGACTTTCACAATAGGCGTTCACTCCTGATGGGGCCGCAACCAAATCAATGAGAGTGTCGCAAGCGTTCAAGCACGCTTCTTCTTAAAGAAACGGCTAGTGTCTCCCATAGGGAAGCTAAACCCAAGCGCCTCCTGGCACATGAGGTTGCCCACAGTGTAGTATCCCAGCATGCCAGACGCAAAAGCGAAAGCACCCGCAGCTTTGTTGACCGCAACAGCTGTGTCAACCAGTCCGTCCGCGTTAAGGAAGTACCCTGCCGAGACCAGAGTGAAGGCTAATTGCACTGTGAAGAAAATGCCAAAGTACACCACATTCAATGGCGTTGAGCCAATCAAGAAGAAGAGATTGAAGACAGACCACACTGTATCAAAGGTCAGCATATAGAAGTACTGTTGGCGATGATCTAGAGCAGCGAGCAACATACTCAGGACGAAAAATCCAAGCGCATTGTAATACGCGGGCGTATCAGCGCCACCGTAGGCTTCTGCAACGCCGAAGAAAGGAGTGACGATGATTCCGAATCCGAAGTAGAACAGGCCGAAAGCGCTAAGCACAGTATACGCATACGTGTTGCCCAGTACCAGCTCCCATTGCGCAGAGACGACCATGCCAATGCCTGCCACGCCAAAGAAGTTTCCAATGAACGCAGTGGTGAGCGAGAGACCTCGCCATCCCAGAAGCGCAAAAGATAGCGTGGTCAAAGTCGTGGCGAACGCTCCGATGGCGAGAGCTGTGGGACTGCCGAGTTGCGCCTTGATAGTGATGGGTACTGGGATGTATTGGACATTAAGACCAGTATGGGTTGAGCCAGGGCTACTAGAGCTTGCGGCACTTGCGCTGTGGCCGCCGGCGAGTTTCTCATAGAAGTCCTGGTTTGTTGTAATGTTCTTGAGCCCTTCCAGTTGCTCGACACGATTTGCGTCTGTCATCTTGGTGAATTGTCGAAGTCCTCTCGGCTAGCTGAGCGGAATGGTGAGAACAATCTAGTAAGTATGGAAGGATACTATGTGGGTCTTGAAAATCAGAAGGATGGCTCTCGGGACATACGAGGCTGATGAGAGCCGACGCAAGAGATCTAAGAGCTTTATAGACCTGACAAGACAGCGTTCAAACTACGGCAAAAGACGATGTCGTGCCTGATGTACCGACATCTTTGGAGGCATCTTGATGCAGGCTATTGGGCACCGGGCTCATGGAAACAGCTAAAGCTGACGATCGCAGCATTGGCAATCTGCGCGCATTAGCACGCCATCCTCGATGAAAGCGACAGAGTCCCGCCAGGAGCTCCATGAGCTCAAATTGTCATGGTGGGGGATCAAGGAGCCTCGAAAGCCTGATCGAACCTTCGAAAGAGTAACGTTGAACTATATCATTGTGACCGCTTGTGAAATAATCATCTTGTCGTTGAGTGCGCAAACCTGGGGGTCAATGGCGTGATAGTGCTTTAAGCTTAGACGCCAATGGGACAAGGCCGAGTCGCCGACCTTACGACTTTGTAGCATGCATGTTGTTCGTACACATGAGCTACAGCAAGCAGTGTTGGGCACCATCTGTATGTCGATGGTTTTCTGGTTGTGTCGATGACGAGAGATGGTGTTGTACTCTTCAGAAAGACATGGGTGAAGGCAAAAATGAAGCCTCGGGACCTCGGCTTCAGTCCCCGCAGTGAGCGATCAAGGGTGCCTGTATAGAAGGGAGCTGACAACCACACCTGTACACTCAAACAAGAGAGTACTAGTTTCATGTAGTCTCTGTTGAGGGTCAATCAAAAAAAGACTACCACCACTATCAAAGATGTCCAAGCCGACTTTCGAGCTTCCAGAGCCTTCGGGCCAATACTGTGTCCTCTCGTATCCAGCACCAGGAGTCTTACTTGTGCGACTGAACCGACCAAAAGATCTGAACTGCATCAACCAGGACGGTCATGTCGAGCTTGACAAGATCTGGTCGTGGCTTGATGCCGAGCCCACACTCAACGTAGGAATCATCACAGGCACTGGACGGGCGTTCTGTGCTGGAGCTGATCTTAAAGGTAAGTGGCCTTATCGCCTCCAATGGCGCGCATGTCCAGTCTTGCACCAGATGCTAATTACAGGTACAGAATGGAACAACATGAACTCATCCAAACAATCAAGGCCCATGCCACCCTCCGGCTTCGGTGCCCTTTCACGACGCAGTGGCCGCAAGCCCATCATTGCAGCAGTCAACGGCTTGGCCTACGGTGGCGGAACCGAGCTGATCGTCAACTGCGACTTGGTAGTCGCAGCGAAGAAAGCCACTTTCGGCCTGCCAGAAGTCAAGCGCGGCGTCGTCGCAATCGCAGGAGCTCTGCCCAGAATCGTCCGCACGATTGGCCGACCTCGGGCCATGGAGATGGCACTAACAGGCAGGGTCGTGCCTGCGCAGGAGGCTTATGAATGGGGCCTTATTAACAAGGTTGTTGGTGATGGCGAAGGTGAGGTTGTCGCTGCTGCTGTTGAGTATGCGAAAATGATCGCGGAGAACAGCCCTGATGCTGTGATTGTGAGTAGAGAGGGTATCAAGATGGGCTGGGAGGGCGTTGGTGCTGAGGAGGGCAGTAGGTTGTTGGTCGAGAACTGGTACCCGAGATTGGTGGCTGGCGACAACATCAAAGAGGGCGTGAAAGCGTTTGTTGAGAAGAGGAAGCCGCAGTGGAAGGCGGCGAAATTGTAGACGCCAGTTTGATGTGATCATATGAACAGGCAGATTACCATTTACTCATTCGGTGACATGTTTGACCCACCATGATCGAGGGACACTCCAAGCTTGGCTGACACTGACAAATCATCCTTGTGAACAGGATCAGTAGTTTGAAGTGTTACTCGTCTCGTTTGCTCAACGATACCTGCTATCAAGACTCGTTCACGCACGGCCGTCCGAACTCGTCTTCATCGCGGATCTCATCTGCAGCACACATAGGGTAATCGAACCAGACGGTGGTGAGGTCTCTCGGGCCAGCCCATAACCAGCCTTCATCGAACGGTGGTGGGTATTCTTCGCTGTCTTCATTGCACTCCACGTCAAGGACTTTGACGCCAATCCGGTCGAACACTTTCCACTTCACGATTTTCGGCTGGATTGGATAGCAGAAAAGGTTTTGCAGGACCTCTGCGTCAACAATAATGCAGAAGCGGTAGGCGGATGAGCCAGCCATTTCAAGTGAGGGATCAGGAGACTTGGAGTTGGGCAGGTAGTAACCTTGCTCTTCGATCCAGGCTTGGAAGTGCTTCTGAATGGTAGCAGGCGGCGCGCCATCGAAGGCAGTTCGGTCATCGATGACATCTAATCTTAGTCTTTGCCAGATCTGCTGGTTCGGGAAGTCGTCCAAGGGTTCCTCGTCCTCAACATCTTGCTTTGCGTCGTGGAAGATGTCTTGGCGCAGGTGTGCAGTCAGAATTTCTAGCCCAGTCGCAAAGTCTTGCATGCATGTCAGTATAGGGGTTTTGAAGCGGGAGTCTCAGTAAAGATTTCGTCTACCTTGATCAGATCCGGGCGTGTAGACCGTACGGTAGATACGGAAACCCCAATTATATTCCTCGCCTACGCCGTAGCATCTCAAGTCACCACACCACGATGTTGACGGACGATCGCCAAATCCGCAAGCTGCTATCTCGAGTTGTTCAGAGGCTGGTGATGGAGTGGTCATGGTTCTAAGTATGCTGACACTAGGTGACCTCTTTAATACAAGGGCAGGTTCGTTGACTTTCAAGATTCCCGGATGGGCTCGGGAAACACGAATACCCAGGGGCGTGGGCGTAGGTCAAGAGAAGAATTTATACCGCCTCCTTTGCGGCGTGAGCGATTGTAGAAGCGAAGAGCTAGTCTAGCCTGTGCGTCGGCCCAAGGAAATCGAGTTGGAAGATGGGTAGGATGATTGGCAAGTTGGATACTTGAGCGCTTCCGACATATTGGTATAGTAGCACTAATTATAAAGCAGCTCTGGTACTTCTCTCTATATGCATACTGATTCGAGGTCGGTTGATTGATCGCCAATGGATCTCCTGTCAATAATTTTGTAGTGATGGAAGTTGAATTGCGGAGGCGGACAAGCGAGATTACAGAAGGAGGAAGCGCTTCAAGCGTCAAACATGACCACGAATATTGTAGCCAAGCACAACAAGACCAAAAAGAGACCGGGCATGGTTCGATGTTTGCGACGATAGTGGGAACGCGCCCCAGCAATGCAGACTTGACGTGAACTTGTCGTTATAGGCCTGATCAATTCGAATGCTGCCAGTATCCTTCGATGTCCATGGCAGATTCGAAACATGACAACGAATTGATCCTCGACATGATTAAAATATAATTTCGTGCTTGGTCTTGCTCCGGGTGGTATATGTTTTGAAGTTTATCGGGGTACATCCGCAAGTCATGCCGTTCACATGTCAAGTGACAGCATTGCGTCAAAATGGCATTGACGTCATTGCACCGCAAACAGATCGATCGCGGTACATGCAACCAAACAACAAGGTTCGCGTTTGAACGCGTTCTGGAGAAACCTCTGCAATACCAGCTAAATCTTTACTGATGATGAACGACTACGAAACGCAAAGAGCGGCAAAAATTGCGAAGAATCAGGCCCTCCTCGCAGAACTCGACATCAAACCTCTAAGTCTTCCACGCGAAAGTCGCCAAAAGCGTGCCAATGGCTTCGACAAAGCCCCTGCAAAGAAGAGACGTCTACAGCATGACACTGCCCCATCAAGAACGTCAGCACGACTTGCGAGTGCTCCGTTGAAGCCAAACTATACCGATGAGCCGGATATCAAACCTGTCTCGCTGCCGCGATCTGTAGGCCGATCGGCAAAGAAAGATAAGCTTGGATCGATTGTCAAGGAGGAGACGGAACCTTTGGTGCCTGTGAAGGATATATCTGAGATGCAAGAAGGATGGTCAAGTTGGAAGGCCACCGGGCCGGCACCGACACGGGACGAGAACGCAGTCTTCCACTTCGAGGACTTGGAAGACTTCACACCGAACAAGAGCCCAGAGGAAATGCTGCGCGAAGGCGTCTTCGGCGGCTCATACTTCCGGCCCCTGCGGTCGAGGAAGCTAGGAATAGTCGTGGAGGGCGATTGGAAAGAATTACCGGAACAATGGATAAGTGGGTTGAACGTGGAGAAGTACTTGACGAATCCAGACTACGATGCTGAGATCAACAAATTTCATCGGTCGTGCGGGCAGAGTATCGAAGAGTGGGAGGCTGCGGGTTGGATAAGTCACGAGCATGATGTTAGAGGGTGGTTTCAGTGGTACTGTCGGTTCTTCCAGGGGAGGCGGTGCGATGACGATGACAGGCAGATCAGTCGTTGGAGGAAGTGCGTCGGCGAGACGGGGAGGTTTAAAAGAACTCTGTTGAAACAGTATGCGAAAGCAGGGGTCAGGACTGTTGAGGATGAGGAGGATGAAGATGAAGAAGATGAGAGGCCGGGCATCAGTCCGGTCGTAAGCCAGACGTGCTTACATTGGGCCTGGGAAGTACGACAGGATGATCTGGATCGTTGGTACCAGAGCTAGCTGTCACCAAGCCACGATGGTCGTCTACTTTCGGCATGTTGAGCATGCTGCAGGGCACATAGCACCAATGAGTCAGGTGACAGAACAGGAATGAATACTAGCACCAGACGTGTCTACCATGCTAAGCTGGACTGCCACGGCGAAGATTCATCAATCATCCTCCAAGTCTCTACTCCGAGAAAGGACGTCTAGGAACACATCTTCGAGCGCAGGCTGACTGATCGAGTAGTAAGCTATGCCCAGCTCTTCTTTGTGGTCTTCCATCATGTCGAAAATCCTCTCAAGTGGGTCACTCGGCGCGACATGTGCGAAATCATCCACATCTCCTTTCTCTGTAAGAGTAGGACGAGGATCGGCTAAAATATGCACCGGGATCGCAAGGCGTAACTGGCCACGCCTTGCAGCGCCTGAGGCGTCATGGGCAGAGGTGCCGGGAAACATGTGTGCAAACCAGTCTCGTATGTCTGCCACATCGCTGGCGGTGGCATCAACGCCTTTAACAAGCGTCAAATGCACGTGGTACAAGCCGTGGCCGTGTTTCTTGACCAGGTCTCTCGTACCGCTGACGGCGAGTAATCGACGGTCCAGAATTGCTGCTTTATCTGAAAGAGTGGAGGCTTCTTCCATGGAGTGTGTCGTCAACAGTATAGCCCGACCAGACTTGATAGAAGAGATGGCTCGCCACATGATGCGCATTGCCACAGCGTCCATACCTGTGCTTGGCTCGTCGAGCAAGAGCACGCTGGGATTACCAATGATGGATGTAGCGAGGCTCAACTTTCTCTGATTTCCACCTGAGAGCTTACCTGCCTTTCGAGTCTTGTATGCGCTCAATCCAACTGCTTGGATGACTCGGGACACATTTGTCTCGACGTCTTGCACTCCTCTGACGCGAGCGTAAAATGAGAGATGCTCCGTCACGGTCATATAGTCTGTCGTATCGAACTGGGGACAGACTCCGAGGAGCTTGCGGGCTGCAAGCTGGTTCCTGCGGATTGACGCGCCTCCAACCAGCACATCAGATTCGCGTGACGAAGGGTGGACGTTTCCACGGATCAATGATAGTGTGGTCGTTTTACCTGCGCCATTCGGACCGAGGAGCGCACAAATCTCACTTCCATCTACACCAAGAGTCACATCATCGACCACTTGGTCCGATCCGAAGCGTTTGTTCATATGCAGAATTCGAAGCTTGTCTTGAGACACCTCTGCTCGTGATTCTTCGGTCTTCACATCTGGTGGTAGCGTCATCGTACTTTCGGTGTCGTGTGTGAGGTCTCTGGAGCGTTGCGGCAGCGCGATCGTCAATCCTGAGTCATGCCAGACAAGTATCGTGTAGAAGACCAAGTTCTGAAGTACGAGATACAAGATCGGGCAGCCATAGACAGTGATATCGCCGGGATACGTGACGAATTCTTGGCCTCGACAGAGTAGCTGCGACTGGTTCAAAGTGAGTAGCAAGGATCTGAGCAGATTCCCAGACGGTGATACTAGACCCAAAGTATACTGTAGTATGTTCAGATTATGCTGAAGTTGCTCCGCTGCAGCAAAGGTGATAAGGACCATGTAGCTAGCCATTATTATTAGTGGTGGGTTTGTGAGGGTGACCTGCGTCAATTGCAAGAACTTACATCAGAAAGTAGATCAGTGCAAATATAGCTTGTCCGCCAGCAACGAATGCAAACGCCGCCAGCTGACTAGTTGAGAATAGAGATACCACGTAGGCGAGAAGGGTTGAGCTCAGGCCAAACAGCCAGATGACGATACAAAGATATGCAGGAGCATACCAAACATCTGCGAGCTGAATAGGAATTCATCAGTGCATGGAAGACAACTCGGTGGGAAGCTGAACAAGTACTAACCGACGCCAAAAGCGCTATCGATACAACGGCAACAGTGACCGCGAAGAAGGCGTCAAACAGCCAGTACGCTAGCCAAAGCGGCGCAGGTCTGACACCGTTGCTGTAGTGTAATGCACGAATGTTACTCAGTCGTTCAAAAGTCGGATATAGGGCAAAGAAAGCTGTGTATGCACACATCGCGAAAGTGATGTAAAGTACAAGCTGCAGCGAGTCGCCCGTACTGCCTATGAACGGCAGCGCGAAGTTGGAGAACTCGGCATTAATCGTGATGCCCATCAGGTAAGAGTCCAGAATGTTCTTGGCCATGGCAGCATAGCCAATATTGCCATTGATTCGATATGCCATCAAGGGCGCAGGATTGGGGCCCACGTCGTCGTCAAGATAGAATCCGCCTGGGACTACGTCTCGGAAGTTGTCACTCACATATGTACGGAAGTCATCGAAGTTGTCCATCGGGCGTATGCGATTCGCGAAAGGCCGATACAACGCTGGCAACTGATCGATAGCGAACTGACTTGTAGGTCCTACAGGAACAAGTATTCCCCAGTATCGTTCCAGGGCACCCAAAGACAGTGTTTGCGGGTTGTTCGCTAGCGCGCCGCGAGAGCACTGCAGCGGACTGAAGCCTGCGAGAAACATGGTAGTAAGGCCGGCCGCTATGATTGGAATCACGAGCAGGAACAGGTAGGGTAGCCAGTTACGTCTCAAAATGAGCAGTCTTTTTCGATATAGAATCCAAGTCTGTTGCAAGAATGAGGTGCCTTGGCCGCTTTCGATTCCCAAATAATGATCGTTCTTCTTTTCCTGTGAGTCTGTCGAAATTGTACGATCATTGCTCTTCGAGCTGCTGTGGTCGTCTGACGCTGCAAGAGATGGCATATGCGACGACTCTTCGGCGAATTCCTTAGACAATCCTAGGAAGACATCCTGTATGGTTGGACCGTGGATCTGCAGATCCTTTATGCCGTGCGAGCGAATTGCTTTTGCGATCTTGCGTGCTTCAGCGGAAGTCGTGGCTGCGAAGCTATAGTCGCCGCTCATGTCAACACGGGGCTGCAGCAAGGGGATGTTAATCGCTTGTGGATCCCTCGTCACCACGTGGTAGCCACCTCCATGCATGTGCTTCAACTCAGGAGCAGAACCTTGTACCACGAGCTTGCCTTTGGACATGATAACAATGTCGTCGGCGAGTGCGTCAGCTTCATCCAACGCATGTGTAGTAAGGAAGAGCGTCCGACGCTCTCTCTCGCTCAACAGAATGTTCCAAATCTTCCTTCTGGATAGAGGGTCAAGGCCTGAAGATACCTCGTCCACACAACATACTTGACTATGGCCAACGAATGCCATAGCCAACTGAAGTTTTCGTTTCTGGCCACCAGACAGAGTTTTCGCTTCCTTGTCGATCTTCTTTTCCAGATCACATGCCGCGATGATATTACGAAGCTCGTTCTCAGGTTGCTGCCTGTCCTTTGCTTTGAGAGCGTTAAAGATGCGAACATGCTGTAACACAGAGAGCTCGTCCCATAGAACATTCTTTTGTGGGCAGAAGCCTAGAGCCAGATTGGGGTCTCTTTCTATGTGCCCTTTGGTGGTGGCAATCGTCCCGGCGATCGCTCCAAGCGTCGTGCTTTTGCCGCTCCCGTTGGCTCCGAGAAGTGCGACTACGTGACCTCGCGAGAGCGAAAGGTTCAAGTTGTCAACTGCTGTGAAATGATTGCTCCGTCCGAAAATGCGTCGCCATAAGCTTGGCGGGAAGATCTTGGTAAAGCCAACGATCCGAAGGGCGGAATCGTCGAGGGTTGTGAGAGCTCTGCGGCACCGGTTCGGGGTACTGTACATGCCCCACTGGACGACGCAGGCCAACAGAGGATATACCAATATTTGGACAGCCAGAAAGATGAAGAAGATGTAGCCGTCAAGGCCTAGACCCCAAATCTGAGAGGTGCGGAGGGGATAAGGAAGCAGCAAGCCCTCCCTGTACGCTATCTCGATTTGGAAGAAGGTGTATGTGGCTGGAGGAAACAGGCATCCGAGCACTCCTTGGATGATTTCAGTTCTTGGTATGAACTGAGATGCGATTGCGATGATTAGGCCCAGGAGAAGTGTGACGGTGCCGGACAGTTGAGCTTTACGAAACACACTCGCCATGAAGATTGAGTAACCGGTAAGAGACAAGCCCGTGAGTAGGTGAAATGGAACCACAATGCTGGCAGAGGTCTTTTCAAACATCAGTGTCGCGACTATAGCTCCCATTGCAAGCCAGCTCGGCATGTAGATGACTGCGAAAGACAGGTAGACCGACGCTAGTCGAACAAGCATAGCAAGGCCTTGATGCGAAGTGTACAGCATTGAGTCAATCAAATCCGAGATACCGAGCTCTCGTTCTGTTGCAAGATGACCAGGAAGGTGGTAAGTGACACCACAGATTCCTATGAACATGGTAACAGCAAGATAGTTGTTGAGCGCGTTCATGAAGAAACGCTGAATATCTTCAGCACGCTCCTGGCGAGTCTCGTAAGTGAACGGGTACTCATATTGCTCCAATGGGAATTGAACGCCTTCAATGGCCGCGATTCCTGCGTCTATGGCGTGTACGAAAGGTAGTACGAAAATCTGAGCATCATTGGAATTCGAGTTGACATACGGTGACAGGCCCAAACCGAAGTCTGCACGAGCTGTGTATGCCCACACGCCGCCTTGCGCCGGGGAAGATTGGAAAGACACAGCTCCATAGCAAGGCGAAAGACCTGTCAAGGTACTCGGGCAAAGGTCGAATAATTCGTTCTCGTCGGAGATTCGATGCACTTCGGCGCCAGCTGCAGTCAAGCGTGTCGCCAGGCTCTCTATCACAGTGTCGATTTCGCCTCCAGGCCCAAGTTCGTTGACGAAGACCACTCTGTCGCGCCCGCCCAGATCAGTTGAGGAGTTGAATACATCTGTCGCAATGTCTCTTATTGGGTTGTACGACGAAGCGATGCCGTACTCCGATGGAGGTAGGAAGAAATTGCGGACATAGGCGATGAAGAACATGTAGGCAATCGGCAACGCAGCAGCTCGCAGAAAAGTCGAGAACCAGCTGCGCCAGAGTACAATCGTGAGATCTTTCTTGAACAGCGTCCATATCTGGCGACCGAGTCGTATCAGGGCCATGGTCCTTTTCGGAGATCCGCAGGCACGGATTGAGAGTAAATTATGTGCGAGTGACGAGGTATGATGTGTGATGGTTTGATCAATCCATGGCCAGAGCAAACGAAATGACCAATGCCAGATGATGTGAGTGGTAGAGTTACCCAATGGTTGGTCGCCCGATCAGGCAGGCCGTAGGAGGCTGAGATGGTCTTCTGCGTATTCTAGACTGGAAAGAATACTTCTATGCAGACAAATCAGCCAGGCAGCTTTCACAAGCCGCGAAAAGAGTTGCTAAGTATAGTTGTAGTGGGTTAGGGAGCGCTAGGATGGATTCAGGCGGTAGCATTAATTTGAGACGGATCCTGTGAATCCTCGAAGGACATCTTAGCAGTGGCAATCACATACGCGTCCTTACAGTGAATGCCAAACCTCTTGCGCACACTGCGCTTACGCTTGCCAAGTGATTATCGACTTCATACTTGAGCAAGAGCTCAGTGGTCTGCAAAATCGACACTGCAAGACGGCAGAAATGTGCCGTAGCGTAAGCAACAACATCTACGTTACTGGCAGATGAAGGCAGTGCAAAGCATACTGAGCATGATGATGTGGATCGCCAAGTAGGCCAAGCACAATGCATGAGATCATAGATGGTGGCCCTGCTTGGAAGATTTGTTGCGCGTGCCGTGGATTCACCAGATAGAAGCGTTACAGTGCCATATATCGCGGTATTGCCTGCCCATAGGATCAAGGATTCTGTGAATGGTCTGATGATGATGCAAGGTCGTGTTGATGAACGTTATGAGTGCATCTCACTTGAAGAAAATTGACCACAAGTAAAGATACGAACTTGAATCCTTCCGAAGCATGCTATTGTGAGCTTCGGCCAATGATATCCATTGCTTGAAATGGTCTTCCTCGGAGCATGCATACCGACGTTGGCATATAGTAGATGCCATTTCAACATCTTGTCATGCGATAGAAGGCACGGTGGCTCGATGAGAGTATGTGCGGGGCCAGCTCTGGTCGATAGAAATGGTTCAACGGCTGCAGTCGATGTCAAGCGATATCAGCATAGTGCTCGTTGAGGCGCACATATGCCTCAGGAGCTATTTCAATGAGATCCTTTGTACTCGCCGGGCATAGGTTGTATACAAGATCGCACGCGGGAACCGTGAGATGGGAGATGGCAGGTATGCGATTGACACAGAGGGGCACGGATTTCACTGGAGGCTTGCACCGGTGCAGGTTGACGTCATCGATATCATTGTCGCGTCCAATCTATACGAACAATCAACGACGCGTCAAGAGTTGCAAGGAGAAAACACTGAGTACATTGATGCGTGTGTGCTGGCGAACATCACTGATCTCAACTCTGCTTACATCGTCCTCACAATACAAGTACGCTGTCAGAAAAATCATGGACACAGCAAAGCGACCCAGAACACTCGATAGTTTCTTCACACCACCGCCGACTAAACGGTCACGAACAACGAACGCCGAGAAGGGAGATGAAACCAGTACAAAGACCTCTACACATCCAACTTATCCCTTCTCGGTGCCCCATCTCCCCATCGAAATTACCGAAATCCTCAACTTCGCGCCCGCCGAAGAAGGCAAAGTGATCAACGACAAACCAGATCTCGACCTCCTGTACTTCAACCCCTACATCCCCAAAGAAATCTCTCGCGATATGTTCGAATTCCTTCGCTCCGAACTCTTCTTCTACAGAGTCAAATACACCATCAAACGAGGTCCAACCGAAACACTAATAAACACCCCTCGCTTCACAACAGTGTTCGGCATCGATGATAGCTCACGCTTCAACGACCAGGGTCAGATTTTAGACGCAGTGTCTGGCAAGCCAGTAGCGAAGGATGCATACAAATGTCAACCACGACCACTACCAGATTGTCTGGACGTATTGCGCCGGCTAACAGAGAACGCCACTGGTTGCACCTTCAACTTCGCTTTGGTGAATTACTACGCCACTGGCGACGACAGCATCAGCTACCACAGTGACGATGAACGCTTCCTAGGCGCACTCCCCGCTATAGCGTCTTTCACGCTTGGAGCGCAGAGAGATTTCCTGCTGAAGCATAAGCCGACCGAGCGCAAAGACGAATCGGAGACCAAGCCTATGAAACTGCCGCTCGTGAGTGGAGATATGGTTCTCATGAAGGGCAAGACGCAGAGTTGCTGGCTGCACAGTATACCCAAGCGCAAGGGTGGTGAAGTGGGTAAGGGGAGGATCAATATCACTTTTAGGAAAGCGATGGTGAAGGGTGGGACGGAGAACTATTATCGGTATAATGTTGGCGATGGCGGGGTGTTCAAATGGAATCAAGGGAAACGAGAGATGGTACCTTGGCAGAGCGATCAGAGCTGAGTTACGGCAATGTTAAAACAGCTCTTTGGTTCCCGGAAAATAGGAGCCGATGAAAGGATGCGAATTCTGAATACAGCTTTTTCCCACCAACGCCTACGCTAAGATGTCAAATTGTCCAATGCAAGCTCGCCTCACTTCGTCGTTCAGCTGATTGCCGCAGCATCCTCCATAGGCGAGTCTTCCGTGACGCCATTTGGTGAATTGCCCATATGTTCGTCCTCTTGCGACTCTTTTGCGGCTGGCAGGTCTATCACGTTCGGTTTTGCGTGTGTCTGTGATGGTCTCCAGTCCCTTAGACTTCCCACAGGACCACCCTCAATGATCACAGTGCGATCTTCCCCAGGCTGTCCCAGCGTAGTGCCTTGGTATCTGATATCGATTGTCGACTTACCCTGCTTGCTCTTCAACACTTGCAGGTAATCCTCCGCTTGCACCACACCACCTCCAACTCCGATCGTAGGCGCAGTAGCAGCGCCTGTCGCGCTTGCATCGTGAATGAGACCAGCGATGCGGCGCATCTCTGTGTGTTGGGAGCTCTCGAACCAGCGCATGAAATCCCGTACATCCTTCAAGTCTTCTTCCTCTCTTCGCTTCTTCTCGGCTTGCGCTCTTGTGAAGCCGCCATTGTCAGGCGCTTCGATCTCGCTCATAGGTCTGCGCATACGTTCTCGCCAATCCTCCTCGGCAGCGCCTGACAGTGGAGACAGGGCGCCGCATTCTGCCAATGCCATGCGAACGTCTGAGATGGTCGGCACGGAGTCATTGTGACTTGATCTGGCGTGTGCTGCTGTAGTGGAGGCCAGGAGCATGAGGTAGCGCTCGGCGAGGTTGACAACAGTGTCGAGGACTGTAGGTTTGCTGCTGTGGAAGCCGGCGGCGCGCAGGATGTGTACGATCGCTGGTCGCAAGAGCGCGCGGTGGAGGTCGTATGTTTGGCTTGACATGGTTGCGCGACTGTGGCTCGCGACTTTGGTGTTGATGTTTTCACCGCAGGATCATGGCGCGCCGTGCGGGAGAGCAGCGTGCTGGCAAGATGCCGAAGCGTTAAACGGTCGGTGACGGTTTGGATGGCGAAGTGAAAGTGAAAGTAGCGGGCGAGCTTGAGAGCATGTGAAGAAGCGCGATTCGAATGCCGACCCTAACCCTGCTAACACACAGCTGGCCTGCTCCAATGTTGTCTCGAAATGCAATATTGGTTGATAGCTCGTTGTTGGTTGACTGGACGTGTTCGAAAGACCCAGAAACTGTGTTACTGGTAGTCTGGCCACGAGGATTAGCGCTTAGCCCTTATGATTGCGTTGGTACCGCGTGCAGAGCTCGTGGCTGTCGAGACGCGGTCCAAATTAGCCTATCTCGTGATGGTCCTTCAGTATGGTGCATATTCACGGCGACAACAACATGAACATACAATGCCTCCTGCCCAAGCACGCTGCACGCAGGTATTATCACGTGTACGGAGCTGCTTGTACAATCTCTGTGATCATTCGTTATCTACATGCACCAAGGCTCGCATACCCAATCACTCATCTCTCTTAACAAGCATGACAGGACCCTCATACACATGCCGGCCCCAAATCGCATAGTACGCAATAGCAAAGAGCATCACACCGCCGTACATCGTGCTCGCCCAATTCATGTTGACAGCCGTAACAGGCTGCTCAAGCGGCCAAAGCAAGAAAAACCACAGCGGAATCGTAACGCACAGGGCGGCAATATTGATCGGTAGTCCGAACTTGCCCAAGCTCCAACGACGCGGCGGCAACGGTGGACCGAAAAGACGTCTGTGCACCAGCACTCCGATGGTCACAATGTAGGAGCTGAGGACCGACACGCCACCTAGAGAGTTGATCGCGTTCAGAGCCGTTGCGCTGCCAAGATTGATGCATGCGAGGAGTGAAGTGATGACCAGAGAGGTGAGGACGGCACGCATAGGAATGTTCCAGCCTGGCGCGACGTGGGAGAGCCAGCGGCTACCAGGCAGTCCGTTGTCGCGTGCGAATGACCATAATTGTCTTGAGGCGGTGGCGACTTCGCTGATACAGCATGAGGTCAAGCAGACGATGACGATGCCGACCATGAAGTTTGTCGCCAAGTATGAACGGGTGCCGTTGAAGAAGACTTGGATGAAAGGCTGGCCGAGCGGAGTATCTCTGATCGCCACGAGATCTGGACCTACTGTGAAGCACAGCGTTATGGCCATCAGAAATCCGAAGGCAGCGTTCGGACCGACGGTCCACATGATGGCCTTGGGCATGGTGATGGAAGCGTCTTGAAGCTCTTCGGCTGTGGAGATGTCAGTGGCAATATTTGTTGTGGTATTTTCAAGACTTACACATGTGCACCGAGCAATCATATCCAATGAGCGCGGTCAGGGGCGCAGTCAACCCAATCATCGCCGAAAGACCAGTAGTAGGCCAGCCACCATTGTTCTCGAAGTTCAGCAAGACATCAGAAGCCTTTGCACGAGGTGAAAGCACCCACATTGGGATGAATACCGCGAAGAAACCTGCCAAGTGCAAGATCAAAATGCAGCCTTCGACAAAAGGCAATCGTACTGCCAAGAAAGTGTTCTGTCCAGAGAGAAGGGTGCAAGTCAGCGAACTGTCTTAGACACTGTAGGGGTTATACTCTTCACACTTACGAAGAAGACGGCGAAGACCATTATGCCAATGGTAAGCAGAGTTGCATGCCACGCTTGGAACCCATAGGCGTCGTCATTCAGAGCGATGAGGCCTTGAATGATACCGCCGACCATGAAGGCGACCGAAGCCAAAAAGACCTGCCAACCTACCGCGCAAAGCCAGCCGGTCGTGTAGCTCAAAATCTTCTGGTACTTAGGAGGAGCAAATTCGGAAACCCAATGGTACTGTCCTCCCGCGGTCGGGCACCTATTGAGAAGGGTTAGTCCAGGCACATAGACGTGGGTTTATATCTGACACTTACATGCTCGCCATCTCAGCCAGAGAAGCGTAAACCAGCATCATGCCGAGTCCAATGGCGATGAATCCCCAGAACAAGAGTGCAGTGCCGCCATCATAGAGGACGAAAGAGAAAACGCTTTCAGACTTGTCAGCTAAAGCGAGATACAAAGCGTGGAAAGACCATTGCTTACGGCAAGATGACCTCCCAACTACAAATGACCGTTGATCCAAAACCCAGCATAGTGATGAACTTGAAGTTCCGCTGCAGAAGATCAGTTACTGATTGCCCCACGTCAGGTAGAGGATTGTACATACTCGCAACACCTGCTTCTTGCCCAAGACAATCATGTCTTGCTGGTCCGCCCGAGTGCCATGGTATTTGGCAGCCAATGTATGAGAAACAGCATCCTCCTTCGATGGTCCGCTCTCTGAGGACTCCCCGAGCGCAGAGATGATGTTCAATTCATCTTTGTCAGCACGCCCAGGCATCTTGCCGAGCAGGTATGCGCTTTCGAGATGAGACCTTCAAGAATTCCAGATGGCCCGAACGGCGAAAGATGGGGATACGCGAAGGCGTCAAGGTAAGAATACAAGAAAGTAGAAGAGCGGCGTCAAAGCTTCAGGCGCATGGCACGCACGAGTTGCGTTCCACAGGGACCCCAATTCAAAAGATCTGCAAGTATCCACGAGCTGCCCTGCTGCGTGAAGAATTACCCGAGAAGATGAGAGACAAGGGTTGAATGCAGAAGGGGACCCTAAATTGACAAGGCTGCGCGCCTCTCGTCGCGACTAGGAGATGCAACTCCGACGTGACGTGCTTGTATTGACCGTGCTAAGGGCACAGTATGGAGTTTAGTACACGAATGGTCGGTTGGGGACAAAGTCTGAGGGCAAGCGCCCACACCTTCCATAGCAATGATGGAATAACCGCGGCTGAACGATCATAAGACCTTCTTCTGGCGGTGCTCCATCTGCAGGATGAAGTGAGTTGTGGGCCGCATCCGCCCCGAAAGTAGTGGGAAGAGGATGTGGTTAAGCCTTATGAGAAGTCCACATGCCCTGAGCCACCTCAAATGAGAGTTTTCAAGCTGCCTCGTAACTAATATTGCAAGACCTTCCAAGTGATACCCTCGAGCACTACCGTGCGCCTTAGAAACGGGCTGCACGTTCGACGGTGGACAACGCTGTGATATGTGACAGGTCCAAGATCACCAAAGTCTCGCGGGCACTTCTCCGGTTCAGGGACCGATCGACGTTCGCACAGGACGGACTTAGGGCCGGATACTGACATGCAGGCGGATTCCAACTGCCGGTGCCACTATCACTCTGCTCCCTGACATTCTGTGAGTCGATTGGTCGGGCGTTCATTGCTTTGCAAGTCGATGCAAGACCCATCAGAATCAGGCGTGAAAGAGGGCGCGCGTGCTGTTGTTGCGCAAGAAATGCTTTCGCGTTCATTTGACGTCGAGGAGACGGGTGGAGATGATGGAGATGGTGGGGACTAAGCAAATGACTAGTCCCTCGTCCTTCCGTTGCGGTCCGATACGCGAGCGAGGCGAGCAAGGACGAGTTCCGGAAGTGTTGAGCGACTCATGGTGGAGCCATAAGTCTGTCTGGCACTTCTCAATGGCAAGAGACTTCTTGCAGTTTCACTCTGATACTTACGGACTCCTTGCGTGGCGAGACTATCAGGCTCTGTCCGGAATGTCTCAAAGACAAGAGCACATGGTTCGATGGCTGCATCTATCATCGATATAACAGCGGCGGAACAGGCGCCGATTCGAAGGAGTCGGATGCAAACTTGTAGGAGAGACACCACCAAGGCACGACCTTGCCGCAGGCTGTATCCGTCTGCCCGCCAGCCACACAGCCTTTGGTCAGGCCTCCGAAGGACCCGAACGTGGAGATTCCTCGTCATCCGTTCCCAGTCTTTCGTGCTGGTTGATGAGCAGATCTTCGAAGCTGCGCAACGACTCGATACGGAGGTACCGCAGCTACGCGTGCGCGTCACACCAGAATACCATCACAATGGTTTTACGCCATATCACTACATTCAAACAGCACGCGCGAAGCTTGCGCACACTTGTCAGTTTCACGGGCCTTATGGTAGGACATGTCAAGTCTGCACGAGCTCTACACGCCTCATATATGCATCTGTGCGCCTGTCAGAAATGGCATGGCTCGAAGTTCTTGCATCCCTCAACATGACCGTTGGCTCCTCCACCGTTTTATCAGCAATCTCCAGCCTGAGGCCCTTGTCATTGGCCGTTGTGTGATCTGCCGCCGCAACGGAGGTACGCTGCTACACAAAAGTCAACTTTTGGTCACACTGGCTCCAAACTGGCTTTCACACCTTTTATTAGCTCGGGGAAAACCCTTGGTGATCCCGCTCCACAGACCACAGGTTCTCAGACTGGGTCTGCTCGCCCAGCTCGCGGATCGGTGGTGTGTGCGACTGCGTCCATGATTATTGCCTCGTGTTGTATCGCTCCCACTATACCGTGCCTTCTTCGCTGTCGCCTTTTCATGCGCCTCAATAATCTCCTTCCTCGCCCCCGGGCCCCTCCAGCGGGTTGAGCGAGAATGTCACAGAGCACCGAACTCTTCGTCCCAGATGGCTACTATCCACCATTCGCCGTCGTTTCCGACACGGATCATAGCGCATACATAATCATCGCTGTCGCCCTGGGTACTACGTTCGTCATTGTGTCAAGCTTGATCCGAATATTCCTCAGGATTTCCTTCTCGCAGAGAGCGGGTCTAGACGACACATTTCTGGCTACTGCAACAGTAAGAGGTCTTGCAATTTATATGAAGGGAAACAAGAATTCTAACCATAAAAACAGATCCTCGCCCTAATACAGGCATGCATCATCCTAGGTGCCTGCTCACGCGGCTTGGGTAGATCGGTCGACCTCCTATCACAAGATGCAATTGCAAGCATTCAGAAGGTAAACGCATGGCGCAAATGACGTGACCTAAACACTGTTACTGACAACAACAGTCCTACTACGCCAGCAACATATTCATTACGCTCTCCCTAGCGCTATCGAGATGTTGTATCTTGATCTTCATTCTCCGCCTCACACCCATTGAGTCGCATAGAAGGGTTGCTTATGGAGTTATAATTGCAACGGCACTCTGGGCTATCGGCGCAGTCTTCTCTTCAGCACTTCAATGCGATCCGTCCCAACCCTGGACCCTCGTTGGTCAGCGATGCACCAACTTCTATACTCGACTCAAGATAGTGTGCATCATCGACGCTATCCTGGAAGCATTCCTCGTAGCATGCACAGCGTTCATGGTACGACCGCTAAAGACACCACTCTCCAACAAATTCGTCGTCGTCTTCGTCTTCAGCTTCCGGTTGCCCATCATCGTCATAATCGCCTTCCGACTGTACACCTTCCAGGACACCGGCCTGAACGACTTTAGCTACATCGAAGCCATGTACATCACTCTGACGCAGACACAAGTCAACTACTCGCTTATCTCGGCGACAATACCAAACCTCCGACCAATCATCAACAACCTGAATACCCACTACGGCGCAATGGGAGAATCGACACTTACCGGCTCGGGCTACAACTCGAACTCAAATGGTTCGAATTCCAACTCCGGAGGCCGTACAACTGGAACACAGCGCTCAGGGTCCCGCAGAAACAGCCGCCGCAGCAGCAGTCTAGGAAACATCATGGCCATGGGTCCGTTGAAACGATTGAAACCAAAAGGCAGTGGCAGTGGCAATCGAGGCGAAGAGTACGACGACTTACCTGCTCTGGAGACCGTTCCCAGTATCGGGACGCAAGCAGTCGACACAGGTTCAAGCGTCCGCGTGCACGGTGGTTACAGCAATTCGGCTGCGAGGGAATCCGAAGAGGATAGAATATCCATCATGCATGATGGAGATGGCGCGAGCCTCGTCGGTAATGAAAGCCAGCGGATGATCATCAGGAAGGACGTGGACATCCATGTTCAGCGCAACGAGCCTTGAGATATTTGACTTGGAAGTAAAAAGATTTTCTTGCCATCATATTCGCTTACGAGCTCGAGATACCCCAAAATCAAAACGAACACTACTCACCACCTGTATCAAGCAAAATCACGCGATCCAGAGAAACTCCATACCAGAACCCCAACGGCCGTCGACGACAGGACCCGCAAAATCCCAGCACCGCCCCCCAACTCACCACACTCCTACAAGTCCGTACTCGGATTAAACACCACCACCGCATTAGCATAATCGTTCGCCAGCACGGTACACAGCGCTCTCTTAGCCAAATTCTTCCAGCCCGTGTACGTCGCGCAGACATCCAACAGATCCGTTCTAAACTTCCAATCAGTCCTAGCCTTATTGACGGGATTCCACTGCTTCTTGGCCTCGAAATTGGTGTCACCAAAATCGTGCCTGTGGCAAGGCGGGATGAAATTGAAACCCAGAGGTCGGTCGGGCGATTTGGTGCATTTGTCCGAGTCCCAGTTGAAGCAGGAGGGGTTTTTGGCGTTGCGGGCGGTTTCGAATTGGGTTATGGCTGGGAGTTGGGCATGGTTAGTGGGCGGGTGAAGGTAGAGGGACTGGAGGTGGATGTCATGAGACGCACAGTAGGCGAACATGATCTCTTTGATTTTGGCGAGGGTGCAGGGGTTGGCGGCGCGGGCTTCGATGTCCCCATCCTCGTCATCGGAGGTGTCATTGTATGCGAGCTGACTGAGGTTCTCGAGGCCGCTGAACTCGGGGAAGGCGTGGAAGTCGATATCGCGAGGCTGCGCGTCGGCCGTCGGGTGGGCAAGGACGGAGGGCGAGAGGGAGAAAGCAAGGGGAAGGATGAGAGTGAGTTTCATGGTTGCTTGGACTGAGGTTGATGGTTGGGTGATTGAATAGCTCGACGAGATGGTATAGAGAGTATATTGACTTGGATTGGGATTTGAATAGTCTGGCTTGTTCCCAGAATATGACTTGAAGCGAATTGGTCGCGAGCTTTTATAAGCGTTCGAAAACTAAAACATAACTTTGGATCATTCCATCTGCTGGCTATGATCGGAACCATGGAGTTGCACATGAAGTCTTGGAAGATGTTGGTGGCTAGCTCCGAGTCGTCCACATTCCTCGCAGCATGCACCCTCGAAATGGAAGATCTACGTTGATGCCTATGGCAATGCGCATGGTGATAGGCGAAGTCTCTTGTATTGAAGGTCGATGTGTTGCACATTGGGACTCAGCTTGCTGCCTAAGCATGGAAGATGTGCGCAATGTGGTGTGATGCCATGGTACGAGTTCGACCCTTTTGCGGCCGATGTTCGCCTTCTGTTGCCCCTGAAAGTGCTTGTATGATATGCGTTGCAAGTTTCGATTCGACCTTGTTGGCTGTCTTTTCCGTCACCTATGTAATTTGTCACTGCTAAAAAGTAAGAATACCGATAACAACAAGAAAGACTATCACAAGTCTCAAGGGCGACACCCAATGGCTGCCACGCCTTGCATAGTGGCATGATCAGTGAGGCTTTTCCGGTGGCACCCTCGCGCTCACGCACGAAGTCTTGCTCGTAGCACCAACACCCTTACTTAGCGAGAGCCAAGACTTTTCTTTCAAACAAAAATCAGTCTGTCAGACCATCAGCAGCCATAAATGAAGAAGTGCATTGCGCTGGGAAGATCTTGCTTCATCTGCAAGTCAATTAAACAAACGGCCCGAGCTGGAATATCTGAATTTACTCGTATGTATCGCGTGCTAACCTTCGGGATGAGTAGTAGTATGTCGTACACAAAGCTTTTAGCAAGCTCCATCAAGCGGAAGAGAAAGAGAAAGAGGAGGAAAAGAAAAGGATGGCAGGAACACACGCCCTTGACCGCACCTAGTCGAACACAAAGAGTCATCTTGAGAACTGCCCGAACGAATCGATCATGTGTGATTTTGATAGCAATAAACAACCCAAAACGAGGACACCCGCTAACCATGCCATGTATCAAAGAGCCGTCCATCAGCCACTGCACAAGCGCAAAGATCGTCGTAGCAAAGTTCGAGCTCGTGAAGTCCAGACGCGTCGAAAGACGGGAGGAGAGGAGCTGCACGGCGCCGCCGTATCCAGGTGAGCCGGCTCAGTCGGGCATGTATCGGATCGAAGCCGCTCGGGCGTTCGCGAGTCTCCAATAACAGGAAGCTTGTTCTAGCCTTCCTTCTTCTTCTCCTCTTCCTTGTCGCCCTCCCACCACTCGCTAATCCCATCCTTGAACTTCTCCCACAAACTGCGATTCAGCCGGTTACTAAGCTGGCGGAAATTGTACATCTCACCCCAGCAATCGCGTCCCCACTCGCAACCCGCCATATTGACGAGGAAGTCGCGCTCGCTCTCCTGGTAATGCACACCCTGGATGCCGCACTCCTGCGGTTCGTCCGTGGGCTTGAGAGAAGCGCATCCGCCAGCGGGGAGGCCGCGGTCGTCGCCGCAAGCGCCTTGCGGGAAAGCGTTGATGCTGCGCTGAGGGATGAAAGCAGTGTTGGGGCGGATCCAGGGCTGGTTGGTGTAGATGTATTCGAGGGCGTCTTGTTCTTTGTGCTCCCACTCCATGTGGCGCTGTTCGTAGAAGACGGGGTCCCACCAGACGTCGAGCAGGCGGTCGGTCCAGGGGCTGCGGCGGACGAAGAAAGAGCCGAGATTGAAGCCGCCGCAGTCTTGGGGTACGATCAGGTTGATGCTCTCCGGGAGGCCGTCGCCTGTTGCGCTGGAGGTGAGCGGGTCGAGGTAGTTTTGGTACTGGGGTGCTTCAGGATCGCCGGACGTGCCGTTGGGTGGGTGTTGGATTTTCAGAGGGTTGTAAACGTTGATATCGCGGTATGTGGTGTCGCCTAGCTTGTTGAAGATGTGCTTCTGTAGCGAGACTTGCGGCTCCATGATGAAGGTGTTGAGATCAAGCCACCAAAACCTGAGACTCTGTTAGCGTTTATCCCCAAATGCCATCGTCTGGAGTGATTCACCATTCGGCATCAGGATATTTGCGCATGCTGTTCCTGATTACGTCCACTTTCTCCCAGCTTTCTCTCCATTCGTGCGCATAGCGTTTCTTCGTGCTCATGTCCACAATCTCCAAGTCGTAACCCCATTCGGCAGCGTATTTCTTCTTGTTCTTGACGCTGTCTCTTTCAATTGCCCATTCTCTTGCGCCTTTCCACTCCATGACACCACCACCCTGGTTTGCGCCTAATATTATAACGAATTTTGATCCGCCGCCAAAGACAGACGATCGTCTGTACCAATAAGTGATTGCTGTGGTCAAGTGTCAGTGATTGTTCAGCATTTCCTCGTAGAATAGAGCGATTCTTACGTTTGCTAAACCATAGCAGGATTGCAAATATCGCCAATACCAGCATCGCAGCGTATTTCCTTCTTCTTGACATCAGAAACGCGATCCGCTTTGGCACGTCTGCCCATGAACCACCTCCGGGTCTTCCTCTGCCTGATTTCTCCTTCTCAGCATACCGATCCTCTTGGCCTCCATGCGCAAAGTACGGTAATGATTCTGACAGGTTGCGCATGTGTCTGCTGAAGAATCCCTGATTTTGGCTCTGGTAGCTTGGGTAGCCATTTACTCGCGCGCTGTTCGCTTTGGCCGAAGCCCAAGTTACGCCGCCTTGTGGTCCTCCATTGATTCCTCCGTACGGCTTGCGCGGACTACGGCTGCGGCCATTTGATTCGTCGTATGGTGTGGTCAGACCCGGGCTACTCCAACCACCATCGCGGCGTGGTGAGGGCGAGCGAGAAAGCGACATGGGCTGGTTGTTCGAGCGTTGGCTGTAGTCGTCTTGCTCTTCGTGGAACGGCGTGGAGCCAAAAGTTGGGGAGAGGATCTTTGCGCTATCGGCACCAGGCGCATTCAATGAGCGACTCGGGCGGCGGCGGTGCCAGGTGCCGGCCTCTGCGGTCGATGGGGAGAATGCCAGATTGTGTAGTCGCGCTGGGCACCGCTGCGGGCTTACGGCAGCGGTGTTGACGGCGGGCGGAGCTGAGATACGGGGTGGTGTTTCCTCTCGAGAAGGCTCGGCGGGTGGTTATTTTTGGCCGAGTCCAAAGTGGAACTCAGGGTGGTATGGAGCTGTAGCGGACGGGGAGTGAGGCCGAAGAATGCGGTATGGGCCGAGCTGTCTTGACACGTGCTAGGAAGAGAGGGATGCGGCGTTGGCGATAGCAGCGGTGGTGGTGGAGGTGGTGACAGTGAGTTGGCAGTGGCGGTAGAAAGGGATGTCACGTTGCGGTTAATTGGGTTTGAGATGGCCAGGCTGTCTGCAGGCAAGCCAAGGCGCTGCTTCTGCTGCACGGCGCAATGCTGAATGCTGTTGACGATCGAGGGTTTCGAAGGCGCGGGTAAGCTAAGATTTGATAGCGCTGGGCCACCCGCTACATCAGGACAGCACTGCAACTCGCCGCCAAGAGATGTCGCAGGGCTGGATACGAGCGATGGTTGCAGCTGGGACAGAAGAATAGAATCGATAATTGAATGGTCTCTCCAGACATGCGAGAAACTGTACTTTCGCAGCACAAAGACAGGTGTGTAGTACGTGTGATGTCGTTGCCGCTAGTTTCGCTCTGTACTACCGCCTGCAATCTCAACGCAGCCCCTTGCCCATGGAGAGAGATTGAAAGATCGATAACACCAGACCCCTGCCAATTTGCCTGTTAGTTCGCGAGATGAGCCGCCGCAAAAGCTACCAATTATTATTTTTATTGCTTATGCGCAAGCATTGGATATACATGATGACAGCTGGTCTCAGCCGAGTCTGCGTATGCGTATCCATCTTCCAATGCTTATAGCCGACAGCTTATCTTCAATATTGCGCCTCACGCCATGACACGAGGTCGGTAACAGCCCTCACAGCCCTGTCAGACCAACATCTAAGCAAGACCATCAGATCCATCTTTTTCTTTCTCGAGGTCACAGCCTCCGAGCTCATGGCGGAGAAGAAGCGTCATCGACACGCGTAAATCACAAACTACGCCTTTTACCTGAAACAGTGCCCCATGAGCAAAATGTTCGCGCGTGAGGCTCTCGGTCTCCTGAACAAACGCGTCTTTCAATTTGCTCAGCTTCGTTGAACCTGTTCTTGGGTGCGGCTGCACTACTTATTCAGCCAGCCACTATATAAAGTTCGTGTCCTGTACGCCTTGCTCGCTTCGCTTCGTAAAGGTCCCGACTTCAATACAACTCAAAATATACCAAGCTGATAGCATCATTCATCAATCACCGCCATCATCAGTCGTTATTGGCCAAGCGGCCTGCTCTTGCCTACTTCGCAATCTCTACTGTCTGCGTACTGAAATTACTGATGAACACCACCAACACCGCGCAATAAGCTGCCGAAGCTGCGAAAAGCTCTTGCCGTGTGGCCTTGGTTAAGCTGGACATTGCTGTGCCGAAAAGCAGCGTGAAGACGATCAAGATCCCGATCGCCTCGAAGGGTGATGCGTGCTGGCTAACACTAGAAAGCTCGTACATTGCGACGACGGGGAGGATTAGCAATATGAAGATGGTAGCAGCAATGATCACGTTGACCAGCTTGTCTACACGCTTCGGCGCATAGTAGTTCAAAAGAGTGTCGGACGTCTTTTCCCGCAATTCTGGCGTCACGAAAAGGTACTGCGCCAGGATCAACATCAAGATCAACATGCCTGACTGGGGAGACCAACCTGGATGATGTGCCAACCAAACTGTTTTTGCAGGATCTCGTCTGTTTTCGAAAGCATGCGCTCAACCACACCGTCGAATCCAGCGCACTCGCGGCCAGCGCGCAGAGTGACGAGATCTTCCTTTTTGTAAATGAAGTTCCGCTCTCGCTCTACCAGAGGGGCATGGTTACTGATCCAACTTCTCACACTATGCCAATCCCTTACAGATGGAGCCTGCAAGTTAGCGATCTCCTTTGCCTTCAGCAGCATCGTGTCTGTGTGGCGTATCAGCTACGAGGTCTGGAATAAAAGCAATTGATTATGCTCACCATACTCCGTGAGCTGCTTCTTCAAGTCGGCGAGTATCTCCGGTCGAGTCCGATGAAACGGAAAGTCGTCAGCCATTTCCTCTTTCTTACACTGCTGGTCATCACGCCGCTTGGATTTGAGCTTTTTGGCCACCCCTTTCTCTTGGTCCCACAAGTCGATAACATCGAGCTCGGCTTCGAGCGCCTCGATATCGCATTGTTGAGCCAGCAGGACTCGAGAACGCAAGCAATTGAAACCTCGATACTGCATGAAGCTCCGATCGCTGGACAGGAAAGTCGCGAGGCGTGGATAACCCAGTGGGCAATCTTCCACTGTCATGAAACAAATCGTCAGCTTCAGGGCGCACATACGCTATCGATGTGACTGCTGCCTACCCTTTCGAACAATGGATCTGGGACACTCAGCAGCGCCCTTGGACCACATAAACCTTGAGAACCAGTGTCGCCATCTGCTGCGATCTGTCACTGCGTCAGCATGTCATGACCTGAACCTGACAGGATCACGTTAGAGGCTGCTCCCACCCTTCGTCTGACCAGACTCTAGATCCTCGGAGCTTGATTCTTTCGTCGGACTTGACGATGGCGTGGTGAACATGCTATCACACTTTTCGACAAGGCTGTCCGGCTGCGCCATTGGAAAGGACCTTGGACGGTTGCTGGATTTTGGTATTGGAAAGCATAGGCACAATTGAGACGCGTAAAGCTGCAAGAGATTTTGCTGATTGACTGCTGCAGAAGGTTGGACAGTTGCCCATCCTGTCTTTGACTACAGATCCCCTCTCAGATATAAGAAACCAGATTGTCAAGGCCAGCAATCAATGATCACCCCACCTATGCGCTCGCTTACAGCCTCATTTGGGGTCATGCAGATCGCCTTCAGCGAACCAAGCGCCACCATTATGCAGCTTGCCGTCTCGTCCTCTCAGCTGATGGCTCCACTTCCCTCCCGAATACTTGGACTTCTCAATCCAGAAATTTTGGTACATGGCCTTGTTGTCGGTCTCAACCAGGATCGCGACTTTGTCGTCCTTGTCAAAGTCCGACGTCAGCTGTACTGTCATGTCAGTGTTGCGACCAAAGTCTAGGTTCAATTTCGACATACTTGGGCTGGTTTGCCGTCTCTGTTGCTCGACTTGTACACCTCATTATCTTCCTGCTCACGGGCCTGGTCTGGTCAGCACACACGAAACGCTTGCACATACCACACAGACTCACCGGTTCTGCCATCCTCGTGATAGACCGCAGTATGACCCGGATTTTGGTTTTATTGGTGGCCTCGCTTCCTTCGCTCGTGTGCAACAGGGCAGTGCTTTCGCTTCGAAAACCTCAGGCTGAGCCTGGGGCGGCGGCTGTGCTTTTATCTTGGAGTTCACATGCAAGCTGAAGACCGTCAACACACCACTGCTGCCTTCATAGCTGCAGCTGCATTGCGTATATGAGTGTCTCGAGTCGCTTGGGGCGCTTACTAGCAGTATGCAGCGCGGCAGAGCTTCGAACGAAACCGGTGTTGCTTATGATTGGTCAGAAACAGACAAGGGCGGCCTCACGCGATCTTCGTCGTGCCGCCTTGACGCCTTTACCCTGCATTCGTGTTTACCATCCCCGTTCCCCAAGTCTTGTTGCGCGGCTTCCGAAATGCTTCTCGTGCAATGTCCATGTATCAATTGGAGTGTCAGGCGATGCGTACTAATATTGTTGACATAGTCCGGTGAGACGACCACCTACTACTTCACTAACAGTCTATTTGCATCTTCGCGATCACACCACCAATTGGAGCTGGGGCTGAGTTATAACACATGTACAGTACGTAGGGGCGGCAATCTAAGCATATTGGCGCAGCCCATCTCGGCAAGGCTCTGGGGCTGGTTGACCGCATGCTTTCACAGCCTTGCATCAATGTCAATGGCAATGCCTTTGAGTTACTACTTAGCTGCGGACAAGCGTCACAATGATATCGTCTGATTTTGCATCACCTACCATTTGCAACACCAAGAATTCGAACCAACTCCTTGTTCTTCTACAATTCGTCCCGCAACATGGAAGCGCAACGGGATCGAGCTAGCGAAATTGAGCAGAGGGCACAAAAGGCCAACGATGCCATGCGGCAACACTGGAACGGTGTCGTATGTAAGGAGTTTGACATACCCAGTCATTATCAGTCAGTCTCGGTACTGCTCATTCACTGGGCGAGTTACTTGAATCCCGAGCTGAGATGTGACGAGGAAGTGAGCCATGCCGTGTACAGCGTTCCATGTCACGGGCACTAACGAGCCTTCGCAGACTACAGAGCTTGAGGGTGTCTTCCGCGATAGATACGGTTTTACCACTACACGAGTTGTCTTGGATTGCAAGCCCAAGAAGCCGCAAACACAATTACATCTCGCTACATCGCAATTCATCTCCGATTACGATGGGCCACATCGTACTACATTGCTCATCGTCTACTACAGTGGGCATGGCTACCGTCAACAAGAGGAGAATGGTGCCGAGCGGCTTTACATCTCAGGGTATGTCCATCCCAGCTTACTGATGATCCTGTTAATAACGCAAAACCACCAGGACTCAGAACACTCAAACGGTCTCTAATGCTCTGCATGAGCCCATATGTCGTTGGAAGAGCGTCGAGACTCACCTGCACGACGCACAAGCCGATGTGCTCACAATCATGGACTCATGCTGGGCCAGTGCTGTGATCAACAAGAGCGACAGACGCGACGAACGTTCCTTCGAGACTTTGGCTGCAGCTCATGGATACACTCGCGAGCCAGGGCCAAAGTCTTTCACCAGGGCATTGATCGATTCTCTGACCGATTTGCACCCCGAGACTGTCGATGCCGCCCGGCCACCCTTCGACACATCACGCCTCCACGATCGAATCATGCGCCGTATGCGTAACATGCGCCCAATACACCACATCCCACCACTACTCAATCGCATCGAAAACCTCAATGCTCGTCATATATGCTTAGCTCCACTGTCCAAAAATGTGCAGCAACCACTGCTCCAAACAGCACGTGCCAAGGGAATCCTGCAGTTACAAGTGGTCTTCGCGAAGAACCGCGAGCTCAACGTGGACGAGACGGAAAGGCTAGCCAGATCGCTCGCCCACGCCGCCAAAAGCGCAAAACTCAACATCACCGCCCTCGACTGGGTGGTCTTTGAACCGAGCGCGCCCAGAATCCGTATCACCGCCAGCGTCCACAAGTTCATCAAACTCTGGATACAGAGCTGCCGCAACAGACGACGAGCACTCGAGCCCGACCACCGTCCCGCTCGACCTCTTCAGCATTCACACCCTCGCGACGACGAGGAAGATAGGCCACTCAAGCGACTGAAGGTCTCCTCGGCGGCAGAGCAGCATGAGCCACTCACACCGACGCCGTCCGACAGCTCTTGAGATGTGGCCTTGGTCCTGTGCAAATGTCTCTCCTAATAAGTGATCGTCACCAGTCTGCGCAAATCATATCAACAGCGAAATGTACCTATCTTTGCTTCTGTTCCTGTTCATATAAGCCATATAGATCACTGCTAGCCTTACATTGGTCCATTCAGATCTCAACGGTACGCGAGACAGACCCATTCCAGACTCGTTGGCCAATGCTTGTATTTGTGCCATGGACAAGCGCCAACATCCAACTGCCATGAGGAAACGAGCCACGGTGACAAGAGGGACCTTGAGCATTTCTTGGACCACTATGTTCAAACTCAATTTTTACATAAAGCAGGGTATCGTTACTAAATAAAATCGTCCTATGCCGACAAAACATGTGTACAGAAGAGAAGACAAAGCAAAAAAGCAAAAACAGATCTGCGCCTTTCCCACCCGTGTATGCAACCCAGCCCAAAGCTTGTGTACAATGGCGACGTCGACCTCAACGCTCGATCAATACCACCCATCTCCCTCCTCACCCAGTCTCTCGCCCTTAGGATTCAAACTCGCCATCCTCTGTCCAGGAATACTACCCGAAATCCTACTCTCGAAAACACCGCTCACCGCTCTCCTTCCTACTCGCGTGAAGCTCTCATACTCCTCTCCTGCGCCCGCTTTGTTCAACCCGTTGATCGCAAGCCACTCTGGGCTTGTATAAGGATTGCGTCCATCGCCCAAATCCGACCATCTAGTAACAACGATCGCGTGCTTGAATTTGAAGCCAGTCGCTTGCGGGTCTTCGCACATTTGAATCTCGACGAGGTACTCGGAGGGACATTCGGGACAGCGACGAGCGGGACGACAAGTGTCGCAGCCGGTGACGATGAAGTTTGGCCGTGCGGCTTCCCGGGAGATTTTGGGCGCACGGCGGATCTGTTCCCGAATTGGGTCTGGCGGTTTGGGGACGTGGGCGAGAGCGCATTTGCAAATTTTCGTGAGAAGCCCGTCGCGCCAGTGTGCGCAGACGGAGAAGAAGGGAGTGAATTCCTCGCGGTCGTACAGGAGGTGGCGTTCGGCTGTGGCGGTGAGTTCTGGTGGTGCGAAAGCTGTGGATACTACGCGCATGAGCAGGTGGCCGTCGTGGACCATGAAGCGCGTGCGGTGCTTCCAGGTCGAGTCTTTGCACTTCCATTGTCGCGAGAGGTCTTCGTGAGTGATGCCGAATTGCGAGCCGTGGAGGGATTCGCGGAGGGAGAGTTGGAGGAAGTAGTAGGGTAATTCGCGGCCGTGGGTGATTCTCATGCGAGGGAGGACGGTATTGCGGACGTTCGGGCAGTTGTAGACGGGGCGTTGGACGAATTGGGAGTGTAGGCTCTCTTTTCCTGCGGTGATCCGGCGGTGATATGCGGCGCAGGGGAAGCAGAAGAGCTCGCCGGGCCAGCGTTTGTCGTAGGCTGCTTGCAAGAATTTTATTCGTTGGTTGCGGTTCTCGGGCAAGTTCATTACTTTGAGGGCTGCGTTGCCTAATTTCTTATGCAGGGTTTTGCTGGCGATGGTGAGACTTGCGGCGTCGATGGGGTCCAGATGTGAGCAAATTCGCATCCAGATGTCGTCAGGCACGACAGCGACCATCTTCTCGCGCTTCTCATTGAATTGGGTAGCCCGAGCGTCTTCCTCTCTCGAGTCGAAATACGGATCCCTGAGCTTCCGGATGTCATAGCCGGCCTGATCGGCGAGCGAGTCGAAAGAGTCGTGGTGCGCCAGTCTGTGCATCATATCGGTGTGGTCGACCTTATCAACGAGAGTGTCACCGTCGAAAGCAGAGTACTCGCGTTCTCCCAATTCGTTCACATCGCCATGGTCGTTGCTTCCCCTTTTGATCTGATTAGGGTGCGCACGTTTTCTTCGCTTCTCGGCTTCTTTTGCCTTTGCCTTGTCAATGGCCTTCTGTGTGTACGCTTTCTTCGAGCGCAGTTTGGCACTGATGCCGAGCACCAGTCTTGCTTGCCAGCTCCCCAAGTCGGGCGTATTATACTCCATTGTTGTCGTTGTTGTTAATTAAATATTATGTGCGGCCTGCAGATCGTCGGCAAAACTCCGCGTGCAAATTAGTTATCTTCAGTTCATCATGTTCGTACACCAGTGATTATGAGATAGCAATAGAATCGTCGCTGTGTGAGAAGTGAGGTTTGTGAGTTTCAAGGATGCTTTTGCACGAATGCACGCGATGGGCAGGACGAAGTTTGATTAATGAAGTTCTGCATCATAGCGGATCCGGGCGCCCGGCAGCCGCCGGATAGTGACCTCAAGCTCCACTAAAAAACGGTTTTTGATGGATTGAGAATCACCAGATCATCACCCCACATCTTCGATCCCAGCAGCAGATGACCAAGCAATGAAGAGCCATACAATAGCACTTATCTCAGCAAAACTCAACTATTGACTTCCATCTCTGGCTCGTTGAAGAACCCAGCCTGACCCAAAGCCTTGATTACTTGCAATGCGAGGCGATCATCGCCCTGCTCCTCCTGTTCCACGAGTCGTTCGAATATGCTCTTGCGGTCGTTAGTCTTGGGATCAAGCTTTGGGGCAAAGCGGTCAAAAGCCGGCTTGTCCGGCTGAGGGATGAGAGGTCTCGCTGACGGCGCTTTGCTGGAGAGTTCATGCCGGTATCTGCAGCTATCGCCGTCGCGACATCTCCCACTGGCAGAATAATACCGACATAGCGGTCTCTGCGCGTCAGATGCCACGGGAAGTCGCGGCTTCGAGCTGGCCTGTTCTGGCGGTCCATCGTCGTCCGAATCATCGTCAGATGACTCTGCTGCACTTTCCACGGGAGCCGCGCCGTCGACTACTTCTTCAACTGTAGCAGCTTCCGCAATGCTCTCGTCATCTGTGTCATCCATGTTGATACCAGGTAATGCCGCCCGCCCCGTAAGCTCCGGCTTGCTTGGCGTGGTCTCGCGCTGCGATGTAGTATCACCAAAGGCGGACTGGGTCGCGACTACTTGAGGGACGGCAGATGAATCTCCTTTAGTCGTCTCTGCGGTGGCGGTTGGAGACGCGTTGGGTGCATCCTCCATTTCTACTATACCAGAGCCAATGGTAGCTGGCTCTTCGGCTCCATGCGCCCGTGAATCCTCCATGCTTTCGTCTAGTAGCATGGGAGTTGCAAACTCTCCACTAGGCTTTGGAGGCTCGCGCAATGACCTCGTCTTGACCTCCATGTTTCTGTTTCGAGGAGCCTGGTGCAAACGAGCAACGGCAGCCAACAGCCGCTTCCTCTCCTCGCCGATGCGCAAAGCCTCAATCTCTTTCTCCGAAACACGATTGCTAGTCGGATATTGCTTCCTTCGTTCTTCTTTCCACGCAGCTAGGTCTGCTTCGTTGTTCAAGGTCATCACCTCGCCATTGTGCTCGAAAGTCAGCTTGGTACCAAGCTCTGCGTATTGAGCTTCTTCATCGACTTCATCGTCATCTTCGCTCTCAGATGGGTATTCGGCTTCTGCGCCTTCCTTTGGTGTAAGTCCCAACCCTTTCGAAGCAGCCTGAGTTCTTTTCGCAGCACTATTTTGCTGGGCTTGCACGGAAGGTCGATTTGCAGCAGCCGATGGCGTTGGAGGCAGAATAGGTGCACCGAAGCTTGGTATAGAAGGTGCTGTCTGAGGTCCAGGCTTTTTCTCACGTGGTTGCTGTGGGCCTCGCAAAGCATCAAGTTTGCGTTTGTGCCCCGCATGATTACGACCAGGTCCATCATTTGACAGTCTTCGATTGGCCGTGTAATTTGAACGTACATCCGTAGATGGTTGTTCTCCAGATCTGTGAAAGTTGGGATCCTGTGGCCGTGCGGAAGGATGTGACGACTCAGTGCCTGTTGTGCTCTGTCTTTGACCAGCAAAGTGAGGATTGATATGAGATCCTGGTGGAGGATGCAGGCTCATTGGATCTGATCTTCTGTATGAAGCTTCATATCGTTCCCGGGGCTGTGCCGAATCATGGTTAAAATTTTGACGTTGTTGTTGACCGAGAGGTTCAAAGTTGGAGTTGCCTTGTCCGCCACCGCGTCCTCGATCACCGCCACCTCGGCCTCGTGGCTCGAATCCACCACGCCCACGCCCTCGTCCACTCTGTGCTGAATAGCCCGTCTCTGGTAGCTGGCTTTGAATTACCGGCTTTGGTGGAGGCGGCGGAGGCGGAGGGAAAGAAAAGCCTCCTGTCATGTTGTGTTATCAATACTCCAGGCTTGGGCTAACCACAGGGTGTTGAACGACGTTTCTGGTCAATTTGTATGGGATATCGAGGTTCAGCATTAGTATATTGTCTTATGCTGGAAAGTAATTGTCATGGTTCAAGCCTTGAAGGTTGGTAGCAGAACGCTTGTGAGTTAAAGTTTCCTAGCGCTAGGGTTTGTGGTCCATCTCAACTTTACGTTCGCAAAGCTTCAGTTGGAAGTCGCAGTGCAATTGAGTCTTCACTTACATTTCTCTACGCAACCAGGAAGACAAAATTACACGGGACAATCTCATAGCAAGAGCAGAAAACCCTAGAGGCTCTCAGATCGCATGTGCTTTATCTCTGTACGGAACGGCATGGCCAAGATCTGAAGCAAAAGCTACTTTCAAGATTTTGCCGCAGCGCGCAACTTGACTCGGGCCCATCCAATCACGGATTACTACCACCACAACAACGCCACAAAGATGTACGTCCTGGTAAGTACAACACTTTCAAAAACAAATGAGAAAAAAAAAGATAAGGCAAATCAACCACAACACATACCAACAAATCCCAAGGTAACCCTCGCGGACGTCGTCCAACTCCCACCATCAAGCTTCTCCCTCCCCTCGGCGCGAGCAATAGAAGACTGGATCAATGCCAAATACGCCGACAAAGTGCTGCACAAAATCGGCCTCTGCGTCGGCTTCCACTCTCTGATCTCCTGCAGCGAAGGCCTCATCGGCCACGGCAACGGCATCGTAAACGTCAACGTCGACTTCCGCATGATCGTCTTCCGCCCCTTCCGCGGCGAAATCCTGCAAGGCACCATCGCCCAGTCAGACGTGAAAGACGGCATCTGGCTGACGATGGATTTCTTCGAAGACTTGCAAGTCCCGCCTAGTGTGCTTTTCGACCCGTCTGTGTATCAGCAGGAAGGCGAGGAGGGTGTTTTCGTGTGGCGGAGCGAGAACGCAGAAGCAGAGAATGGGAGCGGGTATGATGAGTATTTCTTTGACCGGAACGAGAAGTGTCTGTGTCGCGTTGAGATGGAGCAGTGGAATGATCTTAGTCCGCAGCTGGCGCAGCAGCAGCAGAAGTTTAGTGCTGGTGCCGCTGAGGAGGGAGAAGAGGTTGCGGAGGAGCCTAGGAAGCAGCCGTATGCGGTGCAGGCGAGTATGATGCATTCTGGTCTGGGGCCTAAGCTGTGGTGGCTGGGAGAGGATGAACTGGCGCAGGAGGCACAGGATGAGCCTGCTGAGGAGATGGAAGTGGATGGAGGCGCGGAGCAAGCGACTTCATAGCAGGTCTGGTCGCGCGACATTCAAGCACGGTGTTCGGCGTCCCATGTGGAAATATCTTCTTTTTTCATAGATGCAATTTGTCATTACTTTGTTCTCGAGACTCTTTTGTGACTTCTACATCGCTACGTGATTAAACAGCGCTGGATGCAACACTTTCGCACCTCGCCAACGATTCCTCATTCGCCATTCCGCCCACTAGCTCGATTCGTGTAACATTCTAGCTTCAGGCTGCCAGCTTGCCAACCCTCAATGCGCCGCTGAAACCAGGAACCCCGTTTGAAACCCGTTCGTAATTTCCTTTCGCTACCGCCGCCGTGAGGCTAGGACGCCAAAATCTCCAGAGAAGCGGAATATTGAAAGCTCCGCGCTTACAAGGCAGAAAAGACGAAAAGCTGCAAATGGTCAGAGACACTTTCTTGTTGGTTCGAGGTTAAAGATACTCACGTTGTTCGTAGCAGCAATCGCAATGCTGTCCTCATGGGGATGCCAGCTCATATGCAGAATCTTCTTGTTAAAGTCAATCTGATCGGCGTCGGTCTCCTTGCGCATGCGCTGGGCACCGCCAGCTGGCGAGCTTGCCCGGCTGCCCTTCTTGCCGTCCTTACCGGCACCGGCGTTCATGGGCGTAGGGATGCCAACCTTCTTCGCCTTGAAGGCGCTCTTATCAGCCTGCAGCACGATCTCGGTGTCCTTTTCTGGGTCGCTAGGGTAGATCATGAAGTTGTTGTTATACGAGCCTGTCATGACATTCTTGGCATCACCAGAGAAGGTCACCTCGAACTTGTCGAAAATGCTGTCGTTCTCGTAGGTGTCGCAGAGTCTGGGTCGAAGGTGCTCGTGAATGGGGATTGTCTTCACGGGTTGGCGCTCCATGTTGACGTCCCAGATCTTGACGGTCAGGTAGTCACGAGAGAGAATGTAGCGTCCGTCGTGGCTGAAGCGAACGTCAGAAATGGAAGAGATGATCTCAGAGAAGAACGAGCGCGAAGATGGGTCCTCTTCTTGTTCAAATTCTGCGAGGATGTCAGTGGATTGTCATGCAGCACCAAAATCATCAAAACTTACGCTTAGCGTGCTCGTCGCACAGGGCCTTTTGCCGCATATCTGCGAGCTTGATCGTACCCTTGCTTGACGCATACATGAACCAGTTACAGCTGGTCGGGTGGAACTCCGCAGCTGTGATAACCTCCGTGAGTTCCTCCATGTTGGCAGGCTTGATGTCCACAATGTTGAAGCTCTGGTCCTGAATGTTCAGATTCCACAAGTTTATCCGGAGATCATCACTGCTGATAAATGTCTCGCCATCGCTGTTTACCGATATGCTGTTGATGTGGTATGCGTGTGCGTTTGCGTAGACCTTGCGAGGGACCGCTGCCACGACAGTATCGTGATGTGTCATGCGCGGGAACTTGAGATCCGCAACAGAGCGGAAATGCTGGTTGGGGTATCTCACTGGACCACCTCCGTTTGCACCGCTGGCACCCGCAGGTGTCAATTCTGAGGATAGGTTGTTCTCTGCCACGACCTTGAGCGATTTCTCAAACACCTTCCACAACTTGATTGTCTTGTCGTTTGTCGACAACAGGTAGTGTGACTGATTCTGCCTCTTGCACCATTTGATCTTGTTGATCTTCTCCTCAATTTCGAGGGATTTTAGATAATCGAATTCGGGTTCGTGTGATTGGAATTCGGTGTGAAATTTGTACTCGCAGGTCTTCTTGGTCTCGTTTCGTTCGAAGAGCACGACTCTGCCGCCTTTGTCGCCGGTTGCGAGGTAATTTCCGGTTTGGTCGAACTCGACGGTGGATATTATGTCTGCTTCAGTAATATCTTCGACATCACCCTTATCACCGAAGCACCTAATTGGAAAGTCAGCTTGCTGTTATCATGACACATGTCACTGGTTAATGGTAGTGCTGCGCTGGCGGTAGCCATACTGCGTGAAGTGCCAATTTTGCCCGGGTTCTCGGAATCCATCATCCTCAGAGTCGTGATGCATTGCGCTGAGAGGATTTGATGCAAGATCGCTATCATCTGGTGAAGTTGGAGGCAGAGGAGTGCAGGTCGGGGCGTCTGAATCCAAGATTTGGTCGTTGACCGACTCTGAGCCCGATGACTCGGAACAATGGCTGGATGCCGCAGCCTGATCGTCGTCGCCTGCTACTTCTGCGGCGCCGGCTCGATTGGTGCGATCCAAAAATACGTTCTTGACTGCCCGTAGCATACTTGAGTAGAGGTGTGGTGATTGCAGCGTCGACAACCAGATCCGGGCAGCGGGAACAATGAAACAGCGGCACGCAGTATGGCCGGGCGAGCAGCAATCAAAGGACCAGGTGACAGGGATTCCAAGACGGCACTTACTGCGTGAACTTCCATGTCGGCGGCTGTGAGCCGTCACCTGCCTCCACCATCTTCCCTGTGCTCGTTCCTGTCGAGCCTGCCGTATCCCTCGCGTGGAAATAGAGGCTTCGCTCGGCTTCTGCCGCCAATGGTTCCTTCCTTTTTAGGCGTCCGTGGTCCTATCCAGCAGGGCAACACACGTGGGTGGGCGGTGTAAGATGCGGGTGCGGTGTTGGAGGGGATGGGTCAAGGCTTGCTGGGCAAGCAGGGCGGTGTCAGGAGCGGCGGGTCAGCGGGCGCGTCAAGCGTCAGTGGTGGATGGAGGTGTGTTTGTGGAGAGGGCGGTGCAGCGGTGGTGGTAGCAGGGGGTTGGTGGTGCAAGCAGAACAACTTTGGTTTGGGCGCTGGGCAAGGTATCGATTCGGTGTACTGCTTCCCGTGCGTGCAAGAGGATGGCACGTAATGCGCCGAGCTTTCTGTGAGGTGAGCCGGAGTGGTGGGGTTCACCCAGCGTCAGGCAGGCTTGCTGGATGCCTTGAAGCAGCAGTTGGGGACAAGCTTTGAGGATGACGGACAGCGCCATCATTCTAGCATCCGCGGACGTCACCAAAACAAACATCGTCACGTTGATTCTGTGCGTGATGCTGCTGCTACTGTACATGAGATGTATGCATGTGTGCAGCTGCAATGGTCCGCACTCCTGTCACGACACTCGGCTCTCCACACACGTGCAGCCACCAGACGCTTCCATGTGACGACGCAGTTCCCATATCACGAGAGAATTTGAAGGAAACGATAGGAGACAATAAATGAAAGGGCATCATGTTTCAATTTCCTGAATAAAACTCGTCTTTACAATGCTCGTCCAATCTGACTTATCCTGCTAAATCTCTTGCCCAGACTGCTGTAATACCGACTTGCTGGCTTTCTGCTACTCCTGTTGAACCCAGCGTCGTGTCCCGCTTCTTCAACGACCATAGGCTCCATCATCGCTGGCTTCATGGCAACCTTGGAAGGTGGCGCGATCGGTGTCTGGTTCATCGAAGATTTGCCGACCACATACCCTCCGTAATCGGGCACAGGCTGCACTGGGTTTGCATTCTTGTTCCAGAGGTGGAACTCGTGTCTGCCATCATAGATGCTGTACCCTTTGGAGATCCTGCGGTCCTTGCGTTTGCGTCGGCATCTGCAGAGTAGGCATGCGATAATGATGAACGCAGAGACCACTATGCAAGCCAAAACGACGAGCCAGATGATCGTTGAGTGGCCCAGAGACGCTGAGCTGTTCTGGTTCTGGAAGCTGAAAGGCGAGGAAGCGTCGGGAGCCTGCGGTGGTGTCGCCATGGCCTCGCTTCTTTCTTGGTAGGACCGGAAGATTGTTTTCTGCTAGACCTGAGAGGGACGTGTAAGTTTGGCGAAGACCAGCTTCTTTGAGGTGTCGTTGACGCTTTGCGTCTGTAGGGCGATGCTTAAATTGAGAGAGCGTATATACAAGCCGGAGTGCTTGGAGAGAAAGAGACGGCATTCAATCGGATTATGCATGAGTTCCGCTTTCTTTGATCCATGAAGCGAGAGTGGCTGACCTACATGGACAAAGGAAAGTCTCAGCAACAGCGACCGTTCCGGCTCCCAGACATCTCGACTCACCCTGTAAGAACAAAGAGATTCTGTAAAGGCAAATTTGCTAGGCTTATCCTTCACGGGAAGCCGTTACTGAGCTGAACTATGTTCGAGTGTTACCGGTGATAGATTATTACAATGCTATTGTCTCCAAAGGATTCCAGCGTCACTGTGTGTGTTACATACCGCGATCGCACTGTGAAAACCTCATGGGAGATTTTTGAACTAGCTGATGTTGACAGATAAGAGCGGGTAGGTGCATTTATTCATGTCTACTCATGATACAGCTTTGTCTTAGACCTCCATGATCCCCTAATATGAAAATGATGCATTCACGGCGCGTAAAACGGGAACCTTACTGATAGTAGCTGTATGACTGTCACGCAGCAGCTTATTACATGTTGACATCGTCTCAGTGGAAGCAGTCCTTTAGATCAAATCATGTGGACGTTTATACTACTTTCAATACATACAGGTGAATGTGAAGAGGCATAAAAGTCGAAGTTAATGGGAACCATTTGGTTGCTCTACCCCAAGCCGACTTTAAGTGAATCAGACTTATAAAGTCGCGCGTCGTCTTCGTTAGCGTTGAGGGGTCACATCTCTTCACTTGTTCACATCGTGAGCATAAAACTTCCGCTTCGAGCGACGACGCTCGACTTGTCACCACTCCCCAAGAAGATCGCCGCACAAGACCGAAAAGCCCGAGTACTAAACAACGTCTCACTGATCAAGAACTCCCGACGGCAACATGTCCACTCCAAGGGGAAACAACATCACTGGAAAGGGGCTTTTTACCCTCCCCTCAGAGCTGCGAAATACTATCTACGAATATGTGTTCAGCAACATCCAGGACAGAATGGAGCTCCACCTCGAATGTGGACCAAATCGGAAGCACAAAGTCACGCCCTGGAAGACTCTCTCCGAGAAGGCTATCTGCAAAAACGTCAAATTACATCCGCTTAGTCTGCTGCTCACCTGCAAGCAGATTAGCAAAGAAGCTACTGGAATCGCATACGGCCAACTGAGCCTGACGTTGGACACCGTCTTCCGCTACCCGAGAAGTGACACACGCATACCAGACATGTTGGCAACATACGCCCAGACTTTCCGCGCTACAACCTTATCGCACGCCACGAGAATGTACTTTCGCAAACATGCCATGATGGATCTCCTCAACAACACGTTTCTATACGCCTATCCTCTGACAGACTCTCACCCGGCAAGCGAGGGCTGCACGGGAAGATGCCACAAGTTCGCTTCCCATTCGGGCGATTTTCACACGACGTTCCACAACATCCGGCAGATCACTATCGATTTGCACATTACTGGCAACGGGGGCGGAGACAACACTTACCGCCTCTTGAAGGCTGGAGCGAGCTGGTTTTCCTTTGTCATGCAGCCTAATTCGGTGCCACGTCTACTCGGGGTCTTCCCAAACCTCGAAGAGATAGTGGTGCGCCGTGAGTGTGGCAAGCAGCAATTGTCTGTTGTGCGTGATGGCAAGGTCTTTGCGGACGAGTCTGGGATGCCTTTAGGTGGACGCGATGATTGGGCCTAGACTACAATCGTTTGGATCAATTTTGACAGGGAACTCAATTGGACACGCTTGGGTCTATCTCAAGACAGTGTTAGATGCTTGTCGATCAGTGTAGCTTTTAACAAATTCACCCCAAACCCCAGTAAGACACTGTCTTTGCGCATGAGTCTGACTTACGTTGTTTCTTTTTGTGATGTTAGTATCAGCAGCGATTAATGTAGATCTAGACGCACATTAACTCCTTGATTTGCAGTTAAGCAGACGGTAGATCTACCAGTCACTTTCCACGGCGCGCCGCGAGGTGAAGTGAAGGAAGCTTTGGGCTCTTCACTTAATTGTTTGTTTACAGCCTGAGTACGACACTTCTCGCCAACGCCTACTCGACACCTAAATTCACCAGTCATCGATATAAGGACCACGCGAGACGTTGCATCCTGCACAACACATCTTTCACCGAGGACTCCACACGCAACATGACGTTCGACAAAACCAAAAAGGGATTCCTCAGCCTACCAGCAGAACTTCGCAACGTCATCTACGAGCATGTGCTCGCTGACGTGCAGGACAATATCTGCATTGACTTGACCCGTGGGCCCAACAAAGATATCTACAAGAATGTCCATACAAAAACAACGAACACACAGCAGAAGGCTTACCACACGAGTGGCCATGCGTCTCCACTCAGCATACTTCTCACTTGTCGAACGGTCAACAAAGAGGCATCAGCCATGGCCTACAGCAAGATCAGCATCGCGTTCGAGTTTGTTGACACAGACATGGCGAAGCTTGTTGCTCTGTGGGACACCCGCGGTACAAAAGAAACTCGTGCTGGGTTCGCAAGACGAGCTCGAGAAGCCGAGCAGCGCATCAAAACCGTCCTCAAGACGTTCGCTCGAACCTTCCGCGCAAGCAACCGGTCCCACATTACACACCTGCACATTCACAGTTGGGAACAAGTCAAGCACCTCAGAGACCGCAACTCGAGAGAATTTGGCTCTGTGGAATTCAGCAAAAGATGTACGAAGAAGTGCGACAGGGCCGGCGTGGTCCACCGAGGACTGGTCCATAACACCTTCCATCACATTCGGCGTATTACATTCCAGGAACCAGCTCCGCCAATACGGCTCCGTGAGTTCTTTTCGACAATGGATTCATGGTTTGCTCGGTATGTGTCTTCCCCTGAAGAGGTGGAAGAACTACTTAGGACTTTTCCTAATCTGGAGGAGATCATGGTACGGCACGTGGTATGGGGCATGGTACGGCGTACGCGCTACAAGCAGACGTACTACGTCCGGGATGGTAGGGTTTATAGCGCATCTGGGCTGCTTATTGGGGATCGTCCGGAGTAAGAGCGCAGTACAAGGGGCATCTTGGTATGTTACAGCTTGTCTCGAGTAGGGTTCAAGTTTAGCAGATATGCACATGGAGTTTGTGTGTTGCATTTTTTGGAGTGCTTGATAGATTGAGGTTAAGAAGCGAATGTGCTTTACCGGGGTTCGACAAGTGATGGGAACAACTGCAGGTGAAGAATATATGATCGACGTCTTTTTCTATTTCGTTCACAGCTCTGAAATAGTCTGTGTCCCCCTCTCGATCTCGCTCTTGTGATCTGCACTCGTAACACAAGCTTGCCACAGCAAATCAATTAAGCTTCTTATAGCGTATACCTTCGATTGATCTGGTGGAAAAATATGAACTTATCAATACCGACGCTGCAAATCCTTCTTTATGTTACTTGTGGTAGCAGCAAATAGTCTAGATTCAATTATGTATCAACTCCTTGACTTGTAGTTAAGCAGACTTTTAGATCTATTAGTTACCTTCTAAAAACATAATACGAAGTGAAGAAGTGAAGGAAAGAAGTGAAGTGAAGAAAACTATAGTTCTTCACTTGCTCATCCAGCGGGAGTAGATCACCTCCCAAGCATGATCACTCAACACCTAGATTCACCAAAAATTAATAAAAAGGCTACGCGAGATTTTGGATCCTGCATAAAATAACTCTCACCAACCGAGGATTCCAGAGCAAAATGATATCTTGCAAAAGAACCAATAAGAAAGGATTCTTCCGCCTGCCAGCAGAGCTACGAAACACCATCTACGAGTATGTGCTTACCGAAGTACAGGATAACATGTGCATCGATTTGGAGAATGGGCTCAACCAGAAGTACCGACCCAGAGTCAGACAGCAGAAGCGCGACGCGTCGCCACTCAGCATGTTACTCACGTGCAGGAAGATCAACAGAGAGGCGTCTCCCATGGCGTACAGCAAGATGAGCATGTCACTCGATGCGATTCACCCAGATCGTGATGCAGTCTTGTCTCACTGGGATATTGAAGCATATTTGAAAAACAGGCGACGCCTCAAGAGCATACTTGCGACTTTCGCGAACACATTCCGCGCAGATATTCGGTCCTACGTCACGACTATGAGGCTCCCTAACCTCCTTGTTCTGTACGAGATCGTAAGGTGCAACTGTACCGCTCTTAGCTCTCGGGAGTTCAGCAAGAGGTGTTCGGCGAAATGCGACCTGACCGGAAGCCATAGGGGATTAGTTCACAATGTCTTCCATCACATTCGGCGCATAATCGTCGAGGACCTAAGTGTGAATGGATATTACCGGAACTTAGTGGAAGGGGCATCTTGGTTGTCTATATTCATGACAGTCCCTGCTCAGGTGGAAGAAGTTTTTCGAACTTTCTCCAATCTCGAGGAGATTGTGGTGCGTAGGGGCCATGCAGAGCAAGTGTCGCACGTTGTCGACGGTAAAATTTACGCAAGCGGATCCGGTATGCTGTTGGGCGGGACAGCAGACTGGCTGCCCGGATACGTTAAGGTCTGGTACCCATGATTGGCAAGCCTTGGGGGAGACCGAAGTTCACATGCACATGTCTTCTCTCATGTCGCAGACTTCTCCCTTACCCGGAGAAAATCAGAATGAATTTTATCTCGTGATAGGTCTTTTAGACAATGGAAGTTCGAACGTGCGAGTGAGGCTTACGAGTGTACTGGATATATTGATCCTTTGCGCCCCATTGTGTTTAAAGCATTGCTCTCATGTTTTGCTCTCATGTTTCGCTCTCAACGCTGCTGCTGTGGCCATGGACTCAGATGTCAAGGCTGCTGCGACACATATCTTCGATCGAGTCAGGCAAATACTCAATCCCTCAGTGTGCGGCTAGGAGGTACAGGTCGCGCGCTACAGAGGTCATTGTTGATACTGACAGGCTATCGGATGGCTTTGTTCTCCTTCGCCTTTTATTCTCACTCGATCAGAAACCATCGATTGCATGTCTTATTTTCGATTTGATTCTCATATCGCTTGTAAGTGAATGATACCTCATCATACCTATCGTCAAGATCAATTTACTGTCAAACAGGCCTGAAGATCCACCACTTGCTTTGCCTAGATGTCGCATAATGTGAAGGGAGCGAGATGTTGATTCAATTCTTTGTCTGTTTATAGCTTGAGTACAACGCGTTTGTCTTTAGACACCTGATGCCACTCGCGCACAATAAAAAGACCTCGAGAGACCTCAAAAAGTCTTGATCCTGCAAAACACTGCCCCCAACCAACCAAGAGTACAGGCAAAATGACTTCTTGGAAAGCTAAAATCTTCGGACGCAAGTCCCACGCCACGAGATCAGCGTCTGCTAAAGGCACCAACATTACGGGACAGGGCTTCTTCAGCCTCCCCTCCGAGCTGCGGAATGTCATCTACGAGCACGTACTCGCCGATGCCGAGCATATGCGAATTGATCTGGAGAGCGGTCCCAACAAGAAGCACAAGGTGCAGGTCATAGGAGCGGAGGACGCACCCAAGAACAACGATTCCGTTTCCCCTCTGAACATCTTGCTCGCTTGTAAGCAGATCAACAACGAGGCTACCGGAATCGCATACAGCAAGATGAGCCTATCTCTGCTGTCTGTCTGGCCTGACTTTGAACGCGTTTTGAAGCATGAACCCCGAGGTTCGACGCAGCGCTTTGACAACATCCTGAAAACACTTACGACCATCTTTCGCGCGACCACCTTATCGCACGTCACCAGCATGGACTTCCCCGACGCTGATGCACTGATCACCGTCCAGCTACACACCTCTATGGCACCCGGCAATACAATGCAGCCCAGTGAGAGCTGCACGCACAAGTGCGACCTGCTCAGCAGACACAAGGGGCTGGTCCACTGCTCCTTCCACAAGATTCGCCGTCTGACATTGTTCGTGAATCACCACACGGAAAAAGGGTATAGGTCGCTGAAGCAAGGAGCATCCTGGCTGTCGCCGCTAATGGATCATGCCGAGCTAGCCAGTGTGCTTGGAGTTTTCTCTAATCTCGAAGAGGTTGTCGTACATCGCGAATGCGGCATCCAGGTGTCAGATGTGATTGATGGGAAGATCTTTGTGAAAGGCTCTGGAGTGCCATACGGTGGGTTTGAGGACTGGTTGCCCACATACGCGTAGCTGCAAGCTATTATGTGTAAGACCTTGAGTAATAGGTATAAAGCATTGTTCACATGTTTCGCTCTCAGCTCTGCTGCTTTCAGTTTTATGGTTACTATAGTACATCTCTTCGATCGGGTCGGGCAAAGATAGAATGGGGTATCTATAGCGAACCTCTGAATCTCTTGCTATGTGGTGACAGTATGTATGATATAAAGATTATGATTTGTACTGAAAGGCAATCAGATGAGGTCCTATAATCCTTAGGGCTATTAGCTACTATCCTCTTTTATCTTCGTATTCTCCTCGATCAGAAAAAATCAGTCACTTATCTCACTTACGATTCGATTCTAGTGAATTTGATCCAGATTGTACAGTAGGTATCAACTTATAACGAAGCAGGTCTATAGACCTATAAGCCCCCTTCGCTAGTGAAGAACTCGAGTTAGTGCTTCACTTGTTTCTAGTACGATTCAACTTATTCGCCTTCACTCAACGCTTAATTTCACTAGTGGTGGACAGAAAGCCATAGGAAACTCTGGTATGTCTTAACTCTGCACAACACTACGACCCAAAAGACGGATAACACAACATGCAATATGACTCGCCGAAACGAAGCCAAAATCCCTCGACGTAAGGCCTACGCAGCGATTTCAGGGCCCCCAAAAGGCACTAGCACTACAGGTCAGGGCTTCTTCGACCTTCCCTCTGAGCTACGGAATGCTGTCTACGAATATATACTTGCCGATGCTAAGGATATGCGCATTCGCCTAGAGAGTGGAGCCAACAAGAAACATAGGGTACAGGTCACAGGACAGGAGGCTGCGCCTAAGAACGATGGAGTTCTCACAAAAGACAAGCATTCCCCGTTGAGCATTCTGCTCACTTGCAAGCAAATCAACGACGAAGCCTCTGTTATGGCATACAGCAAGATGAGTCTATCTTTGGACACCGTGTTCATCAGAACAGGCCCTCCTGAAGATATTGATCAACATTTTGCCGATACCAGGATATCGAAAGACCGCCTGAAAGACATACTGCGAACACTGCACAAAAGCTTCCGCGCAACGAACCTATCGCACGTCACGAGCATGGAGTTCCTTGATCACAAAGTCTTACGCGAGCTCGCGATAATAACACTCTACACGGAGATATCGCACGACCGAGGACCCGACATGAACTGCAACCACATGTGTGACCAACTCGGCACATGGAGAGGAATCGTTCACAAGAGATTTCACAAGGTGCGGCGCATCACTGTCCACGCGAAAGGGGTTGGTGCCCATCATTGTATAGCCCACAAGCTGAAGGAAGGAGCGTCTTGGCTATCAGCATTGATGCAACCTCGTGAGGCAAACAGCATGATGGCAGCTTTCTGCAACCTTGAGCAGATCGTGGTGCGTCGGCAGTGTGGCCTGCAGCAGACATCGTACACGAAGGAGGGCAAGATCTACAGTCCTTCTGGGATGCCATCAGGTGGGATGGATGACTGGCTGCCGTAACGCGCGACGTCGTAGACTGCATATTCCTGGTCGCCTCTGGAATCCATATGCAGGTACACTCGCTTGCGTTGCGAGTTGTCAGTCATGGTCCGGAGAAGAAGAACAAGAGCATGCGTTCTGAGATGACAAGTGATTGAGATTTGATTCTTTGCGGCTGTAAGTAAAAGCATCCTGCGGTCGCCTCGCGTCCTTTTTGGTTTCATTCCTGGGCATGAAACGTTTGGAGTTTCGTTGCCAATTTTGATGTCGAGCTATTGTTGCACATCACGGTCCAAGCAAGCCACGGAGAGATACCATCATATCTCCATCAACGTCTTTCTATAGATGGCAGCTACTATAACCAGAATGAAAAGTTTGGTAAACTTGTATGCCCGAAAATGTACCACTCAGTGCACCTTTATGCAACGAAAGCAATCTGCCAGTCTTTTGACTGAGATTCCAAAGCCGAGACTCGAGATATCCGGCGACTTTGAGACAAAGAAAGCCCCGGACTAGTAGCATAGCATTCTTGCCAGACAATCTGGTCAAGGACAAAGAAAATGAGAAACCACCAAAGCTGCATCATATTATCTCGCCGTGCCATTATACCATAGTAGTCGCAAATCACCATACAAACCTCACCATGTGCTGCCACCGCCTCTACGTCTACACAGTCTGCGGACACTCCGTCCTCTCACCCAAGCCCATAATCGAATGCCGCCACGCCTCCATCGAGCCAGACGGGCAGCACTCAAACACATGCGAGCTCATCGCGCACCCTTACCAGAGCTGGAGGATCGACTCTCTGTGTGCGCCTTGCCAGACTCAGCGCGATGCTCTCATGAATCGCATTGACGCCACGCAGACGGTCAAGTTCGACGAGTGGAGGTGGAAAGTCTCGTACGGCATGCCGGCTCATGGCAAAGACTTCTGGGGTCGCAGGGCAGATGAGAGAGAGCAGAGAGAAGCACAACAAGAGAAGGAGTTGAAGCAGGAGGCGAGGAAGAGTAAGGCGTTCAGTTTGAAGAGGAAGAGTACGAGGAAGTCGCCAAAATCGCCCAAGTCGCCGGTAGCACCTATGACTCCTAGACGTGTTGACTCGGGATATTGAGGTGTAAGCTGCAGGCTGGTCCTAGCGAGCTATTGTATTAATGATACTGTGTAATGTCAAGAGTGCTGCCAGAGGGAGATGCGCCTGCCGCTTTGGACTGGAGATGTCTTGGCGCTGACCGAAGAAGCCATTGGCTCGGCTTGTCTACAGCATCTCACCTCCATGCGAGCAAACAGGTGACGATAACACTCTCCGGCGGCGCACACAACACCCGAAACAACTCCTACACTTGACGAGCGTAACTTACGTCTCTTTTCATACTCGACGCCCGGCACAAACGCCTGTAAAAACCTTCACCACCGCACTCCGCGCGCCCGCGACAACCTATTATCACAATGCCTACTCCCGAGAGCGCCTCGTTCTTGGCCGCGAAGCCCCAAGTCCCCCCTACTTTCGATGGCGTGGACTACGACGACAACAAAGCGCTCAAGGCCGCGCAGGATTCCATCATCCGCGAGCAGTGGGTGCAGAGCATGATGGCGCGATTGGTGCGGGAGGAGCTGGGCAAGTGCTACTACAGAGAGGGTGTGAACCACCTGGAGAAGTGTGGCCACTTGAGAGGTAAGCAAGATCCAGAGAAGAAGAGCTACTGCGAAGATAGAAACGGAGGATTGGCAGTGGGGCGCACGTTGAATGAGAAGACTACATACTAACATTCTGCGCCTTTCTTTTTTACAGAGCGATACCTCGACCAGCTCAAGCACGCCAAGGTCAAGGGCCACCTGTTCCAGCAGCAGAACTACGTTCCCAAGTAAGAAGCAGAAGATTTGGGAAAGTCGGGACGTTTCAAGTGGGAGAGTGGAGGGCCAAACCGCATAGGAAATGTACAGTATGCAAGCGGATACAAACACCCTAAGGAACGTATATGAATAAGCTCGCGTGCGCGCGAGGGAAGATCTTTTCTTTTGCTCTTCACATGTCATTTTCTTGGCTGGGTTCAAAACTCGTGCCCTCTGCGATTGAAGAATGCTTGTGCCATTTGTCGCAGACTATGAGGACATTATGGCTGGATGGCTGGGTGGGAATTCATCGGCAGCCATGCGAAGTGTGCTACATCCACCAGGACCTGCTGAGGCATGATGGTGCATGTCCAGAATTGCGATCTTCCCACTCCGCCCAACTGGTAAATCACCAAGCTGCTATTGCTGCACAGGTCTATACCTTATTGCAGAGCGTCAAGTCTGCATCGCCATTGCCATTGCATAATACAACAGCACGACCGCGGAAGGCACAAGTACCACGGCAAGATGCGACTGAAGTCAAAAATAAGCTCAAGCATACTTCAAGCTTCCCTCTCTCACGGAAGTCGCGACACAGCGCCTGACCTCACCCTTCCACGACCTATCTATTCGTAGCCACATGGTCAACACCTGCCACTGACGCTTCACCCACAGATCCAATACAGTCGTTTAAAAACGCACAAACATCCCATCAACCCCGAGAAAGGCGCCCATACAACCACACAACCTCCTGTCACCAGTCCCTTCAAGCTTGCCCACAAAAGGAAGAAGGCTGTAACAGCCTTGATTCACAGCTCACGACCCGCCTATAGCCCTTACTGACCGATTCGATATCGTACCAATTGTTATCCTTCATGAACGCGACCACGAACACGCAATTACTAGTCTGCGAGGGGCGGCAAGAGAGGTACAGTCTGTCTGCATGGCAGAATCAAGTGTGCATTCTCCGCGGGACGTCTAACGAGCCTTTCCGGTATGACTTCTAGTGCCCAATTGCAGAGACTACGTGAGGAAGTTCTGGAAACGGGAAAAGTGACTTGGCTAATGGTCACGTCACAAAGACAAAGACATATGTATGCTAAGGACGGCACGGTATTGTGGAGTCGCAGTTGAATGATCATCTGATTGATCTAAAGCTCTTTTGCTAAATGTATTGCTCTATCTCGGAAAGAATCCATTGATGCGAAAAGACGAAACGCGTTTTGAAAACGTGCGATCAAACGTGCGATCGTTAATTTGTTGTTGGTAGAGAAAAAAAAAAAAGGAAATGTGTATTTTTTGATAGAACGCGTGCCCTTGGTATCCCCCTCAAGGATCACGATGCAGCATCCTTCCATCCCTCCACTAAACGCCTTGGTTTTTATTTGGTATTGTTGTAGCATTATTATACCATCCTCCCATCTTTTGTTCATGCTCGTAAAAACCCATTCCTCTAGTGGTGACCGTTGGACACCTTAGCGCCCGAAACAGTCTTCTCAATAGCCTGCTGGACATCCGCGACCAGATCAGCAGAATCCTCAACACCGCAGGAGATTCTGACAAGGTCGTCGAAGACGCCGGCGATCTCTCTCTGCTCCTTGGGAATACCAGCGTGGGTCATGGAGCCGGGAACTTCGACCAAGCTCTCGACACCACCGAGAGACTCGGCGAGGGTGAAGATCTGAGTGTGCTGACAGAAGCGCTCAGCGGCTTCCTTGCCGCCCTTGATGCGGAAGCTGAGCATGCCGCCGCCGAGGCCGTCGCGGTGCTGCTTGAGAGCGATCTTGCGCTGCTTGTGCGAGTCAGAGCCGGGGTAGTTGATGAGGAGGACATTGGGGTTGGCCTGCAGGGCGGCGCAGACGGCAGCGGCGTTCTTGGAAGCTTCGCGGGCGCGCAAGTGGAGAGTCTTGACACCGCGGTGGGCGAGCCAGCAGTCGAAGGGCGAGGGGATGGCGCCAATGGCGTTCTGCAGGAAGCTGAGGCGCTCGAGGAGAGCGGGCGAGTTGAAGGCAGCGACACCCATGCAGACGTCACTGTGGCCGTTGATGTACTTTGTGACGCTGTGGACGACGATGTCGGCGCCGTGCTCGAGTGGGTTCTGGATGTAGGGGGAGAGGAAGGTGTTGTCGACGACGACCATGATGCCGGAGCGGTGGGCAATGTCGGTGACGGCGCGGATGTCGACCAGGGAAAGAGTAGGGTTGGAGGGAGTCTCGATCCAGATGAGCTTGGTCTCGGGCTTGATCAAGGACTCGATGTCCACCTCAATGCTGGGTGTGAAGGTGACCTTGACGCCGTGGGCAGAGGCGACCTTTGTGAAGTAGCGGTGGGTGCCGCCGTAGACATCTGAGACGGAAACAACATGGCTGCCAGCAGCGAGAGACTGGAGGATGACAGCGGTGGTGGCAGAGCCGGAAGAGAAGGCAAGGGCGTATTTGGCCTTCTCAAGAGCGGCAATGCAGTTCTCGAAGTTGGTCCTGTTGGGGTTGGAGGAGCGAGTGTACTCGTACTCGCCGACAGGGTGGCCGACGGCAGTCTGCGCAAAGGTGGTGGACAGAGAGATGGACTCGATGACAGCGCCAGTCGCGGGGTCGTGAGGCGCACCGGCGTGAACGGCGAGAGTGCCGAACTTGTGGACGGGAGATGCAGCCCTAGGAGGGGTCTCGATGGGGCCGTCGTGGAGTTGCGGGACAGTCATGGTTGCGAGTGGTCTAGTGTATGTGGTGTTTGGTGAGTAGTATGGGTGGTCAGGAAGGGCAGCAGAGGTATATGGCTGCGTTTCTTTGCTGATTTCTCTCTGCTACAAGCCGGTGAATGCGGGCAGACTGTAGGGCGGAGAAGGCCCGAGAAGTTTTTATGTAATCTGCTGCGTGAGACGGTGGAGCTGGTACGAGGGGAGGCGACGACGACAGAGAGAGTGCTTGTTGTACTTATACCGTCCGAGGCGACGCTGCTGTGTCGTAGAAGCTTACAAACGCGAGCGGTGTAGAAGAAGACTCGAGATGATCTTGCGAGAGATGTATGTCGCCACGGTTATCAAAGGCCGAATGGCTGATGCGATCTGCGCCTGCCAATTCCAGGGTCTGAATCGATGGCGTGCTCCGAGCTTTGTCATAAACACGCTCGACGCAATTATAACCTTTTCGCTTTGACATCACAATGCCGAGGCAGTTGAATGACAATCAATGGCTCACAACTGTTACACAATCGTGGAATTCATATCTGATTTCGAAATATAATAGATGCGCCTTGTAGATCAAGACGCAGGAACGCGACGTGTGCCTGGTATGTGGTGGCAGACCTGCTGCTCATTGGACGTGTAGAGGCTTGCGTGATCTGGCATGCATCTCGTGCAACCACCATCGTACCAGTGGCACCACTCGAGAGGCGTATACTAGTACTTGGCTTGAGATCTCGCCCAGGTGAAATTCCAACTCACAAGTCTGCGCGTGATATCTTATGTTTCAGTGCTCATACCGCAAGGATAGCTCTTTGAACTTTGTTCGTTCATCGCTGAGATGGAGCCGAAGATACATTGGTTCTCCTTTAGATAGTATGCCACTACTGTCAGGTACATACCTGTAGATACAACAATGTCCGGTGAGAAGAGGGTAATTCCAGACCTTTGAGGATCATGCATACCTCCATGTTCGGCACAAGATAGATGTGGAGCTAGACCAACGAGACGAGCTCGGCTTAATAGAGTGTCGTTACTTCTAATAACCTGACGAGATGTTCTGACCTTCGTAGTGATAAAATATTATGTAAAGACGGATGTCTTCCCGTGTATCGCCTAACAACTACCGACCAATCGAACGGTACTGGTTCCCGTAATCGAAGGTCGGTACCTGCTTTTGCAAAAGCGCTCACTCCTCGTCGTCTTCGTCTTGCATACCCAAGCCTCCCTTCTTGATACGCAAATCCTCCTCCAAGCTTCGTAATTGCTTCATCGTCTTCTCCCGCAGAAGCTGATTCTTCTGTCCCGCCAATTTCTGCCTCTGGATCTCGACCTCGCGCTCCAAATCGTTGATCTCCTCCATCTGTTGTGCGCGCTCTGCGGCTTTCATCGCGGCATCTTCGTCAACAACGTCCATTCCATCCTCATCCTCGTCTTCATCTTCGTCGCTCTCGTCTTCGTCTGAGGATGGCGCAGATGTGTCTGCTGGCGCGGGTGTCGCAGCGGCTGACTCCAGTCCAGCTTGCACTTGAGCAAACGAGGCAGAATTGTCAGCCAAGTTGGCAGGAGAGGCAGTGATAGTTCCTGATGTTGTGGGTTGCGGCTCCGACGCTTCGTTGTCCAGATCGAACAGGCCTTGAAGCTCGGCCTCGGCGGCGGCGGCGTCCATTTCCTCCTGCTGTTCCTCGTCGTATCCGTCCTCGATCGTTGAGACAGCCTCGCCATCCGCATCTTCGTCAAAGTACTCAGGCTCGACTGAGCGTTCAATAGATTCACGGTTCAAGATCTCGAAGTTAGTTTCGCCGCCGTCACGCTCGGCCTTTTCGTCGTCTTCAAGTAATTTCTGCACTTCTTCTTCGATGTTGGCTGTATCCTTGTAGCTGAGGCGCTTGCGGAAGCGGCGTTTGCGGACCCAGTGCATAGGCGGAGTGAGACCATGAGCGTATTGGAAATTTGAAGGATTGACCGTCCCGCGAGGCAGAGGCATGTTCTTGGCTTCTTCGTCACTGCTGCATCGCCCGAGCACCAGAAGCATCTGGTGGATGTCGGCCACTTTCCACCACCCTTTCTTGTCCCAGCTCTTCATAGTCTCCACAATACATGGCAAGTCTACCAATACCGCGGCATACATCCTTCCCTTGATAGTGATGACTGCTCTTCGAAATTCGCGTTCGACAAATCTGATCGTCGCATCAGCACCGCCTTCCTTGACAGGCACTCCGATCGTTTTGTTAGTGATAGCATCTCTGAGATAGTCGGCATCCTCTCCAGGATCCATGCGTAAGATGAGTTGTTGCTCTGTGGCCGGGTCCTTTTCGCGATCGCTGTCCTCGCTGTCGTATGCATTACCCGGCACCCTTTCTGGTACGCGACCTTTCACATTCAGTCTCCTGAGCACCGGCGCGGATGGCTGGCGTTTCTTCTTCAGGCTGATGCGAGGTCCGGCAGAGGAAGGTGTGTCAGGTCCCGTCGCGCTCGGTTTCTTCGTCTTCAAGATCAGCGAAGACTTGCGACTCTCCGGCGCAGGGCGCTTAGCAGCAGGCGATTCTTCGTCGAAGTCGTCATAGTCGGCGGCGCGCTTCTTCGCACTGGGCTTGTTCCGAGGCTTTTTACCAGGATCGCCGTACGATGCCGCCATGGAGGACGAAGGCTGCTCGGTAGCAGGGGTCGGAGGTTGCGATAGCTTGAGCTTGAAGCCGCCTCCGGTCGCAGGTGTCTGGGTAGATGGTGTGGCAGGCTGGCTATTGCCGCCAGTCTTGAGGGTGAGCTTGATCGGCGCCATGATTGATTGCTAGGCTGCGTTGGCCGCGCAGTGAAGGGATGCGGTATTGTCAAGCAATCGTAGGGCTGGGCAAAGCGGCTGATGGGTATGAATTGTTGAGACAGGCGTGGCGGAGCGCAAGCAAGGTATGCCGGCTTGTGGTGGAGCTCTACAAGCGCATGTGATAGAAGGCGCGATGGTGGAAAGCCTCAAGTGACGGACGCCTGAGGCGCAGCAACTGCGGGCATCCTTCGAAGGTGCTTGGCTGTCAGAAGTCTGAGTATGATGCCTCCTGGTCGTTGGTAGGTATGAACATCAAAGAATGCTGATCGTGTGCAGACTTATGGTGGGAACTAGCTTTACGGGCCGATGCTAGCGCAAACCGGGCGAAAGACTGGGTAGAGCGGCGCAGCCAGCAAGACCGTTGTGTGAAACTACAACATGAATATCAGACGTACAGCTTCGCTCTGAGCGGACAACACTGACTCGATCCGTGCGTAGCACTCAATGGCTTCCTCTTCTCGGCTGTAATACAACATCCAGCCGTCGCACAGTCGGCGGTCTGTTGGGCCTTACAGCATGCCATCAGCCGCAAGCTGTGGCCAGCACTCACCTTGTTCGCTCTTCAGGGCGCCCCACACTGCTGCTCTCCGCCATTCCGGCAGGCTGTGCATCTGCACACTCTGACCGACCTTCGCTCGTCAGCTTGCTGCTATCTCACCAAACTCTCTGCTGAGAAGGGCGGACTGCCTGTGCTGCCCTTGCCAGCATCCCGGTCTCTTCGCAATCTCACCGTGCCGCCTCCCTTCTATCCGCTGCACACTATCCTGTGTGGCATTGCTGTCTTTCAATACTACCCTGCATGACTGCTTGTAGGAGCCCAGCGACAAACGGTGACGATGTTGTCGTCTTGCGGTAAGGCAAACCTATACAATGCTCTGCCGTCTCCCCTCCAGTCTCCAATGTTCATACCATAATAAACACCTACAACCAACTACATTTCTTGCTACTCTCCCATTATATTACCAACATAGGCACTCATCTCGCGTCGTCCTTTGCTACCGAGATTGTCAGCTCATCTTCAGGCCACTACTAGGCTCAACACCAATCCCTGCTCGCGACTTTCGCCTAGGCCATCTCCTCAGGCATGACTACAGCGATCTGCCACACAACTGCTGCATCGCACTTTCCACACAACATGTCTCGCTTTAGAAGTGGCTTTGATTCGATGGCTGCGTGGGACAGATCTTCGGTCGAGTTTGAAGATCACATCCAAAATCGGTATGCTATCCCTATTCATCCTCCTTACACCAATGCTGATGTGAATTAGATCAAATTCCTACAGCAAACCTATCTCACGCCAAACATTACAAGTACGGTCTTTGTCGAACCCAGAACGTAATCAACCACCTCCGTTCCAGCTGGCAACCTCACAATGGAGTCCTCCTCATTCTCCTACAGCGTCCACATTCTCAACGCCACGGCTCACGCCTCGATCGGCGACACTCACGCCGCCTCAGTCTCCTCGTGTGGACTCTGCCATCACACATTTTACGCCTTTGTCCCCCGAAGAGCACTCGACCCTCTCATCTCGTCTCTATGCAGCTTCCTGCAGTGGAGATCTTGCCCAGATATCTCTACTGCTGTCAATTGGCGCCCCAATCAACACAGCTACCAAAGTCCACGGTCTGTACGAAGCTTTCAAGCCTGCAAAACACGGCCACCTTTCACCTCTGGCTGGTGCTGCGACTCATGGCCAACTCGCAGCTGCAAAGCTGCTGATGTCTCACGGTGCAGAGGTGAACGCCAACGTGAATCAGTCCTCATCCTCGCCTCTGCACCAGGCATGCCGCTCAAACGATATCGAAATGCTCCGCCTTCTGATTTCTGCCGGCGCACATATCAACGTGCAAAATTCTTACAAGAGTACTCCCATCATGTATGCCGCCAAGTATGGATCTCCTGCGCTGATCGCCCTTCTGCTCTCTTACTATCCGCACTTGGAGGTTCGATCATTCATGGATATGACAGTCGCACATTGGACTGTTTTCAACGGCCGACCGGAAGCTCTCGCGTTGCTACTGCGAGCTGGTGCGAATCCAGACGCTCGAATGGCTGATGGAAGCACCCCGTTGCACTGCGCAGCTATGAACGGCGCCGATGAGCTGGCGAGAATGCTGTTGTCATATGGAGCTGATCCTATGCTCAGAGATGGCCAGGAAAGGACAGTCATGGAAGTGGCTCTGAACAATGATCGCAAGGGTGTGGTCGACATGCTGAGAGCTGCTGAGATGCGGAGATGATGATGTGGTACAGCACCTTTACGATTTACGCGAAAGACGAAAAATGTAGAATTATCATGTATAACGCTTATTCCTAGATTAGTATATATTCAGACGGCAAACATCATTACGCTATCATACCTTTCACGCTGACCCCTGGACTACTGACAATGATCAATCATCGGGTGAACGTGGGATGCACAGCTGACGACAAAGCTGCAGTAAGCCATCAATAATCCGCTTCGGCTTAGGAGGTAACCCAACGTCGTCACCACGCCGATCGCCCACTTTCTTCGGCTTTGCCAATGCAAATGCCCCATCTCGCATACTCCAGCAGCAACACAATTGGCTCAAACAACAGCCCTAGAGAAAGGATGCATTGATCGGTCCTTCGGTGGGCCTGTAGGAAGCCGACGTCGCAGCTCGTGTGGAGAAAAGCAGTGCTCAGCACTGCAGCTTGCCAACCCCACTGGCCATTGGTTTGCATATAAAATCGAGCAACGGCAGTACTCACTCCTGCATCCTTCGTCTGAACATTCAAAAACTAGCAGCAATCGCACCAGCTTTCCACAACATAACTTTCACGTCGATCGAATTTCGGTACGGCAACATGCCGGTGGAGGGAACCATGTCGCTCGCCCGCGCAATGGCGTTTGGTCAAGGTAAAGTAACAGAAAAGCAGGCGGGTGCTTGCTTGCCAGTGTGGCCTCTCTGTGTCTCCTCGTGGCCCTTCCGCAGGGAGTCGAGGAGGTGGGGAGAGCGTTGCACTGGCAGGCTCGCTGAGAATATACCGTTACGAACTTGATCAGCGTAATAGCTGCGAAAAGAACATGCTTCCTTTCCCCCAAATGCTGCCCGTAATGGCGAGATTGGGCGAACTAACTCGAGCAGCGCACCAACCGACATCATGGCTTCTGACAAGATTACTTTCTTGACGAACTGGTTGGCTTGCTCTTATTTCCTAGTTGGAAGGGGACATCGTGTTTGCTAACTTTTGTGTCAAAGGCACGCCACGCCCTATCACGCCCCGCTGTACCTGGCTCAGGCCAGGGGATATTTCAAGGATGAGGGCATCAAGGTTGCTCTCCTTGAGCCGAATGACCCGAGTGTATGTCTTGCCTCGTTGCTTTCTACGCTGGTGCGAGATCTTTGCTGACTCAAGGTGGTAGGATGTTACTGAGATCATCGGTACTGGTAAAGTCGATCTTGGTTTCAAGGCCATGATCCACACTCTGGCTGTAAGTTTGCTGTTCTGTTTCGGTGTCGTCTAAGCACATGTATCTGACTCTTGCAACAGGCCAAAGCTCGTGACTTCCCAGTCTTGTCCATCGGATCCCTCCTCGATGAGCCTTTCACCGGAGTGGTATACCTCAAGGACAGCGGCATCACTACCGACTTCCGCACCCTCAAGGGCAAGCGTATCGGCTATGTCGGCGAGTTTGGAAAGGTATATTCTCACATGACGAGTTCGCAGCATCCCAAGAAAACCAAAGACTAACCCTTCCCTCAGATCCAAATCGACGAGCTCACCTCCCACTACGGCATGACACCCGATGACTACATCGCCGTCCGCTGCGGCATGAACGTCTCCAAAGCCATCATCAACAAGGAAATCGACGCCGGCATCGGCCTCGAGAACGTCCAAATGGTGGAGCTGGAAGAATGGCTCGCGGCGCAAAACCGCCCCAAATCCGACGTTCAAATGCTCCGCATCGACGAACTCGCCGAGCTGGGCTGCTGCTGTTTCTGCTCCGTCCTGTACATTGGCAACGAGCAGTTCATCCAGCAGAACCCAGACAAAGTCCGCGCTTTCATGCGCGCCGTCAAGAAAGCTACGAACTTCGTCCTCGCTGAGCCGGAGAAAGCGTGGGCCGAGTACGTTGATTTCAAACCTGTCATGGGCTCGGCGCTCAACCGCAAGATCTTCGAGCGCAGCTACGCATACTTCTCGCAGGATTTGCAGAATGTCAAGCGCGACTGGACGAAGGTCACGAACTATGGCAAGAGGCTTGGTGTGTTGAAGGAGAGCTTTGAGCCGAACTACACCAACGAGTTCCTTGAGTGGGCGCTTGAGGAGGACCAGGCCGATCCTACTGGTGATCAGAAGCAGATGATCAAGTTGCAGGAGGAGGTTGCCCGCCTTGGTGGGTTCAAGAGGTTGGATGTCAAGAGGTGCGCTTGCGCTGTTCCTGCTTCTGCTTGAGCACGAAGCGATGTGCAGGACTATGGGACAGGCAAGGCCCCCATCCCTGCTTTTGTTTGGCATGGAGCCAGGTTCTGCCTAATCTTCTTGCTCAAGAGGACATGTCGAGGCCTTCAGATCAAATTATCACGCTCGTTTATAGAAACACCATGACCCGAATCGATATTCCGTGTGGAATATTCTTAATCAAGTTTATGGCGACCTTGGATAAACATGGCTAGCCATGTGATCTGTTGCTCATAGCCGTGTGCACTTGCACCCAGGAAAGCGAGCTCGGTAAGGTAGCTCTAGTGCAAGCGCAGGCGTCACGGCATACTCCTGCTTGGCTCGATGCTTGTACAGCTGTCGGCGCCATGTTGTCACCTGACTCCTTGCGCAATGCAGCAATGGATCGAAAAGGAATTCCGAGTTGTCACGAAGTCCTCTAGACTGTCGAACGTCGTCGCATGCAACTTGCCAAGATCTCACGCCGTGGACCCGCATGTCAGGTCACGAGAGTTCGATGCGCAGCTATTGGTGCATGCATGTTGTGAACCTTGCCGTAGCGAGAGTGGCTGAGGCACAGCCGAATTGGGCAAACAGACTGAAGGCGCTGCTGCTATACTGAGAGTGAATAGCAGGGCAATGGATGATGTTATTCTACTGGGGACCAGGCTTATGCAAAGAATTTCGCCGGCTTGTTTGTATGACAGTCGTGCTTGTTATGGGAGGTCTTGTACTCTTGAGTTCTTATTTAGGGCCGTTCGTCTGGGGCCAGGTTGGCTGGGCATCTAGGAGCACGCTGCTCAATGGGACTTCGCCGTGTCCATGCAGGCGTAGCAATGCTCGGAGTGCTCATTGAGATGCGCAGCAAATAGCCACTGAATACAAATGGCAATACTGCGATACTTGACCATGATCACAAAAGGCACATCGACTTTTCGACGCCAGGCAGGCGGCAGAAACCAAACCAGCAGATAGGAGATAGTGACAGCCCCACGGGAACGACACGTGATTTCGGAAAAGTCTTTCCCAAATTGATGCCGCCAGACTGCATGACCAGCTGATGACAATCCGATACGAGGAGTCAGCGTCTAGAGCCAAGAGTTGCCTGCAAGCCACGAGCGAGAGTGTGGCCAGCGCCAGCCGCAGCGCTCGATCGGGAAGAACGCCAGACACGTTGCACGCACCAGTCATCCTTGAGCCATGAGGCGCCACAGCGGGAAAGAAGTGTAGGCACGCGAGAGAGTGCCAGTCACTGACCAATTTAGCTCAGTATTGGCGAACACGAAGTCCTCCAGACTCAAAGTGAGGAGTTGTGGCTCAGGGCAGAGATGCAGGAACAAGAGGCACGTCTGGAACCAATTCCCAAGCGAGAAAGGTGCTGACCAGACGTGGCAGAGTTCAGTACTCCACTTCCCCGGAAAGGACAGACCCAGGCTGATGGAAGAGCCCGGCTGCTCGGACTGCCCGCCGGACCAATGTCTTAGGCGTGTCGATCTGGCCGGCAAACCTTAACTTGACAGTCGAGACCCTCCTCTGTAAGGCTAGACAGTCCAACTTGGGACACACTCAGCTTCTACCAGACTGATGAGGATGAGTGTACTGGTAGGAAGCCACGAGTATATAGATACCGTTTGTATGGCACTGATCAAAATGGTCTCAACACATCACCAATCTCATCATCATTCGCATCCGAAGCGTTATCTCTTACGATGCGTTTCTCACTCATCACTTGCCTACTCGCAGCCAATGCCCTAGAGGCAGTCGCAAGACCCCGCATGCCAACTGCAGAAGATATCCTCGATGCCATGGCCAAGCGTCAAGTGACGGCAGCAGACGGTGAACAAGCTGACAACATGGAAGCCGACATCCCGGGTCTCGAAGACCAGAACGAAGATAACACTCGCATGATTGGTGACTTGAAGAATGGAGCAACAACCCCCGTGGGACAGTCAATCATGAACATCTTGCTACGAACAGAGTCAGCCGAGGGCAGCAACTCTCGCTACAAACCTGCTGGGCTTCTGGGCTCGGCAAAGTGCAAGGCAGACACCTGCTGTGTGTGGTCTTACATCTCTCTGGCAATGTCGGCAGCATTCCTCGGTCCAACCTTACGTTGCAACGACATGGCTCGCGCTGCGATCAGACTTGGCTTCCACGACGCAGGCACTTGGTCAAGTAGCCTCGCTGCCAACGGTCAAGACTTTGGTGGTGCCGATGGCAGCATTGCTCTTTCAGGGACTGAGATCAACCGTCCTGAGAACAATGGGCTGCAGGCTATCATCAAGCAGATGCAGACATGGCAGAAGATGTTTGGCGGTTATGGCGTTTCGATGGCCGACCTCATTCAGTACGGTGCCACTCACGCTGTCGTAACATGCCCGTTGGGACCCAGAGTCCGCACCTTTGTTGGCCGGAAAGACTCAAAGGTAGCAGCCCCGGACAACCTTTTGCCTGATGCCAGGGCAAGCGCAGACTCTCTGATTGCTCTTTTCGACGACAAGACGATCTCCGGCCATGAACTTGCAGCGCTACTGGGTGCCCACTCTACCAGCAAGCAGTTCTTCTTCAACAAGACCCGGGCTGGTGATCCTCAAGACGGTACTCCTGGTGTGTGGGATGTTCGTTTCTACAACCAGACACTCGAGACCACCGGCGTGCCAAAGAAGGTCTTCCGCCTCCCCAGTGATGTCGTCCTCGCTCAGCATCCTTCAATGGCCAACGAGTGGACCAAGTTCCGTCAGCCGAACAATGTCGGTCAGAGACACTGGAATGAAGACTACGCTACTGCGTACACGAGACTCAGCTTGCTTGGTGTGAACAACATCAACAACCTGACGGAGTGCACAAAGACTCTCCCAGCGCCTAGACCTGATTTCCTGAGTGCGCTCAATTTCTTGGATGGTTAGAAGCATGTTGCATTGCACATCATATTTCCTTCCTATAGATATAATATATACCCAGCCTTCTTGGCAATCGATTAATCATATATCATTTGTTCGATATCTCTTTTCCGATGCGTTCCACATCGATGATCGTGTGAGATCTTGCGGACATATTAAGATATCAGTCACGATCTCTCAATAACAGGGGATATGGTCTAGCGGTATGACATCTTCTTAGCATTATACATCATTGTATCTGTTAAGTGGAGAAGGTTCCCGGTTCGACTCCGGGTTTCTCCATGTTCTATCATCCCATCTATTGATGGGATCATCTTTTGCTCTTGCTCTTTCGAGTGTACTTTGCAAAAGGCAGCTTATCGATCTTTTGGCCGGCCGTGATATAGGAGTGGATAGGAACTGTACTTTTGAGACTTCCTTACCGTATTTAAGTAGAGAGCATGAGCATACTTTCAGGCAAAAGATAGTTACTTGGGGTTGAGAGGGTTGGTGCATTATAGACTCTATCATGTTGAAGGCCAAATTGTATGTTTGTCTAACGATTATAACTCATCTTTCTTGATGTATAGAAGACGATATCGAGTATACGAGGACAGCTTGCAGCCCTACAACATATGTGTATCAATGAAAGTCGTGGTTGCAAGGTCTGAAATCCCAATTGAAAGCTGGTTGCAATTCCAGACAGGCTGAGGTCACTGTAACCACCGTTGTCGCCAATTGTTGCAAGTAAACTTAGACACATTTGTGAATCAAGGTAAAACCACAATTATGTAAGATCTATTCTATACATCAATGTCGATCACGATCTTGGCGGTCTGCCCCACTATCTTTCGTTGCATGATCGACAGTACGATCACATGCGATAGATGAGAATCCACAGTCTCTTACTGTCGTCCCCAAATCCACAATTGACACCAAAGCACATACGAATTAAATAACGAAGTGCCATTTGAAAGGAAGCCAACGGCATCATTGAGCTCGTAGCGATAAGTTTGACTGTACAAGCGTTTGACAACATTATTCATCTCACTTATGACTGTCGTCACTCTGAGGTTGTCAACCATTGTCGCATGATAATCTCTCACGCTCTCGAGCGAACCGTATGTTGTGATTGTGATGTTGGTCTGGAAGGTCGAGACCTCGCCTGAGTTGATCACAATCCCGATGTTCGGTGCCCAAAGCCATGGAGTCCGACCCTTGCATGCAAATCCACCGATGTCTCGGCTTCGCGTGGGAAACGCCGACCCAAGGAATCGGGACGCAAGGAACTACCGTAGCACTGTATGCCAAGGTAGAAGCCTGGCATTGTCCGACTTGTGGCTTGACAGGCGTGCATGCAGAATACTATTGTTCCATGAAGGTCCGAGCACTGTGGCGTTATGCGCATTCGCGAAGAAGACCAACTCTGTTATAGGCTCGACGCAGGTCAGGTGCCAATCGACTGCGGTCTAGAGCCGATCGTGCCCTAATCTGATGCAAGGAACCTGATCGTTTGATCAGCGTCAAGGATCTTTGGCCAATCAGCTATGAGGGTGGAGTTGTTCGTCAGTTTTCGCAGCACGGTGGGAAGTGAGTTGTTTTTAGAAACATTGTACATTCGTTATTCTCGTAAAGAGCGTGTTTGCGTCTGTGTTCGCAAAGGTCGTGATGCGTCTGTGTCCGCAAAAGAGCGTGATGTGTCTATGTACCGCCAAAGCCCGAAGAACGCCTGTCTATCAAATGCAGGAAGAATTAAGAGAGATCGTCGCAGTGCCCGCCCGCTCCATCGTGCCTCGTAATTTTGTAACCACACATCTTGCTAGTCGATCCAGCGACTTGTGTGACAAATGCCTTGAGTGGTATCTCAATAGTCTTAAAGGAACTTGGGGTCTATTTCTTGGTGGTTGAAGTCTTTTTGGTTTTATCGTCGTCAGCTTTCTTGGTCGTAGAGGTAGTTGCCTTTGCTGTCGTTTTGGCAGTGGTACTCACGCTGGCAGCGGATGCGCTCGATGCACTAGTGCTGGCAGCTACACCAGAGCTTGCAGCTGCGGCGCTGGAACCGGTTGCACTGGAGACTGCACCGGAGCTTGCAGAGGTAGCAAGAGCTGAGCCTGAAGTGGCAGATGCGGAACCAGAAGAAGCAGTGGAGCTAGCAGTGCCTGATGAAGCTGTCTTCCAGTAGTCCTCAAGGCGAGACTCGACTGCGATGACGTTGCGGTAGGCATCAAGCTCGTTGAAGAACTTGACCTTCTCTTGGATCTTGCTGTCGGAGAAGTCACCAGAACGGGCCGAAAGATCATCGTTTGAGAATGACTTTGCGCGGTAGCGCTCTTCCATGGGATCAATGAAGCTGGTCTTCTCATCGTAGCCAAGGTCAGAGAGAGCAGTGACATTCATGGAAGCCATCATCTCGTGGTCTTCGTGGATCAAGTTGTGGCAGTGGAACTATGCTCAGTCAGTACCGTCACCCGAAATGCCATGTCGGTACGAGATACTTACCATATAGAGACCATCCCAGGGCGCGTAGCGAGCGATAACGTTGACTTCCTCGTTCGTGTTGAGCCAGACGACATCCTTGAGGGCTTCCTTCTCGTAGGGTCTGACTCCCCGCGAGCCGGTACGGCTGACGATCTGGAAATCAACGAGGTGGATGTGGATTGGGTGGGTCCATCCTCCAGAACCGTTCTTCAGGGACCATCTCTCGACAGAGCCGCGCTTAGGCTTAGCCATCACACGTGCCTCAGGTCCATCAGCCCAAGTGACGCCATTGATCTTCCATTGAGAACCCTGTCGCTGGAACTCGAATGAGTGGTCAAGACCCTGCTTGTTTGGCGGGAAGGGGACTGTGCGAAGAGCAGAGGGAAGCTCCTCATTCTTGTCAGTGCTGGTGACGGTGTCTCCAACGACGAAGCGCATAACTTTGTCAGTGTGAAGGTAGGGATCGACGTCTGCAACCTTGGCATTGGAGCGGAGAGTGACGTTTTGGTTCTTGTAATTGGTGAAGTCGAAGACAACCTCCCAGCGCTCTGCCATGGAGATATCAAGCTGAGTGGTATCGACCGGCTTGGTCAAGAGGCCAGCATCGGAGCCGACGACCTTCATGTTGAGCTTTGTACCAGCCTTTGCAGAGGGCTCAAAGTAGAGTTCGAACGATCTGGAGATGGCAGCATTGAGGAAACGCAACCTGTACTTGCGTGGCTCGACCTTGAAGTACGGCCACGGCTGGCCATTGACGTGGACGACATCGCCGAAAAGGTTCTTGTCTTCTCCATTCTTTTCTGGCGACCAGAGAGAACCGTCGGAGTTGTATCGCTTCGAGCTGAGAGCGATGGGGATGTCGTATTTTCCCTGTGGCAGGCCGGGAATGGCCTCTTCCTCCTTATCGTGCATGATATAGAAGCCAGCCTGGCCCATATACGCGTTCTCAGCAGTGTGTTCAATGGCATGGTCTTCAATTTGTTAGTCTAGTGTTTCACTCCGACAATTTCGGGTTCAAAACTGACCATGGTACCAAAGAGTCCTAGCATTCTGGGCATTAGGATAGTAGTAATCCTTGTATTGACCAACAGCTGTGGTGTCGTCGGCCCAACCGTCGAAGGGAGCTCTCGAGTAGGACCCATGGAGATGGACTGAGTTGGTGCGGTCGGATTTGTTTATGAATCTGACTACGGCTTCTGTGCCTCTGTTGACCATGAAGGTCGGTCCAGGAGCCATGCCATCGTATCCCACGAGACGGGTCTTCTTGAGATTAGGATATACCTGTTGCTCGAAGGGTTTGATCTCGATTTCGTAGTATTCGATCTTGGGTCCATTGGGGAACTCAAATGTCTTCAGAGGCTTCTTGATAGGAGCAATCGGCATCTCGTATTGGTAGAGGTCCTTGTACACGGGACTATCCCAATCTTTGGCGGAAGCCAGCTGCGCGGCCACCGCGGAGAGCGCATAGGCGATTGAACGAATGCTAGGCATGATTGCCTATGAAGTGAAGGAAAAGATGTGATGAAGTGGAAGGCTCGTGATGAGTATGAATGAGCAAGTATAATTGTGTAGAGGAGACACGAGATCTTATATATCCAGATGAGACAGCCATGGTCTTCACCTCCAAGGACGGCGAGAGAGTACTTGGTACAATCCAAGAAAGCGAGGCCTTCACAGCCCGCCTTGCAGTGCTGAGTGCATGGAGGCGTTGGTGGAACTGCATCGTTACGAGATGTGGTATGGGAGAAAGCATCATGGACTTCTGGTGGCTTACGTCTGGACTTCTCTCTCTTCACCGTATTGTGCAATAACAGCTCGATCGATGAGATCGGAACTACTGGCCTCCACAACCCCAGAGCCTGCTGGTCCGGAACATCGCGGCCGGTAGCATCAATGTCGAAGAGCATGCTGGGGAAAATGGACCTGCCAAGAAAGCAAAGCGCAACAAGCGAGACGATATCGGCATCTCCATCAAGATGTCATGCGGCTAGTCGTGGCTTCGTCGATCTCGACGGGCCATTATATGCTTGGCGGGTGGCTGATTATGCTTGTTATATCGATAGACCGAAAGTCTATGGTTTGATGGCAGCTAGGGCTAGCGGAGCGAAGCCGAGTGTGTTCCAGGATTCTGGGTGTGGCGGTAACTTACACGCTCACCACGTGGACGAGGCTGACAACCGCGATCCAGGCGTCGGGGGACGCTTTCAGGCGTACAACTCGAAGCAGTTGATACGAAGAGGCGTGTGGCTTTCACTGTCGCCTGCTTCCAGCCAATGGGTAACGATGAGGCACAGCGCCTCCTCTAAGCTGACCCAAAAAGGCAGATGCCAAAACCAACGTGACTCTCCGTGGCGACCTGTCAACCCGAGACATGTTCCTGGCGTCGTACCTGCAGTCTTGCAATGTCAGGGACATTGTGTAACCATGGTATACTGTGAAGACGCACGGCATTATCGCACCCAACGCCACGGTCGCAGAATCTGGCCCACGTGGACGCGAACTGGTCTTTGGAGACTGAGACATGGTACAAGAAGAGCTAAGGCGAGATGCCAGTACGATTGGTTTCTTGGCAGGCCCGCAATTCTTCAGCGGTGACTCTTCCCAACGACAGACTCGGCGGCCGTCTCAGCGGCAAAACAGTTGTACCGTGACAACAACACATCGGACGCCCCGGCACGGGATGACAAGTCGGTAGCGAGACCCTAGAAAGCATTGCAGGCACATGCTTGTCAACATGCCAAGTCGCTTATTACTCGTGAAATATCGACTGAAGCGGCAGGATTGTGCAAGGGTGGAGTCAAGAAGGCATCGAGAGTAGTGTGGAAGGAAGATCATCGTCCAGGGTCGAGGCGGCAAGAGGCGAGTAAGATCTGACATCCCCAAGCGCGGGGCTACCATTCTCGAGCACAAGTCTGCACATACCCGATGATCTTCTGATGCTTGTACGAGTAACCATCGACTCAGAATCGATCTTGTACAACATTAAGATGCTACTAGGTAAATTGCTTGTCATGCGCATGCTCACAGCACCTGAGACAGAGATCAGCACAATCATGGTGACCATCGAGACGGTATATGTAAACTTACGAGGACCTGCTGTAAGAAGATATCTCCTAGCGTATTCGGCACACAGTTTCCTGGAGCCGCAGCGTGGGGAGAAGTCCAGTTCACATCACGTGACTCAAGACTGCATACTGACTTTCGTGTGGCTGAGCGTCTAGATCAACACGCGCCAAAAGCGGCAACAAGGTTGAACATGGCTAGCTATTTTCGTATGGGAAGTTCAGCCTGCCGTCACGACAATGCATTGTGCCAGCTGTACCACGACGCCTCTCTACGCCAACCGTGAGAACACGCAGATACGATGTGCACAAGCGCCTTGCCACAAGCGACGTTCGTCCCAGACTGTCTTTGCCAAGGACGACGGTGCTTGAATGGAGAAGCTCTCTTCATGTTCGAAGTCCAGGACAAGACCAGATGCCTTGGGCTGGCCGCATCCGCCTTGGCAGCTTATGATTCCTGGTACGCTGTCGGGTCCCAATGAGGATGTTGGAGATCATTGTACCATCTAGACTTTGCATCATCTGCCCGTTATCGTGGACTTCCACGTGGTGGCTTTGAGTTGCTAGCGGGTGTGACAGGTTTCGCTGACGCTCGGGCTACGAAGTCGTGCAAACACTCTTGGGATGCGTTCCAGGTTCCAAATCAACGTCGGGTGGCAGCATAATTGAACCAGAGTAAGCACTGCGGTATAGCCAGCATGGAATACGACTGCTTGGCTATCGACCTACCTAGATCGTCTCGGCTCCGTCGAAGGAAACATATATCAAGGCTACTTGCTGTCGTTGCAACTTGACTTTTATTCTCATCCACAAACGCCATCACTCTACCTTATCACATATTAGGTGTGGCTGCTACAATGATCAAACAATTTCTCCCTCTTTTGGGACTTTTGCCTGGCTTAATCCACGCACAAGTAATCCCATTCACATTTGACGGTGCTCTCGACAGTGCCACCGCAGACTCCGATGAGTACAATACCGGAGGCAAGATTTCAGTCAATGGCGTCAGTATCGTTGTGCCGAAGAACTTACAGTTCCAATTTCCTGCTGCTTGGGTTGGCATGAAGGAAATTGCTGCGAACATTGGATCGCTCGGAGGTCACGAAGTTACTGTAAGTATGCTCGATCCCACAGAGACATGACCCTACTAACAACCACAGGTCTATGGCAACTACGTGGATGGCCAAGCACGTGCTGGTATTATCCAGGTGTCACAATTCGCACTAGAGTTCAACAGCGGCAAGATCAAAAGCCTTGACACAGACGGCAAGATCACCATGGAAGGCGGCCAAGTGGTTCGCATCAACGATCCCAATGCCGTCTTCTCCGCTGGTTACAAGCTCCATCCATTCTATACAGCAGATGATGTGAACCCTAGTGTCACAGGTAAGCAGCCACCAGATCTTATGACTCAGTTGAACCTTGCTAACACAACGGTCAGCTTTCAGTGGCTTCCCAATGTGTGTTCCACGGTCGGACAACGATCCCAAGTGCCCTGCATCCAATCGTCCTTCTGGCTCGAATAGCTTCAATGCGCCAGATCCATTGACCATGGCACCTCTCAAGCCCGGTGATTACCTCGAGTTCGAGGGTATCAAAGTCGGTAACGAGATCATAGCCTATGGTATTACCTGTCCCAGTGTTCAGATCCTGACACCCAATGGACCTACATACATCCGCATTGAAGAAGGTAAGCAATCGTCCCTTGGACTAGTTAACGTTGGCCTTAACTGACATAACCCTTCCTAGCTCTCATCGGTGTGATTGATACACAAAGTACCAATGTTGTCGAGTTCGCTGATAGCCGTGTCATCGGCTACACTTCAACACCCGGTGGAAGCGTCTCCATCACACGCTCTGAGATCGATCCCTGCACGGGTAAGGTCAATGATGTTGCTGTTGGCTCAGCCTCACCAGCGGGCGCCCGCTTAAAGTGGGAATGGAGGGCCGAGTCTAGATCTTTGGTCAAGTACGCACGCGAGTATAAGGCTACATCCTCCAACGGTGTCAAAGAGACAAATGGCGGCCAAGTCCTTGCTGGACAATATATCGCACCGATAGCAGAGTGGATATTCCCCGAGATCACTGCTCCTGGCACCCAGCCTGCCAAGCTTGACTTCACCCAGATGACATGGATGAGGGATGGTCTTGGTCCTGATGCTGACGGCAAGGTCTGGGGTCCGGTCACTCCATGGCCTGACAGCAGCTCTCCTGCGCCTTTCAAGACTTGCGATGCGACCACTTCGACCACACCCACTTCTTCCGCTCCTGCTAGCAGCGACACAGCAGCCACGCCGACCACCCCTGCCGCAGGTGGTAGCACTGCTGATCCTTCACTCGCCACTCCCACTGCAAATGCTGGTGCTGACCAAAAGGTTCGCCCGACTAACGTCGTAACTCTGGTCGGCAAGGCTGATAACGCCGCCTCTTTCCCCGCCAACGACCTCACATACAGCTGGGTCCAAACCGCAGGTCCTACCGTCACTCTGACAGGCGCCAACACTGCCTCAGCAAAGTTCACTGTCCCCAGTGCAACTTCAGCCATCAGCTACACCTTCGAGCTGACCGTGACTTCCACGTCTCTCAAGACCTCGTCGAAGGACACGATTGTTGTTGGCAACGGTGTCGACACAGTGACCATCTCCGCTTACACGTGGACCACCTCGCAAAGCGGCACCATCTCTGTCACAGCTCAGAGCAGTATCACAGATGGCACCGCAAAACTGACACTGCAACTCATGAATCCCAACGCTGGCGCCGTTCTTACCATGGTCAACGCGGGCGGTGGCAAGTTCACATACAACGCTCGCAGCACCAAGCAGCCTTCGCAGGGTGTCAGAGTGACCAGCAGTCTGAGCGGTGTTGGCAACAGGACCACTCTTTCCCAGAAGCTCAAGCGCTGGCACGCTCGCTTCTTTAAAATGACTTGAGCCCTCGTTCATTCATTCATTCATTCATTCTTCTTCTTTCACCAGCTGGTCTGGTGCTGCGGATACAAAGCGCACGAAACATACTTCCTTTGCGTATCCTTGAGACGCTGGAAGTCTCAACACCACCGTCACTACGACCATGAAATGATCGAATTGAGGCGCAGGCCGTCCCATCACCACTATCATTAATGACTAGCATGGAACGATCTTTGAGATGCCGGAAATCTCACCACCACTGTCATTACGACCACAAAACGGCCTTCTGAGGCGCTGGTCGCCTCGCCACCACTGTCACTACATAATTATCACAGAGCGATCTTTTGAGGCTCTGGCAGTCTCACCACTACTATCGTTACCATCATGCAACGCCGTCGCGGGCGACAGACATTGGATGCATGGACGACATTACGAAGAATCATTGATCATGACACCAGAAGGAAAGCCTTCCCTCCATCACATTATACCAGCGAGCATATATAGCAAACACAATTTGACTGCGTTCATAACCCTACTTACATCTGATTGCACTTCCAATAGCGTATCAATAGATGAACCGGCGATCCTTCCTTGCACTTGCCCCAGTAGTCAATTATGATGCCACCTTTGTAGCATTTACCTTTCGAACGCGGGACCATGCAATCCGCCATTGCAATCGTCGAACCCGTACTGTGTCCCATCGGCATCAATGAAGAAAAAGAGTGTACTATTGTGCAAGCTGGCTCAGAAATCCTGACCGACCGTGATGCCCCACCACAACGGTATGGCGTATCATGATTACCCAAAAGACATCACCATGGATATTGCGACTGCAACAAGATCCCATAGAGCCAAAATTGCGCCATAAGAGCAGTTCTACATCGATTTATTGTCGCGGCCAGAGAGCCGTGTCAACCCTATTTACCCCAAGCTCACCACATCGAGGTCAAGTAGGGTTGGCAATCGTTTCACGTCGATGTTTCTTCATCACGTGCAGTCTGATCCCAGCGCGGAGCGAGAGGACATGGAACATGTAACTTACATGAACCATCGAAGGCACGCGTGAGAAACGAATGAACGGGCAAAAAAAAAGCAATCTCAAAGCATGCACCAATGACGAGATGATAGAGTCAAGCGTTTTGCAAGAATGGAGATCTCTTTCTTTTTAATTCCACAAGAGTATAGTATATATATATCACACAAAAATCCCAGACCCCAGAAGCCCAAAGTGTATCTATTTGTACAAATGCCAGAGAACAACAAAAGGCGGGAACACACCTCTTTCCCTCCCAGCTAATCTTTACAAAACCACAAGCTCGCCGGCCTGTTTTTTGTTGCCAACCCGTCATGGCCCGGAAAAAACGCCAGCGCTATGCGTTACAAAAACATTGCCCGTCCATATGGTAGGTCTTTATAATCTTACAAAATCGTCCGTCGAGATCCTGGTATCGTCTCGCTCTAAGCGAAGGGGTCACCGCCCCTGTCGCGGCCAACACCACGGTCGCCGCCTCCACGACCACCGAAGCCACCGCTGCGTCCACCGAAACCGCCACGGCCGCCATCACGGCCGCCGAATCGGTCACCACCGCGGCCACCGAAGCCGCCGCGTCCACCTGAGAAACCGCCACGGTCGCCGCCGAAGCCGCTGCGGCCGTTGTTGAAGCCACCGCGGCCTCCACCGCCACGGGATTGTGCGTTTGCCTCGTCCTCTTCGGGGTTGTGGCCGATGACTACACCGGGGATGCGAGCGAGACCAAGTCTTTGTGCGAGCATGGGAGATATGGCGGGAGGGGTGCGCATACTCCAGCCAACGCGGGTGAGGTCGTTGAGGGCGTCGATGAGGGCGGACTTGCGGCCGTACCACTGGTAGACACCGAGGAGGGCCTTGAAGGCCTTGATCTTCTCGATCGGCTCAATCTTGCGAAGAGCGGCCTGGCACATGTTCAAGATCTTGCCGGCTGAGGGCGAGACTTGTGCTTCTTGGGTGAGGTCGAGCCCGGCGGTCTCAAGAGTGTCATCGCGCTTGAGAGGGATCTTGCCGCCGAAGCGGTAGCGGGCCTCCTGGTCTTCGATCTGGTTGAGGATCAACCAGCCCTCACCTTCCTTGCCGGCGCGAGCGGTACGGCCGATACGGTGGATGTATTGCTCGACGGAGGTGGGAAGACCCATCTGGATGACGTGGGTGACGTTGGGGAAGTCCATACCACGGGCGGTGACATCGGAAGAGAGCAGGATGCCAGACTCGGCCCTGCGGAAGTTCTCGGCGGCCTTGGTACGTGCGCCTTGGGTAAGCTTGGAGTGAATCTCGAGAATGCGAACACGGCGACCGAAGGGGTGTTCAGAACCACCAAAAGCGTCTGTGCTGCCTTCATCTTGAAGCTTCATCAAAGATGAGGCAGCGAGAGTGACCTCGGAAGTGCTGCCAAAGTAGACAATAGCCTTGAAAGGACGAACGTTCGTGGGATCGTTCTTGTGCTTCTCGATCTCGCGCATGCACAGCTCGGTCATCGCAGGGAAGTTGTTCTCCATGCCCTTGGTGGAGACCAGCATCTGTGGCACGCGGGCGTGGGTAGGCTCTTCGTTGTCGTTGACGCACTTGACGTACTGGAAACCAGGCTTCAGGGTGCTGCGGACGGCGGAAATGACCTCCTTGGGGAGAGTGGCGGAGAACATAAGAGTCTGGCGGTCCTTCTCTGCGGGTGTGGGCAGAAGGCGCATGATTTCCTGGATATCGGGCCAGAAACCCTGGTCGAGCAGACGATCGGCCTCGTCGAAGACCAGAGCGCTGAGATCAGGCGCCTCGACCCTGGTGTAAGGGTCGGAGAGAATGTCCTTCAGGCGACCGGGTGTTCCGACCAGAATGTGGCAGCCTTCTCTTTGAATTGCCCTCAGACCCGCCGACTTCTGTGTACCTCCTACGGCAGTCTGGACGATGACGCCAGTGCCAGCGACCAACTTCTTCGCCTCTTCGGCGATCTGCTCAGCCAATTCTCTTGTGGGTGAAACGATGAGCGCTCTGATGTCGTCGGCTGTACTCCTGGGCCCTCTCCTGCCACGCACCATCTTGGCCAAGTCGGGGTCTTCATTGATTATGTTTTGCAGAAGGGGAAGAAGGAAGGCAACGGTCTTGCCAGTACCAGTCTTGGCCTGCGCGATGATATCTGTGCCCTTGAGGGCGGCGTTGATGGTCTTGGACTGAACCTCAGTCATGGTCTCCAGGCCCATGCCCTCGGTCATATTCCTCACAACGTTGCGGTGGATGACGCCCTGATCTTGCAGGTCCTGGAACTTTGTGAGAGGCTTTTGCGCATCGGCGTCCTCGGTAGCATCGATGCCATTGTTCCTGAGGTGTGGCGACTGGTGCAGGCTGCGTGTGAGGGAAGGCTGGAATGATCTAACGACGCGGTTGAGTCTCAATGTGCGGTTGGCGAAGAGGTTGCTCGAGGGAGCCGACACGGCTCTGGTGAGCGATGCCGAGCATGTCTGGAAGGCTCTGCGCATCTTTGTGGTGGCTGCTGGACAGCGATTCTAGTCTTGTCGTAGTTGGGATGATAATTATCGAGATATGATGACAGGTCCGTTGGCAGAAGGGGTATCTTAAACAGCAAAAACGATAGACTGTGGCGGATGTTAGTTGGATAGTTCGCCTCCCTTCTGGAAATTATCTTGCAGCACGACGGCTAGAGTTTAGAGATGACCTGCGCTACTCCAAATCTGGTTACTGCGCAAAGGGGTCTCGCACGCGACAGCCCGCGGGAGTGCGATGGCTATAGGAAGAACCTAGATGCATCATCCGTTCCAGTTCTGATGCAACAATGGTATCGGTTGTCTGCAGTTCATTTGTGACCCCGAAGCCGTACACTGCGTCCATACTAGTTGTTCGCATGTCCTAGCACATGGTAGGAGGTAATTCAATCATTCAATGTTGGTTCTCTTGAATCCAGTCGACTTTCGTCATCGCTCTTCAAAAGTTCCCGTCCCCTCGCTTGTCGCTTCCACAATCGCAACCACAACCAACAAACAACCCACCACATATCACAACCATGGGCGACCGCAAAGCAGGCGCCTACGGCACCTCAACAGGCGGCGACACAGCTTTCCGCAAGACCTGGGACCGCGACGAGTACGCCGCCAAAGCCATCTCGCGCGACCAACAAATCAAAGATGAAAGCAAAGCACGCGCAGAAGCCGCCGCGGCAGGCAAAAAATACATCCGGCGCGCCTCAACACCACCCGACGCCCGAGAGACCGAAGCGCGACAAGCACGATTGAACGTCGCCGATCGCGTGGGCAAGACGTCCATCGTGCCCGCGACCGCAGGGCAAGGCAAGCGAGGCAAAGGCGCCGGCTTCTATTGTGAGGCTTGCGATTTGACGTACAAGGACAATTTGCAGTTTGTGGAGCATCTCAATAGCAAGCAGCATCTGATTGCTACGGGTGAGACGGGCGAGGTGCGGAGAGCGGGCTTGGAAGAGGTCAAGGATCGGTTTGAGTGGTTGAAGAGGAAGAGGGATGAGGCTGTTGCGAGGGACGCGGTGGATTTGAGTACGAGGATTGAGGTCGCTAGGGAAGACGAGGAAAAATTGCGCGAGGAGAAGAGGAGGAAGAGGAATGAGAAGCGTAGGAAGACTAAAGATGGGTTGGGACATGCGGAGGTTAAGGTGGAGAATGATGGGAATATATTCTAGAGGGGTGGAAAGGAGTGGTAGATGGAGAACAGTAGCTCATGGGCATATGGGCCGGCTCAGAGCGCTTTTTGCGGAGTAGTTATTTGCTTGTGATTTAGCGAGGCGTTGGTGGTTCTGAAATGCTATTTGGCTTGATCATGTCTTTGAGCATGAACACGGTTATGGCGGTAATGGCATGTGATTGAGACTGCGATATCACATGCAATCCTTGTGATGAAGATGGATTTGCCATATCTTCGTTACATAGCTCTCCCAAAGAGATACATGAGAGCAATAATAATTGCAGTGCACTGTGTCGTTGAGCGTGTCTACTCTTTGCTTCCCGCTCTTGGGCTACGCAGCGATGCATGGAGCCGGACTAGTTTGCCTTTATCTGCCATATCCCGAATGTTCTGTCGCAGGGCGCATAACGTCCTTCGGAGACATATGATTACATGTAACTGTTCTAATACCAACATGTGAAAGTGTTCTGTCACGTGCGGCGGCGGTGATTTGCCCTGCGTCCGAGTCGCGCTTTCTCGCGCCAGAAACGCCGATCGCCGAGCTTCGTGTAAACATTCGCTTTGCGAGAAGCAACATCACAACAATACAACCCACTTCTCGCGACTTCAACGACAACGCTCCCCGATCGGAGCGCTGCCTCATACACTTGAAGCGCATGACTGGGCACTGGACCGCCTTCCACATCGAATACTGACCACAGCGTTTTTCTCTTTTTCACAGCCCCCGGCAAGATGGACTCGGACGAGTCTGTTTTCGATGTGGGTGCGAGCAGTGACTTCGAGCCGGAGCCTCTGCCCAAACCCGTAAGTCCTTAACATCCGAGTATGTGCAAAACTCGCTCTAACACCGCTCCAGAAGGCCAAGGCAGCCGCCAAAGCACCTGCTAAGAAAACAGCACCAAAGCCTAAGGCTACGAAGCAGACGACCTTGAAGACAGCAAAAGCTCCCGCTAAGGCAGCACCGAAGAAACGCGCCAAACCAGAGTCAGATGTCGAGAACTCGGACGACGATGTGGATTCTTTGCACGACGACACTCTTTTGTCAAACACACCTCCAATGGCCAAGAAGCAGAAAAAGGCACCTGCCCCAAAGTCAGGTAGCCAGCCACTAGCTGAGCTGGAGAATGAGAGCTTCGCGGTTGATGGAGCATCAGAGGCGAAGCCCAAGAAGAAGGGCGCTACCGATCAGTACCAGAAGCTCACCCAGCTGGAGCACATCCTTAAGCGCCCTGACACATACATTGGATCAGTGGAAAGGACGACAGAGCAGATGTGGGCTTTCAATTCAGAGACTGTTTCCATGGAGAACCGCAAGGTATCATTCGTTCCTGGTCTTTACAAGATTTTCGACGAAATTTTGGTGAACGCTGCGGACAACAAGCAGAGGGATAAAAACATGAACGAGCTGAAAGTCGAAGTGAACCGCGAGGACGGCGTGATCTCGGTTCGCAACAATGGTCGTGGTATCCCTGTCGAGATGCATGAAAAGGAAGGCATCTGGATTCCAGAGATGATTTTTGGACACCTGCTCACATCCTCGAACTACGACGACGAAGAGGCGAAGGTTACTGGTGGCCGCAACGGTTATGGTGCGAAGCTCACCAACATCTACAGTACGGAATTCACTCTTGAAACTGTTGACTCGAAATCGAAACAACGCTACCGCCAAACCTGGCGCAACAACATGAGCGTCATGGAGAAGGCGCGCATTGACAAAATCAAGGGCGATGACTACACAAAGATCACTTTCAAGCCCGATTTCAGGAAGTTCGGCATGGACGAGATGGACGACGATTTTGAGGCGCTCGTCAAGCGCAGAGTGTACGACATGGCAGGCACATGTACTGGCATCAAGGTCTACCTCAATGGCGAGAGGATCAAGATCAACAAATTCAAGCAGTACATGGAGATGTACACGAAGGCCATCAAGACTGAGAACCTTGCAGACAACGGCTCGGCGCCTGAGCAGGTCATCCTGACTGACAACCCTCATGAGCGCTGGGAGATCGGCTTTGCTGTTTCCGATGGTTCTTTCCAGCAAGTGTCCTTCGTCAACTCTATTGCAACTACCCACGGCGGCACTCACGTCAACTATGTTGCGGACCAGATCATTGACAAGCTGGAGGAGATCGTCATGAAGAAGAACAAGGGTGGTGTGAAGCTGAAGAAGGCTCAGATCAAGAACCACATCTTCCTCTTCGTCAACTGTCTGATTGTCAACCCAGCATTCACATCACAAACGAAGGAACAATTGACTACTAAAGCGAGTGCTTTCGGTAGCAAGCCCCAAGTCAGCGACAAATTCTTGAAGGACATCGCGAAGACTGAGGCAGTCACGAACATCATCCACTTCGCACAGCAAAAAGCTGACAAGGTGCTGTCTAAATCTGACGGCAACAGGCGTCAGCGCATGAACAACTCCAAGCTTACCGATGCCAACAAGGCTGGCACAAAGGATGGATACAAATGCACACTCATCCTCACTGAAGGTGACTCTGCCTCCGGTCTTGCGCTCGCGGGTCGTGCGGTCGTTAATCCTGACCTCTTTGGTGTCTTCCCATTGCGTGGCAAGATGCTGAACGTCCGAGATGCGTCCATCGATCAGATTTCAAAGAACGCCGAAATTCAGAATATCAAGAAGTTTATGGGTCTTCAACACAAAAAGGATTATGCGGATACCAAGAGTCTGAGATATGGTCACCTCATGATCATGACCGATCAAGATCATGACGGCTCTCATATCAAGGGTCTACTCATCAACTTCCTGCAAGTCCAATTCCCAAGTCTGCTCAAGATCCCGGGATTCTTGATGGAGTTCATCACGCCCATTGTCAAGGTGTGGAAGGGTGATGTCAAGCACCCAAAGAGCAAGAGAGACTTCTTCACCATGCCGGAGTACGAAGCCTGGAAAGCAGAGCCCGGTCACCAGAAGGGCTGGGATCACAAGTACTTCAAGGGATTGGGTACTTCCGACACCACTGACGCTGAGATCTACTTCGCTGATCTGGACAAGCATCTCAAGGAGTTCCACACTATGCAGGAGGGTGAGCCTGAATTGATCGATCTGGCTTTCTCCAAGAAGAAGGCAGATGCTCGTAAGGGCTGGCTCCAGGAATTCAAGCCTGGTACCTACCTCGACATGGGAGGTACCGACCGTATCACCTACAACGACTTCATCAACAAGGAACTCATCCTGTTCTCCATGGCTGACAATCAGAGATCTATCCCGTCTGTCGTGGATGGCTTCAAACCTGGTCAGCGCAAGGTTCTTTATACTTGTTTCCGCCGCAACCTCAAGAAGGATATCAAAGTCGTGGAGTTGGCTGGTTCAGTCTCTGGTTTGACCGCTTATTCTTACGGTGAAACTTCCCTCCAGCAGACCATCGTTGGTCTCGCTCAGAACTATGTCGGTTCGAACAACATCAACTGCTTGGAGCCGAGTGGCAACTTCGGTTCTCGTCTTCAAGGTGGACAGGATGCTGCCAGCGCTCGTTACATCTACACTCGACTCTCTCCCTTTGCTCGTCGTATCTTCCACCAGTCCGACGAGCCTCTCCTCAAGTACAACACGGATGACGGCAAGCAAATTGAGCCCGAGATGTACATCCCGATTGTCCCTATGATTCTCATCAACGGAGCCGACGGTATTGGTACCGGTTGGAGTACTTCCATCCCCAATTACAACCCCATTGAAGTGATCGAAAACCTGAAGGCCCGTATGCGTGGTACCAATGGAAAAGAGGACTACACACCGATGAAGCCCTGGTTCCGCGGCTGGACTGGAGAGGTTGAAGACATCGGCGGCGAGCGCTACAAGTTTAGCGGTCGCATCACCGAGACCGGCGAGTGCGAGGTTGAGATCACCGAGCTCCCGGTGCGTCTCTGGACCCAGACATTCAAGGACAGGCTCGAAGATATCATCAAGGCTGAGAAGACACCTTCCTTCATCAAGGACTACACCGAGTACAATACCCCGTCCAAGGTTCACTTCATCATCAAGCTCGAAGAGAGTAAGATGAAGACTATCCGTGGCAACGACAAGGCAATCGAGGACACATTCAAATTGTCTACCACCATGGCCACGACCAACCTGGTTGCATTTGATCAGCACGGTCGCATTCAGAGATACAACTCGCCGCTTGACATCCTGGAGGAGTTCTATGGTGTTCGTCTCATGGCATACCAGGAGAGAAAGAAGCACATGGTTGGAGAAATGGAGAAGGAGCGCGCAAAGCTCACCAACCAAGCTAGATTCGTCAGAGCAATCATCGATGGCGATCTGGTTGTCTCCAAGAAAAAGAAAGCAGTCCTGGTTGCTGAGCTCGATAAGGCGAAGTACACACGCTTCCCCAAGGTCATAGACGCGAAGAAGCAGGGCGAATTCGAAGCGGTCGTGGAGCAAGACGAGGACGACTCGGACGACGTAGACACCGCAGCCGGTGCCAGCGATTTTGACTACTTGCTCGGCATGGCCATCTGGTCGCTTACGCAAGAACGTGTTGACAAGCTGAACGGTCAGATCGCGGACAAGGAAGCTGAACTCGATGCCTTGATCCGTAAGTCACCTAAGGATCTTTGGATCGCTGATCTCGACGAGCTCGCCGAAGAATGGCAGACCCAGCTGGACGAGGCGGCAGCGCGCGAGAAGAAGGTCAAGAACAAGGGTCGCCGCACATCCGCCAAGCTTGGTATTGGCGCGAAGGGTGGCAAGAAGCGCAAGGTTGACAGCGATGACGATTCTGATGGCGACTTTGTTACGAAGAAGCCAAAGGCTGCTCCCAAGGCTGCGCCGAAGAAGAAGGGCGCCGCCAGTAGTGCTCTCTTGAGCATGAAAGTCGAGGACGATGATGACGACTTCCCCATGGTGAATGGCATTGAGCAAAAGCCTGTGACTAGGCCTCCAGCTGCCCAGCAGACGACTCTCGACAGCGCCTTCGACAGACTGAAGTCGGTCTCTTCCACATCTACGCCAGAAGTAGAAAGCATGCCTGCAACAGCTGGCGCAACAAAGAAGACTACTGCAAAGGCGCCTGCCAAAGCACCGGCGGCTAAAGCACCAGCTGCCAAGGCTGCTGCCACCAAGGCTGCGCCCAAGAAGAAGGCAGCCGAGCCTGTTGATATCAGTGATGAAGATGAGGACGATTTCCTCGCCATCGCCAAAGAAATGCCCGCGAAACCTGCTGCACCACGTGGTGGCAGAGCCGCTGCTAAGGCCAAGAGCTACAAGATCGCTGACGACAGCGACGAAGACATGTCTGATGGAAACGATAGGTTGGACGATGTGAGTGCTATGGTCAAGGGTATCGGCGCCACCGCCGGTGAGGGAGCTACGAGGTTCTTCCACCCAGCGTCTGCTGCGCGCACCGCTAGCAGTAGCATCAAAACTAAGAAGCGCGTCGTGGACGATGAGGACATTTCAGACGATGAGACCGACTGGGCTGCGCTGGCTCAGAACTCTCCGATGAAGGCCACGGACCGCACGTTGTTGTCAGAGGAAGGTTCCGATGACATGGAGCCGCCTACGCCTAAGCCGGCAGTCAGCAAAGTAGCATCCAAGCTCAAGGCGAGCGCTGCAGCGCCCAAGACCAACGGCGCTCTCAAGCCCAAGAAGGCGCCTGCTACTGCGCCCGCTGCGCCAAAGACACTATCTCCTGCTGCCAAAGCGTACGCCGCAAAGCAGGCCAAGGCCGGCGCTGCTAAGGCGCCTGCCTCAAGATCAAAGAAGGTCATTTCGGACGACGAGGACGAATCTGTTGATGCGATTGCCAACGACATCTTGAGCGACGACGACGAGGAAGACAGCCCAGCTCCTGCTCCGGCCAAGAAGGCAGCGCCTGCTGCTGCAAGGCCCTCCAGGCGCGCCGCGGCCGCGAAGCCCAAGGCCAAGTACGCTATCTCGGACGAAGAGGACGAGGACGACTTTGACCAGGAGAGCGAGGAGGATTACGACATGGATGACAGTGAGTAGAGGAGTTGCAGCGAGTGGATTTCGTATAAGTTTTCTCTTTTCTCTCCCTCGGCTCGAGATGCGAGAGCTCGTGTTTCATGGCGTTTTCGATATGGATTCAAGGCCTCCCACTCACAATGGTGTGAGATCAAAGGCACTCTGACGAGTGCACTGTACTATTAGCTGGGCCAACGTATGTATGCTGCACCATACATCATCAGTTCTCATCGTCCCGGGGTTTAAGCCTACAAGTTTTGGTGCATTGCTTGCAACTTCCGCATTGGCTAGTCGATCACTTACCTACTCTGTTGTGGAGCTCAGTTGATAAGTCGCAAGACAGAGTGAGAACGGAGGATGCGGGTGATCTTCTCGCCCGGCTGCCAATGCAAACGTGCTCATTCGGCCAGACGCTCCTGGCCGAGCATCCTTTCCGACCTCAGCTGCTGACCAATACCATCTTACCAGCAGTAGTGTACATTCATCTGTTGGTGCTCTCTTCGCTAATACATATATTGCACTTTGCCCTTCTATATATCCACGCCTCAGGCATTGTCAGAATACTGCTCATGTCCATTCGCCGTCTTTCTGCTCTCAGCAACCACATCAAGACGTACGTCATTGCTTTGCACAATTCCGGCTGTACATGACAACATCAAGCACTGCATAAACAGTTGGAATTTCGCATATCACTCTTACAAGTGTCTAACATTGGATTCAGCGCACGCCCTACAATCTCTTCTTCGCCACCTCGAGCAAAGTTCAGTCTAACCAGCAAAATGGCCGCCCACACCAACGGAGCCTCCGCGTCTCATGCTGCAGCAAACCCAGGCCCAACGCCGCCCAAGATCACTCTGTACACCAATCACGCCTGCCCCTACGCCCACCGTGCTCACATCGCTCTGGCTGAATTAAACTTGCCCTACTCAGAAGTCATCATCGACCTCAACACCCCCCGCCCTCAATGGTACCTAGACCTCAACCCTCGCGGCCTCGTCCCGACCATCGCCTACTCCGTCCCCGGCCTTCTCGACGACGAGATCATCACGGAATCCGCAGTAGTAGCCCAATTCCTCGCCGACGCTTTTCCCGGCGCCTTCCTGCCCGCTAGCAAAGAGAGCCCCACTTCTGCTCTCCAGCGCGCACGCATTAACTTCTTCGCCGATGCCTGGAGCAGCAAAGTAGGCAGCAACCTCTTCCCTCTCTTCATGGCCTCGGACGCTGCCGCCAAAGACGAAATCGTGACCAAAATCGTCGCCGCCGTCGAGAAAGAAATCGAGCCGCTGCTCAAGAATGCCGCGCCATTCTTTAACGGCTCGCAGGAGCTGACGCTCGCCGAGGCGCTGATTGCACCTTTCTTGGTGCGTTTGTACGATGCTTCTGAGGATGGCGAGCTGGCGCCTAGGACTCTGGCGGAGAAGCTGGATGCACTGCCCAACTTTGCCAAGTGGGCGAAGGCTGTTCGCGCCAGGCCGAGTGTGACGGGAATCTATGATGCTCAGAGCATTTTGCAGCGTACGAAGGAGAGACTCGCGAAGATGGCTGCTGATAAGAAGTAAGCTTGCGAGATTATCTAGATTGATAGTTGCTTTTGAATCGAAACGGTCGAAAAATATCGACGCTACGTGTCCTGTATGTTTCGAGGTCTTCATGACGTGTATGCAACAATCAGGATTAGATCGATTGGAGTCGCGACTGGAAACTTCAAAAGAAAAGCGCAACGTGAAAACGATGGAATGCATAGAAAGCAAGAGCTAGCATTCTCATTCAGCTACATATCATCACATAGACCAATCTGAGCCAATAGATCCGACGCAAGCACATCAATGCCACCGGCCGCATGGTCTTCGATTCCGAAAGCCACGAAGACCACATCGTCAAGGTATCCATGGTATTTTCGACCAGAATCTTTCCAGCTCATCGAAGTAACGTAGAGCATTTCCGACTGATCCGGAGGCGTGCGAGATTCGTTATCAGAGGACGCTGCATCATGATCGCCGGGAGCTTTACGACCATGGATCAAGATTGGCTTGCTCGAGAGCGCATGGATCCCAAAAGGTGCTGTTTGATCGAAGAGCATGACGTAAGGCTCGTAGACGCTGTGGAGGTTGACTTCAGTCTTCTTCTGGAAGATGGTGAAGACGAAGGTGTTGTCGGCTGATTTGACGCAAGCCGGATCTGCTCTGGCGCACATGGTGATCGAGAGGCTGTTGGTCGCTTGGTGGAATTTGCTTTGGGGTAGGGTTAACTCTGGTTTCATGAAACGTTCCATGCAACGATAGTCGGCCTCTTTCGCAAGGATGGCGAGATCACTACTGACTGAGCCGTCGAATTCCAGCTTGGCAAATGCTCTTCGTGGGAAAATGTCATAGTGAGTATACTCCTCCCCGGTAAGACTCCAGAACACGAACCAATTCTTCTCTATTATGCCGGCTGGAGCAGGTCGTTGCAAATCGGTGGCTTGTCGGAAGGGATAGTTCGGCTCGTAGTCATGCTTCCAGTCTACCAGACGTCTGAAGTCCTGCATCCACAAGCCGAAGCAGCTGTGTTGCGACTGTGAGCCGTAGATGACGTACGGGCGGTTTGGACCGTAGAAGACTCTTGCATCGTGCGGGCCGATGCTCGCATCGTAGTAGTCCAAGTCGCCAGTACAATGGGGACTGGAAGGTGAGGAAGCGATGGGTAGGATTGACGGAGGCTCGAGACATTGAAGGCCGCCGTCTTTGAAACTGGCTTCGCATGCCAGCTCGGTGAACCACGCCCAGTTCATTTCTAGATCTTTGTACTGCTGAGCGATGATGAACCAGACATCTTTTTGGGTCGGGTGCGGGATGATGTTCGGATTCATGGCGCGGTGGTCTCCGAATTGGACGAGGAAGTAGCGGCCGTCTTTTGTCGTTTGGGAGAAGATCTCGTGATGCGTTTCCGACGCGAAAGGCGTTGGTTTGTGTTGAGTGTCCAAGTCCAGTGGACTCTGCGCATTTGGGTCGTCATGGTCGTCAATCTCAGGTGTCGTTCCTGTGTTCTTCTGGTCGCTCGTGGACGCAGATTCTTCGGGCAGTCGATGTTGGCCAGCCGTCCAAGCACCACTGGTCCAACGATGAATCAACTCCGGCCTCCCATTCCTAATCTCCACATTGCTATACACCAGCGCACAAAGAACGAAAGTCAAGAGCGCCGCACTCGCAAGTAACAGCTGACGATGTCGCGCGACCAACATGTCCGCAACGTGACGACAACAACAATCAGATAGCAGAGCGAACGCACCGCGCAACCACCAGACCACAACCAGTACAAGCTAGAAGCTCTGCGTAGCGTTGGCGCTTTGTCACATGCTTGTGGCCATTCTCGGTACCCTTGTACAGCGCTCTGACCTCGGTACAGTAGTAGCATCGAGGCAAGCATCTTTAGCCTTCCTATAGCGTGAAAGCTTAAAATACATGCTGTAAATCGCTGCACGCTATTCCGGATCCGCGGGACCCCTTGTCGTTTCGATTCATGTTTTCGGAAATTCATCCGGTGGCTTGCCTTGCCTATGGAACGGTCGCATTGCGAATTTCGCCTAACGGTTGCCACGAAAATGAGTCCTGTGATCGAGAAGAAAAAAACGCCGTTGGTTGACCTGAGTGAAATCCTGCGGCGGGAAGACTGTGTCATGTAAGGGGTGGCATTGGTTAGTGCTCTTTAGCATTCGTGGACGTTCGTAGAGAGTCAAGGTTCACATGAGGATCGGCATGGGAATGTGCGATTCGATATATTACATAGCAGTCAATTGAGCAACTTTATGGCGACACCAACCGATCACTTGGAGATGCAGTCAATCGCTTGTACAGCCAAGCACAGACGGCTATGCTGTTGTCATCAATCACCGTAGTAGCAACTTCCGCCAACCACAAAGTCAGCGGCAAAAGGATGAGATGAGGAACAAAGAAGTTCAACTCCAGGGCGAATGGTCCATATGCAGGAATAGGCATCAGGCCTGACCAGCCGGGTATTGACAGGGCATGTTCTTCTCGAGACAGGCCCACAGCCGCGTAGAGTCTGTCTCCAACGGTCCAGAGCACAGGGCCATGCATGAGGTAGAACATGTACGAGATTCGCCCGAGGTATTGGCAGAATCGGGTTTCGAAGAAACGTTTGAGCCATCCAATTCGAGGCACGGTGAACACCAAAATGGTGGCAGCCCAGAAAAGATAGAACCATTTGTAGTCAAAGACGGCTTGCGGCTTGAGCCAGGACAAGTAGTACCAGCCTGGAGAGTCGCGAAGGACGTCGATTTTGTTCGATTCCGAAGGTGAACCTCCCAGGTAAATGCTGATAGCAAAGAGTACGTGGAAGAAAATCTTTCCAGATAGTTTCTGGCCTTCGAGCCAAGCCGGTACTTCGATTTCGGCGAGCAGGTAGTCCAGATCACAAAGAAACATGCCTGCTACGAACATGGCATAATGAGAACCGTCGGCGATGTACATGAGATAGAACATCAGAAGTCCCTGACAAGCCATTCGACCTCGTCTTGTGAACCGCGACAAGGATAGAAGCACGGTGTATATGACAATCGACCCTCTGAACTCGATGGGGATCGTCCAGGTATGCGCATGGTACATGAATGTCGGGAAATCTCCAAGTCTGAAGACAAATGTGAAGTTTTTGATGTTGATGTACCACCTCCAAATCTCCGCACCATACGTAGGTTCGGGAATGAAGTCTGCCAGGACACCGAAAATGTGCCACGAAGACAGAAGGAGGAATGTGACAATTATGATCGGGAGAAAGAGTCTGAGCCAGCGCCTGAACAGTCCGGAAGCCAGATTGTCGCCCAGTTTGGACAGTTCACCAGCATTAATAAGAGCCAGTGGTTTTGCCGACAACACGTATCCAGACAAGACGAAGAATGTGGCAACGGCGAAATGGCCACCGGTGACAAAGGTGCGGATGCCGTGAAAAGCAGCCAAATAGTATTGACCATCATAGCCCCAGGCGTTTTGTAGTTTCTCAGAAGCTCCCTGAGCTGCATGAGCCCACAAATTGTGGTGAAGCCAGTACACAAGGAAGGCTGCGAAACCTCTAATACCGTCGAGATAGGCAGTAGGTCTAAGCTTGGTGGTCTTCGTACACTTCCGCATATAAGCAGGCTGCATGACTTGGACGACGGGTCCAATTAGGTGGCGGACACGTCCACAATAGTCAAGCAGCTTGACGAGGCGAGCAACAGCCTTGGGCCGTGTGGGAGCATCATCGTAGCCTTTCTCGACGTTGGAGTCTGATTCTGGTTCTGTGGTCATCTCGTGTTTTGCACAAGGAGTCGTGGTGTATCGAGAAGCACCATGTAGAGGAGTTGTGACGACGAGCTGGGAGCCGAGAGCGGACAAGTCATGGCCAGACTACCTCCTAGGCCCGGCTCTGGAGACTGTGGAGATGTTGAGCGGCGGCGCAGATCGCGTCCTTCGACTACGAACGGCCACGCCGCCACTATGGAGACCTCGGCCAGGAGTTGCAATTTGCACGTGTCAGGCACACAACGATGGTGTGCGATGCGGGATACACTACCAGGACCAGCCGAACGGCCGCGGCTGGCAGAGGAGAGGCGGTGGCATCGGGCACGAGTTGCAGCGTCAGAGGCGTCCTACGCGCAGGTCGCGTGCCTCGGCTGCCCTGTGTGCCACGCAAGTGCAGCTCATCAAAGTATCCAGGGTGTAAGTGTAAGTGAAAGGACCTGCCGAACCACAGGCTGTCGAGTACGAGTACCTGCATGCTGTAGTGCGGTAGGATTCGGGCCCCTGTCCCGGCGCCACTTCCCCGCCTCTGACTCCTGCCCTCAAGGGTCAACACCGGACGAAAACTACCAAGCGTCTACGTTAAGCCACCGCGAACCAGCCGAAGCTCTAGTCGTGCCGCATAAGCTTTGTCGATACTAGCTCCTTTGGAATTCGTGCAGACAAGTGGGCCACCGTTGACTAGGGTGTCGGAGTGTGCAGCTGCAGGAGCTGCCGGATACTCATTTCGCTCCTGAGAGAGAAGCGTTGCTAGCGAGTCGCCAGCCAGAAATGCGGCCACTGGTAGCGATCGTGGCCAGATTGGTACACTTGTCCGGCATGAGGAACGCCACTGGTCTACGAAGTGTCGATAGCGAACGTCTAGCACATCCGCTTGGGCCTAGGTATGTTGGGCTAGCCATTAATCTTCATCTTCCTCTTGCAGATCAAGGTTCCTACGCTTCTCAGCAAAATAGGCATATGCGACCACGGAGAAGCATTGGCCATCGAGCCTGAAGCATTAAGGTGCGTCGGTCGCCAGGACACCGGCGACAAGATGAACACCAAATCCAAGATGACGGCGCCGCAAGTGCCTTCGTCAACATTTGTATTGCCATCCCTACCCAAACAGTTACAGCGAGTGGCTCCTGCCTGCGTCACTCTGCTACTGCTTTTCCTTCTGTTCTCGAGCCGATTTGGCGACTTCGGTTCGAGCGTCTTCGCCTCCAGGAACACCATCTTTCCGCGAAAAGTCTGGCAAACATGGAAGGTCGACCCTCTGGACTTCGAGGAGCGAGATCTCAACGTAGCGCGATCATGGATGAGACAGAATCCCACATATCGCTATGAAGTCCTGACCGACCAAAACGACATGGATTGGGTGCAGGATGCCTTCGGACCTAATGGTCTCAACCGCCTCGACATTGTCTACATGTATCGCGAGTTGACACTCAAGATCATCAAGGCCGACATCCTCCGCTATCTTGTCATGTACGTTGAAGGAGGCGTTTACACAGACATCGATGTCGAAGCTTTACGGCCGATCGGCCAGTTCATCCCTGAACGCTACCATGAAGGAGACGTCGACATGGTCTTGGGAGTCGAAATCGATCAGCCAGAATTTATCGACCACCCTGTTCTGGGCTCAAAATGCCAGTCGTTCTGCCAATGGACGTTCATGTCCAAGCCAGGGCAGCCAGTGATGCTTAAGCTCGTGGAGAACATCATGGGCTGGTTGAAAGATGTTGCAGCTGAGCAGAAAGTCCCCATCTCGGAGATTCAGCTCGACTTCAACCAGGTCATCTCCGGCACTGGTCCATCCGCTTTCACCAAAGCAGTGTTGGACGAGATGTCAAGGAAGACTGGCAAGGAAATCAAATGGGATCAATTCCACGACTTGAACGAGTCAAAAATGATCGGCGGGGTCCTGGTGTTGACCGTTGAGGCTTTCGCCGCCGGCCAAGGACATTCAGACTCTGGCAACCATGACACAAAGCACGCTATCGTAAGGCACCATTACCACGCCTCCAAGTGGCCCGACAAGCACCCACGCTACAAGCACCCCATCTTTGGCCCCGTGGAAGACTGCAACTGGAAGGCGGACTGTGTGAAGAAGTGGGATGAAGACACGGCTGCGTTCAAAGGCCTCAGTCCGGAGGAGCAGACGAAACAGATAGCCCTGTTTGAAGCCCGGAAAGAGCAGGAGGAGAAGGAGAAGGACAAGCCATGATAATGCTTCTAATTTCACAACGATACACGATTCTTCATAAATCTCTATTTCTTCCAACAAATACCAGAAGAGGCGCGCCAAGTGATCGTAACCTGCCAACACAACATTGGCAATGTTTTGCAGCACAACGAAGCAATTGATGGCTTGGTAGACACAAGCATTGCTGTATGCTCGCGACGATCAGAAAGATGCCGAGGCTTCTCAGGCATTTGGAAGATCCATGATCATCTGTCAATCGATAGACTTTCACCACACTGTCTGATCTCGGGTGTTTTCGCCGCTCGTCAGATCATCCATCGAGTGCCACATCGCAACGGGCGCCCAAAATGCCGACCATCAAAATCCCGATGTGTGCGACATGTGCGGTCAGGCGTGCGGGACAAGGTTCACGTTCTCTGGGGCTCCGCATCCTTGCCCTGTATTCTCGTTTGGTCCTGCCCTCGGATCGCCCCGGCCGTATGTCAGTTTACGGATGTTAGCCCCGTTACCGTCACACTCGAACACTTTACGGCATCCTACGCTAAGCAAAGCTTACTTCCCCTAAGCGACTGTCAATGTGACTTCAATCCCTCAAGGGTTTGGAATGCGAGATTTAGCTTGCATGTCTAGCATTCCAATGGAGGCCTAGGTTACCTTACACCGAGCGAGCATCTTTCACATGCTGGACGAATATGGATGCGACACCGAGGCAGCCGAGTAGGGAGGGGACAGGTGACCACTTTCCTCAAGCGACGACGATGGTCCCCGCCACTGCCTACGACTAGTAGAGCGCTTTGGCACTCGTACGCGCTTGGTTGAAAGCAAGCATTGACCACGATTGCTGGGGTTGAAGTATTGCTTCGTATCTTCAAAGCAGATTCCGGCCGAAAGCCATTCGTCAGCCAGTCTGACCTATCTTTCACACTCAACAACAACACTATGGACAAGAACGAAGCCACGCGTCATGAAGTGACCAACGATGGCTTTGCACAGCCCAAGAGATCATTTGGATCGAAACTCCGTCGCTCGTGCGTCCGGTTTTGGTGGCTCTACCTCCTTGTGCTTGTGATCATTGTGCTTGTCATCGTTCTACCAATGTAAGTCTCCGGATCCTCACTTCAATGAACCAAGCTGACAGTGACACCACTATAGCATCTTTGTCGGTTGGCCACACCTCGCTCAAAAGACCATAGACGAGTCAAACATCACAGTCGACGCACTCAAGATCCAGAACCCCACTGCCGATACCTTCGATCTTGTCATCGACTACGTTGAGACAACCAACTCGAAGCAACATGCGACACAGTACGGCTTCAGCACCTCGCTGTATCTACCAGGAAGCGACACTGCTGCCGTAACATTTGAAGCTCCAACCGCCAAAACAAGCAAGTCTACGAAGTTGAACATCCAACAAAAAGTCTCACTCGACCACGAAGATGAGTTTGCGCAGTTCTGCACCTCAACTCTGGCCAACAAGACTTCTACCTTCAGCTTGAGGGGGAAGGGCGGCTTGAAAGTGGGATCACTGCCGAAGACGACTGTCGAGTATAACCAGCAGGTTTCTCTACTAGGCATGTGCTCCGTATTTGCCGAAGTCAACAACATCAGACTAACCAGCCACAGGCCTGAACGGACTCGACGGCATCTCCATCAGCGAGTTCCACCTCCTCAAAGACGGCAGCGGCGATTTCAACGCCAACTCCAAAGGCGTCATCGTCGTCCCGAACCCATCAGTCGTCACGATCGACGCCGGCAACGTCACAGCAACCATGAGCGTCGGCGATGTGCTGATCGGAAACTTGACCATCCCGAACATGTCCCTCCAACCTGGCACACTGAACTACCCCTTCTGGGCCACCACCAACCAGACAGAGGTCGCGGGTTTGCTCCAGAAGCCGGAGTACACCTGTGGCGAGCTCCCCATCAGCGTCCGCGCTGATGCGAGCACGTTCGACGGCCAGGTCATCCCATACTTGACGAAGGCGCTGAACTCAACTGTTCTGAAGATTGATCTTGATATCAAGCCCACTTTGGACGAGGCTGGGTTTGGTTTCCTCATAGGCAAGGATTGTAGCAAGTAGCGTGGTATCGTTCCGCTTCCTCTGGAAGCTGTATAGTAGGATCTTCAGCATACTACTGTCAATGAACCTTCGATGCATCTCATGCTTGGCTTAGCCATCTCCAATAATCACCACGATTTCATGGTATCTTAGTGCGCAAGACTCTTTTGGTAACGCTTGATTTCGGTCTCGATCAGTAATTGGCGGACCTATCCTTTATATCAATTTGTGGCTCGTCGTGTAGATCTGGTTGCAGCTGTACATGGATGATCGCGGAACTGGACTGCTGAGCACAATCATGGACAGCTACATGTTACAGTATCATTATGTATTGAGATTGGGTAATAGTACATACGACCATAAGTCAGTGAAAACTGGGCATCCCGTCCGAAATCCCCCATTCTCACCTTCGTTCTTAATTACAGGATCCCGGCGTATTGTGGTTGGAAAGCTGTAGGAGCCCGACCTCTGCCCGACTCATACTGGGTCAGGACTAGCGAGGCTCGGGGAATTTCAAATGTCAAAGGCTGGAACTGCACTTATCGAGCTTCTATTGAATCAGATAAATGTGTATATGCTAATAAAAGGCTGGAAATAAAAGATATGTATCAGAATTCTATCCTACAATAGACTAGGAGTTATTTGCAGATAAAGTCTTCCTAAGTTATAGAATGCAGTTAGTAGCAAGCTGAGATAGCGCCGGTTCCTTTAAGGACAATAATGAGTTTATAGTTTCAGATTAAATATTCTAGAATACGCATATAGTACGAAGACGCCTAATAGAATAGTGTATAGGAATGTGATTTTCTTATTCTCTATACTATTTCCTAGTTCTTAATCTCTAGACTCTAACTTACTTCTATTATTTACTAAATGCTAGAGCTTTAATAATATATCGATATAAGGCTAAAGTAAGCTCGCGCGCCTATCGCTAGCGTAATAACTTAGATTATAGAATTCTAGAGTAAAGATCTAGCTAGTTTACCTCTTCTAATTCTTAATCCTATTACTTAGGTCTTAGTATCTATTTTCTAACCTATCTCTCTTATTAACTACTAATCTATTATTATTAGAAGCTAGATTACTAACTTTAGCTTAATATTATTTTAATAACTAGTACTTATAAATTCTAAGTAAGCTTATAATTAAGACTTATATATAATCTAAACTATAGAATCTAGAATCTAGAAGTATAGATAAGAGCTTTTATATACTACTACTTTCTATAATCTTACTATTACTATAGTTATATATAAAAGATAGTAAAGCTAGTACTAATATTTTCTTAATATAATATTACTACTAAGCTAAGAGTAGTTAGTAATTAGAGAGTCTAAGCTAGAGTAAGTATATTATATTATATATATAGCTTATAAGTATAATAGCTATAGAATATAGAACTATCTAAATATTAATAATTTATAATAGCTAGACTACTACTAATAGATAGTAGAAGCTTAGTAAAATTAGATAATTCTTTTTATAAATATAAGTAATTAAATTAGTATTAGATTAGTAAGATTACTTTCTAGAAATAGCTATATATCTAAGAAATATAGTATTAATTAGACTTAGATTTTAAAGTTTAATTTATAATTATCTAATTAAAGCTACTTAATAAATTAAAATAGTACTTCTCTAAGCTTTTTATATATAGAGCTAGTACTCTTAGAAATCTTAATTATAAAATTCTTTATACTTATAGCTATTAATAATAGTAAGATTTTAAAGTAAGAATAAAGTATTAATAGAATACTTATATTATTTAAGCTAATATATTAATTTAATTATAATTTATAAATATTTTAAATAATAAAAGAAAGTAAATAAGTATTTAGTAAGTTTTTTTTCTATAAATAGTAATTATCAAAAAGCTTTTAAAAATCTATTAGAAAGCTTTATAGTAATTATTATTTTAATATATAATAAGAGAAAGCTATATTAAATTATATATAATTTAATTACTAAAAGTATTATAAAAGTAATATAAAAATCTATAATCTTTTAGTCTAATTATTTAAGTATTATCTTTATAATTAAAATAAGAAGAAATACTATTTATAAGAGTATTCTATTTAGCTTTTAAGTAAATATATATATATATATATATAGTATAAAGTAAGTATAGCTAATTTATTAATAATATTCTTTAATATTTTAAACTAAAAACTATTAAAAAAATAGAAATTAAAAAAGAACTTATTTTTAAATTTAAGTTATTATATTAAATATTTGTAGATACTAATATTCTATAGTATTACTAATATATTTATAGAAAAAAAATATTAAATAGAGTTTCTATTAAATAATAGAATTAATTATAATTTTATTTTATAATATTTAATAAAAGAGCTTAATATAAAATCTTTATTAAATCTTAAGCTTTTAAATTTAAAAAAGTTTTTAGAATAAGAAAGTATGTATATATTTATATTAAAAACTTTTTAAAAGTAATAAAAGAAATAAAAAAAAGATTTTATATAATAAACTTCTTTAATTCTAATATTATTTTTTAAATAGCTTTAATAATAGAAGTAGAATATTATATTTCATTTTACTATAAATAAATAATATTATAATATTAATATAAGTAATTATTAAAGAATACTTAGCTTAATATATAAAAGAAGTATCTTATAATATAATAAATACTAAAGTAAGTACTACTTTTATTTAGAAACTAATTATTACTTCTTATATACTTAATATATATAAGTTACTTATAGTATTCTAAGCTATACTAAGTATACTATAGCTTTAGATACTAATCTAACTTTACTCTAGGTTTTCCTATAATAGTAATATTAGAATTATAAGAATAAAAGTCTTTATAAAGCTTTAAAATAAGAAATCTTTTATAAATATTATAAATATTTATATAATACTTATAATAGAGCTATAATTCTTTACTTAATAAGAATTAAATATACTATATATCATTTATAGCTTTATAATAATTAGATATATTATAAATATCTTTATTATTAAACTTTATAAATATAATATATAGTAAGTAAATAATAGTAATAAACTAATAAAAGCTAAAGATATTATTATTATTATTATATAAATTTATACTCTTAATATAGCTTATATAAGTTAGCTAGCTATTTATATTCTAAAGTATAATTATTTTATATAAGCTTATATATAAAGAGTAGTAAAAGAAATATATAATAATATTTAATTAGCTTCTATATACTCTTTCTATTTTCTATATAATATTTCTTATATATAATTAATTTATAATTATATTAGAACTTATATTATTATTATTATTATTATTATTATTATTA